>JAWDJD010000001.1:386278979-386766479 GCA_035047305.1 Bradypodion pumilum | reverse complement strand
GGGGCGGGGGGGTCAGGTCAAAGATTGCATAATCCATTTGGAGCTGTTGTGGTTTCTAAACATGGCACTTTTTAAGGTTTAAAAATGATCTCTGGGAATTTTGATCCGATTTGAGATTATTGAATTGCTTCTGCAGTCAATTTCTATTTCACCAATAGTGAAAAGCTCTAAAAAATTAGAGTTTCGATACAAAAGCTCTGGATTATTGTTGTGTATGGAATGTAACTGCTGCATTATACCTTTAAGATGAATGTAACTACTTCAGGAAAGAATGTATCCTTAAGCAATCTGTAATAGAACACAATGTATCTCAGCTGTGTGAGAATGTGAGCTTGCTACCAGAAAGGGAAGGAGCGAGCATTCGGCTCACTTGGTACAAATTCCCCAACCATCTCCAGCCGCGGGAAACATTCCCGCCACGGACTCACCTGGACAAGAAGTAGCCAATAGGATACCGTGTAGCCACATTCAAAATGTATAGTACTGTATAAAAGGAGCTGTATCACTGCCATTACCTCGTGTTCGTACTGTATGCCATGCAATAAAGATGTGTTAAGCCTTGTACGGCTGCTTCCATTGTCTTGATTCCCTGAACACCAAAATTATGTAATTTTAAGGGGGGGTGGGGGTTCAAAGCAAAAATTAAGGTCGGATTACATGGGGGAGAGGGGGTCAATTTTCTTTTAAAAAATGGATCACATAATTGTTGAATGGCCCCATAGGATTTCTTTTTGGGGAAACAAGTATAAGGTAAAGAGAAAGGTTTTCCCCACTGGAAAGCCAGGCATGTCTGACTCTAGGGTGTGGTGCTCATCTCTGTTCTCAGCCAAAGAGCCAGAGCTAACTGTCCAAACGTTTCCATGGTCATATGGCAGGCATGACTAGACACCGGAGCACACAGAATGCAGTTACCTTCCCACCAAAGTGGTACCTATTTATCTACTTGCAATTTCTTGATTTCGCACTGCTAGGTTGGGCAGGAGCTGGGACAGACGGTGGGTGCTCCATCATGTAGCACTGAGGTCTCAAACTGCTGACCTGCTGACCTTCTAGTCAAGTGCAGTGTCTTATCCACTAAACCACTGCAGTCCCCTAAGTCTAGTAGGGCCCAGTAAATTATGCAAAGGCCTTGGCTTTCTATGGTAAATGTATGATTAGTTCCAACATTTACAGAAACTAGCCGTTCAGCACTAACTTAAATAAAAAGCCATGTAAGATAGTAGACTATTGCAGCTACAGTGAGGTCATACAAGTACAGTACTGTACTGTAACTGGAGAGTGGCATGAAATTCTTGCCTCTAATTTGGTCTTAAAAATAACCATACAGTGAGCTAACATTCTTGTCAAATTATCTGCAGCAAGGCTCCAAAGCATTTAGAACCCATAAATTTATCCATACACTTGAAATCTTTTGCTCCCCAAATACAGTACAGTATGTTACATCAGCTTAGTAGCTGACTACACATTCAAGTACTGAAGGATTTGCTCAATTAAAAAAAAAAAACACAAGTGAGTTTGAAATATTTGTTGTTGTTGATTGCATGATACAAAGGCTAAATCAAATCCAGCCATCTTTTCCCCTTCCAAACCAGTTTTTTCCTGCTGCATTGAGGGCATCTACCCTTTTCAACCCCAAATAATTTCATTGGACTTTTTGTCTGGCAGGAAGTTGTATTGATGCTTAAAAAGATAAGAAGCATATCTATAGTTGGTGGTGTGGTGACACAGGTAATTGGACATAATGTTAAAGGACTATAGGGATATCTTCCTCCCTGAGTGTTCCTGAGCGTGGTTTCCCCCCTGAAATAAACAAAGCTATTGCTGATACATTGCATTAATATGTCACAATAGCACTAGACAGTTCTGCAAGAACAGAAGCAAAGGGAAGGAAAGAAATGGCAGGGCAGGGTTGTTTAAACTTGAGTTAATATGTTTAAACAAGTTTGGCCTTCTGTTATTGTCTATTCACTTCGATTCCTGCAGAACTAACTAACACTATTCTGATATATTAATACAATGTATTAGTGATACCCTGAGCAAGAATGGGGCAAAACAGCAGTAGTGAGTCTGTCTCTTTCTAGCTTTTAGTTCTATAGGGGCAGGGTAACAGAATGGGAAAAGATCACACGGGGAAAACAAGTGACAGAAAAGAGAAATTGAGTTCCCTGGTGTCCAGACTTTATATAGCTCCCATCCCTCAGTCACTGTTAATTGTCAATTGCCTCCATCTCTCTCTCTCTCTTTCTTTCTCTCTCTCTCTCTCTCTCTTTCTTTCTCTCTCTCTCTCTCTCATCCACCACATAGAGGGGGAAATCAGCCGCCGCCACCACAACCAAGAAGGGGTAGGTGGGGGATGATTTGCTTGGCAATGGGAAAGAGTGACTCGGGAGTGGGGGAAATAAAAATAAACCCTCCTCTTGCGGCTTCTTCTATTGCTGAGAGCAACACAGTTGATAATGCTGGGAGTTGCTGTATGAAATTTTACTGAATAGGAGAGAGGAAGGGGGAGGTAAGATAATTCCAGAGGCAATACCATAAAAAGAATGGCAGAGGCAAGAGCTGGAGGAAGGGAGGGGGAAAGGAGGGGCTGTGGACTAGGATGCAAGTTGCAATGCTTCAGTATGAACACAGAACTCCTGAAATAGCCTTATGTGAGCAATTATCCTGATTCAGACCATAAAACAAGCTTTGAGGCAAAGCCAAGCCAACTCAGTGTCCCAGAAGGGGGTTTACTAATAGCCCCTGTGTGGCATCTGAATTGGTGGAAGCTATAAACAGCATGAAATTGAATAAAGCAGCAGGTAGATATCGATGACATAAGAGCAGATCAGATAAAGCAGTTTGGTCCTCTCACTTTGGAATGGCTCCTGCATTTAATGAACAACTGCATAGATCAGGGGTGGCCAACCTATGCCCCATGGGCCAGACCCGGCCTGCAGCATCATTTCATGTGGCCCGCCGCCGCTGCTGCTACCAGAAGTGGAAGTGAACACATTTACAACAGCCATAAAATGTACCCGCAAACGCACCCTTGCCTGCCATAAACACTGCGGTAAATGCACCTGTGGCTGTTGTAAACATGTTTATGACAGCCACGGATGTGTTTTACTGTAGCATTTACAGTGGGAGGAAATGTGTGACCAGCTGCTCAGCTGTCTGGGGGGCATGGTCCAGCCTGCAGCATGCAAAGTTTGGGAACCCCAGGCATCGATGAATGTAAGGTTCCTAAATTGTGGAGAAAGCTAGAGTTGTTACTTTATTGAGACCTGGCAAAGACCAAGATGACCCCAAAAAGATACCGACCAGTGTCACTCCTTTGCCACCTCTTTGCTACAGGAACATATGATTTACAATTGTATTTCTGAATTTATTGATGGAAAGATCATGAAGGAGCAAGCAGGCTTCAGGCCAGGCAGGTCATGTTGTGGTCAAATTCTTAACCTTACACAACACATCAAGGATGACGTTGAAAGAAGGCAAATTATGGGAGTAACTTTCATTGACTTAACTGCAGTATACAATATTGTCAATCACAGGAACTTGTAATGGACTATTTCCATTACAATGGCCTCGTCTCATTTGTTTCAGTCCATATTCTAAGTATATTAGGCACAAAATCACCACAATCAAATCAGAAATAGAGTCAGTCTGTTTGGAGGGCTTTGCTTAGTTACATTAGTCCTAACAGCACTAGGTACGAGTAATGCAGTGTGTCCGCTTACTTACACAACAGCAGAGTCCAGTGTAGGGGGAGCTCATTCTCCCTTCCTGCCCTTGATCATCCCCAAAATCTGAGCACTTTCTGGAGCTAGTTTCCCAATGGCTCCTAGGGCTGGAATTGCTGGAGAAGTTAAGGATGTTTTGTGATATTAATGGGCCTCATGTTGGTATAATGGGCCTCATGTTGATATTAATGGGCCTCATAATTTCAAAATGACAAGCTTACTATGGTCATTGGCTGCTTCCTTCAGAACCAGAGAGTCTATGTGACAATGAATGGAAAGAACAGCAGTGGAGGTTGCAGAAGAGTGGACTGCCACAAGAAAGTGTATGGTCTCCAACGTTGTATATTATTTTATTTATATATATATATAATACAACGTTGGAGACCATACACTTCTTTCTTGTGGCATTCACACACACACACACACACACACACACACACACACAAATGATCAACCAGTTCCTGACAATACAAAATTCACCTATGCAGACAACACTGCAATGGCCATACAAGGATCAAATTTTGAGGAGGTAGCTGAAAGACTTACTGGATCATTTGAAGAATTACGACAGTATTTCAACAGCAACCATTTGAAGCCTAATCCAAGCAAGACTCAAGTGTGCTTTCCACTTTCAAAACCAAGAGGCAAGGATTGAGTTGGGTGTTATGTGGCAAGGGAACTGAGTACAGCATTGTTCAATACTAAAATACCTTGGTGTGACGCTTGACAGGACACTCTCTTTTACGCAGCACTGACTGAATGTCAAAGCCGAAGTTAGTACAAGCAACAACATCATCAGTAAACTTACAAACTATAAATGGGGAACTCAACTATCCATGCTGCATATGTCAGCTTTGGTCCTGAGTATCTCCATAGCAGAGTATGCTGCTCCAGTATGGAGTGCATTCACACACGTGAAACAAGTTGACATCGCTGTGAATGAAGCCATGTATATAGTGACAGGATGCCTCAAACCTACACCAGTTGAGAAAATATACACTCTTGTTGGTATTGCTCCACTTAAGATAAGGAGAGAAGTAGCAGCAGACACCGAGAGAACTAAGCAAGAGAATGACCCTCAATAGCTTCTAAATGGATATGAGCCTCAAGTCCACTGGCTCAGATACAGGAAGAGCTTTATGGCAAGAACAAACATACTTGAGGGTACACAAGAGCAAAACCAAATTAGAAGATGGAGGAAGGAACTAACTGGACAAGGAATAACATTAAAGGAGGACTCTGAATAGGCTAATGGTCAGAGTACCTAAATGTAAGCCAACATGCTCAAGTGGGGGCTGCCAGCAGATAACAACTTACTGTGTGAATGTGGAGAGATACAGAATCTGGCTCATTTACTGGTCTGCCGATTACTGCCAGAAACATGCACTGATGAGGACTTAAGTTTGGCCAACGACAAAGCCAAGAAAGTGGCTTCATTCTGGCAGCCCAGGACATGAAAGAAGTGTCCCAATGTAGTCATACTCTTACTTTTTAAGTCCATTTGCCCTTTTACCATCCTTTCCCCCAATTTGGAAAGATCCAGTTGGATCCACACACACACTCCCAAAAAACCTACCCTAATTAAGTGAAAGTCATCAGCAAACCTGGTCACCTTACTACTCATCCCCAACACCAGGTCATTTACAAAAAAGTTAAAAAGCAACACTCTTAACAACTGAGGGATGCACATGCTGGCACCTGTCTAATGCAAGAGTTGACCATTTATGAGTGGTCAGCGCTGTTTGTTTTGTAAGAGGTTTCCTATGTATAAAAAGAATTCCTCCAAAAGTCATTTGCCCCCTTCTTTAACTCATCCTTTCCCATCCTTGTGTTTTCATCTGTTTTGAACCACTACTCCCATCACCCCCAATCTTTGTCCATGCTGGCTTGTAGTACAAATATCTAGCAGGAAACAGGCTGGTAAGACTGCTATTAAATAGCACTCAGCTGCTGTTGTTATTACATACTGTCAAACTGCCTCTGACTTATGGCAAACCTATGAATCAGTGAGCTCCAAAATGATCTTTCCTCACCAGCCCTGCTAAGCTCTTGTAAACTCCAGGCTTTGGCTTCCTCTCTAGGGACTCAATTCACCTTGTATTTCATCTTCCTCTTTTCCTGCTGCTTTCATCCTTTCCCAGCATTCTTGTCATTTCCAGAGTACTGTATCTGTCTTTCTCATGATGTGCTCAAAGTAAAACTGCCTCTGCTTCATCCTTTTAGCCTCCAGAGACAGTTCAGGCTAGATTTGCTCTAGGGCCCACTTGTTTGTCTTTCTGGCAATCTAGGGTATCTGCAAAGCTCTCTGCCAGAATCATATTTCAAACGAATCAATGTTTTTCCCCTGTCGGCTTTTTTTAAAAACCATCCAGCTTTGACACTCATACATGGCGATCGGGAATACAAGAGTGTGGATGGTCTTAGTCTTGGTCTCCAGTGACATACTCTTACATTTGATGATATTTTCTAATTCCTTCATTGTTGCCATTCCAAGTCTTAGTCTTCTTATTTCTTGGCTACAGTCTTGTTTTGGACTTTTTAAGCTCAGGTACACAAAAGCTTTTAATTTCTTCATTGTAAACTTTATAGTTGTGTAGTTCTTTCTCAAATAGCACCATGTGATTATTCTTTAAAAATACATTGTCATTGATCAGTACTATTAACGTGTGATATTGTTTTACATATTTTGCAGTCAGGGATATTCCAAACACTTGGGACTGATGTGGTAAATTATTGCAGAATGATATGGTTGCTGAGTTTTAGCTAGCAGGAATGTAAATTTTAGTTTGTGCATGACTATAACAAAATTATAGGGACTGCAGTGGCTTAGTGGTTAAGACGCTGAAGTTGACAACTGGAAGGTTGGTTAGCAGTTTGAGACTCGAGTGCTACATGACAGAGTGAGCTCCCATCTACGTCCCAGCTCCTGCCAACCTATCAGTTCAAAAGCAAAAATAAAAAATAAAAATGCATGTAGATAAATAGGTACCACCTTGGCAGGAAGGTAAATGGTGTTCCATTCTAGTCAGATGCAGACAGTGCTGGCTCTTTGGCTACAATTGAAGATGAGCACCGAACCCTAGAGTTGGATATAACTGGCTTTCAAGGAAGGGTGACCTTTACCTATAAAAAAGTAGTCATATTTGTTTTATTATTACATTTACTACCATTGAATAGGGAAAATAAATATAGGTTTAGTTTTGGTATTGTCTCATACCTGCTTGCTTTTAGGCCAGTAGTTCTCAGCCATTTCCTTCCATATCTCCCAGGGCCCCAAATTACTGGCATTACTAGAGGAAGCTTCTAGAAGAGTTAAAGTCCCAAACACTTGAAGATTAATGGCTGAGAGCCAGTATATGAGGCTGAAATATAAAACAATGTAGAATGAAAAGGTTGGAAGAAGCAACAAAAATAGCGGATGGCATTCCTGCTGGCCAACTTGTATTATAAAAATATAAAGCTGTGCCATTACATAGAGCTGGGGACAGCATGGCCCTCCAGATGTTGTTGGACTCCATCTCCCATGATGCCTACCCAGCATAAGCATTGGGAGGGCTGATGTGATCAAAATTCTGAGTCCTACACATTCTCCCTTTGGCCATCAAAAGAGAAGAGAAGGCTCACTGGAAAAGGCACTGATGCTGGTAAAGATTGAAGGTAAAAGGAGGTAGCAGAGGATGCCATGGTAAAACAGCGTAGTTGATTCAGTAGGTGGACTACAAAAGATGGCAGGTGATAGAGGAGCCAGGCCTGCTCTGCTCTATGGGGTCATGAAGGGTCAGACTCAGCTGTGTGACCAAACAATAATAAAACACATTCCCTCTCCCTACCATAGAGTTTCAGTTGGAGATGCTACACATGGCAATTCAGTATTCCTTCTCTGGGTATTGTTTCATTTTTATTGCAATTTCTGATTTACATTTTAAATGTCTTCCTGTCTTGGGATGCCTGCCTGTCATCTCCCACCTTGTCCTTTCTGATTTTTTCCTTCCTTACCTCCTTTGAGATCCTAGAGGCTACTCAGTAGGTTTGGGTGAATCACAAATTGCAAGGGCCTTGGTGCTGCCTACACAATAAGTTCCAATGTCAGTCTCCTCCTCTTTTTCTACTGCTCTTGTGCCATCCTCTGGCAGCTCTCATAATCTGCTTTGTGGGCACAGGCTGGAAATTGTGCTACACTTTAAGTGCCAGATAATGCCTGGATCTGCTTCCTGCTGTTGCCCCTGTTCTACCTGTTATCTGCTGCTACCTGATCTTGCTGATAATCTTCTGTCTAACTACAGCCTGCCAGTTAGTCTTTCCAACAGTCCCCTGTTCTGGCAGACTTTGCAAGATTTCATTTCGTTATGTCTGGGGTGCTGCCAACCATCCTCTGCCCACCTCCATAAAATCCACTGCTTTTGATGCTAAGTCAAATGGAGTATTTATAAACAAGGAGTCTGTAACAGATTGACTGCCTGGTTGCCAGCTCTCTTCTTCAACTTTGCTGCTGCTCTGCCCACTCACCAAAGCCTGCTTATGTAAGAGGAACCTGTTACTGTTGTGCTCACATGTATCAGTAAAAGGGAGACTGTGCATACATGGTCATACAAATAACCTCAATTACATATGCCCTGTACCCTCATGGCCCTGCCTCCACCAGGCTCCATGGATTCATAGGGGAGTGACAGTGCACAAACAGGCTGTTCCCTTCCTGAATAAAAGAAAAGGGCCAGAGTGTCCTTATTTTGCTTGCTTTGTAAAGAGAAAGAGAAACTGGCTATTGTGAGTTAATACTGACGCTGCATCCTTGGAGACTGGCCACAGTGACCTCATGCTAATGCTGCTTCCCTGATGCAAAAAGGCTAGTCATTGTGATCTCATTATGATGCTCCCTGCTTTGAGAGACTGTTCATTCTTATGCTGCCCACCTGAAGAAGAGATACCAGTTTTTACACTGATATTGCCTGTCTGCTGAAGCTGGCTATTGCGACTTAATGTTGACCCCACCTTTTGATGGACAGACATCCAGAAAAGTGGTACAATATTGGGAAATGACCTGCCAGTGTGTGTGTGTGTGTGTGTGTGTCTTTTTGTTGCTTTTTTCACACAGTAACAACAGTTGGGGAAGAGAATTTTTTGCTCATGTGTAGGCTCTACTCTTGCAGAGTTCTTGCTTGCGTGTAGTGTGAACTGTAAGGTTTGACCCCTTTCCCTTGTCAAGATAAGCTTCCAAATAGGATCACAATAGAGCTTGCACAACCATTTTAAATACTTATTTGTGGTGAGCTATAACATGACCTGAAAAAAGCCATTTTATGAAAATGTAGAATTCAAAGACATTGAAATATCTTCTTGATGTTGTATCAGCAAGCCAGTATAAACCCTTGTGTCACTTATCTAGGTTGACAGGGAGCACATGTCATGAATGTAACTTGTCAAACATTATAAAAGCATGGTTAAATTGTCAATTGGGGTCCCTAGGTCTGTTTTGACCTGAGCACCACATATGCACATGTCTCCGTTAAATCTCTTTTCCCTTCAAAACCTCATTGGCTATTTTATTTATGGAGTAAAGAAACCTGAAGAGTGATCCCTGTTTTGGAGGGTTACAGGTGACAGTCGAACCTACATACGATCAGGAACTTCTCTTCAGACTTCTCCATCATGTTGTGAAGAAAACAATCATCTTGACACTTCTCTCTAGGTAACCTAGAGAAAACTAGCTTACTTAACATTAAATATCTATAAAAGGTGTGGTCTTGTATGTTCTTTAAACAAATCCAC
Organism: Bradypodion pumilum; assembly: GCA_035047305.1. NCBI lineage: Eukaryota > Metazoa > Chordata > Lepidosauria > Squamata > Chamaeleonidae > Bradypodion > Bradypodion pumilum. The sequence goes on along the minus strand of JAWDJD010000001.1, from coordinate 386,756,988 downwards.
ACCCCTGCACCAATCGCGCTGTAACTTAGCGTACGCCTACCTTGCACGTGCAAGAACATGACTGTGGGGGTCTGGCAGCCCATGTCAGAGTGTATGCCCCTAAATTGATCCATAAAGGGAAGTATACTCGACAGGAGTGTGTGTGTGTGTCCAAGTGATGTCATAGTGATGCTAATGTCATAGCCCCAGGTAGGTCACCCGATTGTGACATCATCGTGATGTAATTGAGCTGGCTAATGTCACAGTCCCAGGTAGGGACGCAAAGGGGACGCATGTATGGGAAGGATAAGGGCAGACCGTCGACAGAGAAGCGGGATGGGTGAGGGAAGAGAGAGACGGAGGAAGGGATGTCACAGTCCCAGGTAGGGACGGGTGAGGGAGGCAGGAGTAACCCACATACACCCCATGAGGTTTCCATGGGAAAGGCTGGCCTATGGTAAATATCCCGGGCAAGGCCAGTTAATCGGCTAGTAAATAAATAAATTTAATGTCAGAAATTACTTTGGGTTGAAATGATTTTTACACCAAATATAGCTTGTGATTATATGTGAAGGTGACCCCATTCTTTATGGGATCTTATGATAATACCTGATCTCAGCAACTCCTTTTTAAAATCTAAGTTCAGCCTGTTCTATTCATATGTGTTCCTCAAACAGAGATTTGACTCTATTTAAAATAAGTCTCTCCAGCAACTTGTAAAATATGATTAAAAGAGCTATAGGCCTAAAATCCTGAACTTCACCAGGTTTGAAAATGGCAACAAATTTTTTTCTTTTAAAAATTGTTGACAGTCTCCTTGTTTGTTGAATACTGTTGTAAAATGGTGTAAGCCAAAGTATAGTATGTGGTCCACAGTGCTTCAGGATCTCAGGGTATTCTTCATCCAGGCCAGCCGCTTTCCCTGATTTTATTACTTTCAGTGCTTCAGCAATTTCTGATATGGAGAATTTATCTGAGATGTTACCAGTGGTGGGCATAAAAAAAAAATTCATATCACACTGTAGGTGTGGCCATGTGACTGGGTGAGCGTGGTGTGGCCTGTTGGCCATGTAACTGCTCTTCATTATAGAGCTATGAAAATAGAAGCCTCTTCTATTTTCATCACTCTAAAGCAAACGTCTGAAGCTTTTCCTGGGCTCCGTTTCACCCCGAAGCGCCTCCCCAGCCACTCTGGAGTGCCCACTTGAGAAGGCCTTGATGAGTAGGCCTTGCCCGCTTGAGATGGCCTGGATGCTGTGAAAGGTGGAGGGCAAAAGAAGAAGGGGGTGGCCAAAGATGAGATGGCTAGATGGTATTGTAGACACAAAGGGCACAGAGCTGGGCGGGCTGAGGAGAATGGTGGAATACAGGGGTGCCTGGAGGTCAATGGTCCATAGGGTCGCAAAGGGTCGGAATCGACTGTGCAACTGAACAACAACAACAACAAATAGGATTCAATCCCAAATAGGCAGATACAGGTTGGTAGCCTGAGACTCAAATCCAATTGCTAAATCCATTAAACTAATTGCTAAATACAGCAAACCCATTTACTTAACCTAATTGGCTCCCTAGCAACCATTGTAAATTAAGCCATTGTGAGATAAAGTTATTTTCTCATTAGGCCTAATGTTAAAATAGGGACTTGGTTAACAGAGCATGTTCATGCCTGGTAAATGCAACTTCTGGTATCTTCCTACTTCCCCCACCTCTCTCTCTTTATTTGCTAGGTGCTCCCCTTTAAAACCTTTTTACAGTGCTGCTCAGTGTTCATAAGTGAGTTTTGGATCCTTCTGGAGACATTATTTAATGGTTGTAAAGGGGGGGATTTATAAAGTGAGCATTTGTAAGAGGAAGAAGCAGCTGATTTTCCAATATAATGAATGAACACATGTAAATCCCATTGATTCAGTGGGTCTACTTTAGCTGGGGTTAGCAATTAGATTTCATTTTTAATGTGCATTGAACCATTTCAAGTCATAAACCAACAATACACGTGTATAGAAATTCTGTGTTTTTCTGTTTTCTTATCATATTTATCTCATATAATTTAGGCTGGGTTCTCCAAATCCAAGTATGAGTACAGATCTGCAAAACAAGCCAGTATGTTTGCTGATGCCCATCCCCATCTGGCATGAGCCAGAGTCTGCAGCTGTGAGGTATTGTCAGTCTCCAACATACAAGAATGCATGGATCTCCCCGGAGCTCCAGATGCCCCACCCTACCCAAAAAGTAAAATAAGCACCCCATAAAGATTTTGCAGCAGCCACCAACAAAATCAAGGAAATTGCAAAACCAACAACCCAACTAATTCTTCAAAGGGGATGAATGATGAAGAAAGTTTCAAAATGTAAGATAACAGAGAATGGCTAAGAGGATAAGGCTCTAATATAAGGAAAAGCAAAGCTTTGAAAACTGTCCATTTGAGGCTGGTAGATTCAAGGTTGTATCTAGTGTGGTGCAGAGAACAGAGTGATGGCCTGGGGTTCAGGAGATCTGGGTTTGAATCCCCACTTGGCCAAGGAAACTGACTAACATGACTAATATAATCCTCGACTATGCAACTAAACAACAACAAATCCTGAAAACCTTGTTAGGGATGCTTTAAGTCAGTTCAGATCGTGCATAACACACAGAGACAGAGAGAGATTCAAGACCTCTTGCTTGCACATCCTATCAGCTGATCTTGCTATGACCAAGAAAGGAGGTCCTATCTACAATCCCCACTGTTGGTATACACAGTGGTACCTCATACAATGATTTTAATCCGTTCCTCAGTGCTCATTGTTGTACGAAACAATTGCTATACAATACATGCATCATATAGCGATTTTCCCTATGGGATGCATCGTACAATGATTTTATTTTTTTTGCTAAGTGGTTTTTCCCATTGAAAAATTGTTGTATGATTTTTTCCATAGGGAAAATTGTTAAGCGGGATGCCATTTCCCCCCAAAACCTAATTGTTATGCAATTTCGTTGCTATACGGGGCGATTGTTGTATGAGGTTCCACTGTATTTTGATAAAGAAAGGAGGCTGCTTAGTGTGTGAGACTGCTTCAATGTAATTGTCTCACTATGACACAACCATCCTACTTCACTCAACCTTCCATCATCCCTAAGGACAAGTCCTTTCCATTAGCAAAAATCTTATAATTAGGTGTATTCCTATATTCCTGATGGTGTAATTGAAAACCCTTACATGGGTGATCTATGCCAGCCTTCCCCATTAATGGATTACTGAAAGCCATCACAAAAAATAATGGCATCTGCAGTCAGCCAAAGAACACAGTCTGTATTGCCAGCATTTATGGGGTTGAATTCCACTTGATTGTCTCTGTATTCCGTAAGAAGCGAGTCTCCTGGAGGACAAGAGTATTGTTCATGGAGGACAAGAGTATCAATGGCTATAATTATGGATACTTAAGGACAACCTCCGGGTTGGAGAGATAGGCAGGATATCTCTCAATATCATTTCCAGGGAATCCTAAGCAGGTGAAGGCATCTGCCTGGGAATACCCTGAAGGAAATGGTGAGCCACTGTGTGAGACAGAATGCTAGACTGGATGGGCAGTGGCCTGTTCCAGCAAGGCTGTTCTTATGTTCTTATGTTCTCCTTGTGAAGCTAAAAAAGAAAGCTGCCATTGACCACAGAGAGGAAGGGCAGCACAGAAGTGGGCTGCCAGGCTGAGCAATGTGTGTGAAAGTGCAGATGGACAGGCAAGAGCACAATGCAGTTGTTGGCATCTCCCTGAAATGACTTGGTGCAACCTTGGTTCACAGAACCAGGAAACAAAGTGTTTTAAGGAAGTCAAATTTCTTGTACTAGAAAGGCATCAGGATCAGCATGGGCACAGTCTCCTATTGACAGACCTGTTCAGACACTGTGAAGAGGGAAAGTTTTCATCCGCATAGTATTTCCACTACCTCTCACTGATATTAGTCAGTTCTTATTTTTAAAAGTGTTGTTGCTGTTATGTGTCATCAAAGTCATCTCTGACCCCTGGTGACCCTATGAATGAACAATCTTCTATATGTCCTATTTTCAACAGCCCTGCTCAGTTCTTCCAAACTCAAGCCTGTGGCTTCCTTCACACAATCTATCTCATGTCTGGTGTTTCTTTTGTTTGTTTGTTTACATTTATATTCCACCAGTCTAACTGTACAATTACTCTGGGTAGTGTCAACACAAAATTATGTATCCCCAAAAAGACAATACAAAAAATAAACATATATAATTATAAAACACAAAAAACAATGATGGCAGCAAAAAATAATTGAAGTGGGGAGGAGAAAGGGGTGGGTGGGTAATTTAGGGCAGCAGGTTCTTAAATGCTTCCTAAAATAATCTATCTTTGGCTAGCTTGTGAAAAAATGACCAAGATGGGGCATGACAAACATGGTGTAGAAGAAGAGTATTCCACAGTGTCGGAAACAGAATAAAAAAAGACCGGTTTCTAGTTTAGTATTATACCACTATGGTTTTTTTTTAAAACTGTTTCTTTATTGAATCACATGTGGTGCTTTAGTGTATGGGACCAAAGACACCAGGACAGCCGAAGAGCTGGCTTAACACAACTTTATTACATGCTGGTCAGAGGGAACAAGAGGTAATGGCGGACAAACAGCTCAATATATACAGTGGCTATACATTTGAATGTGGCCCCTTGATAGCCTATTGGCTACAGGCTGCGTGACGTCATTGCAGGTCACGCCCTTCTTGTCCAGGTGAAGGTAGTGGCGGGAATCTTCCCGCGCTGTTGTTCTAGGTGAGTCTTGGACCAATGAGCTTGGACGCTCGCTATTGCCATCTAGTGGTCACTAGCTCGCATCCTATTAAGGTTACAGTGATTCAGCTGGAGGTTACAATGTTACACATAGAAGAGGTTACATTGGATACACATGGATAGGTACATTGTTTAAAGGCACAGGCTTTAGGACACAACAGGTGCTTTAGACATGACCAGTAAGACATGAGCAAGGATGTATGTATTCATCATATAATCACAGAATATCTGGGTTGGAAAGGGGCCATGAGGCCATTAAGTTCAACTTCCTGTTTAATGCAGGAATCTAAATCAAAGCAGATCTGACAGATGGTTGTCCATTTTTTCTTGAATTCCTCCAGCATGGAAGTGCTCACCACCTTCTGAGGTAATTGATTCCATTGTCATACTGCTCTGAGAGTTGAGAAGTTTTTCCTGATATTCAGTCTCTCTGGCTTTCTATAACGTGAGCCCATTATTACATGTCCTGCACTATGGGATGACTGAGAATAGATCCTGTCCTTCCATTTTATGTCTATCTTTCAAATTTTGAAAACTATCATATCAACTCTGTCTCCTTTTCTCAAGGCTAAACATGCCCAATTCTTTCAGTCTTTCCTCATAGGGCTTGGTTTCAAGTCACATAATCATCCTTGTTCTCTTCTGAACATGTTGCAAGCATGTCTATATGACTGCTTCTATATTGTTTCTGCTTCTATATTGATGTACTGCAGTGGCTCAAGTCGCTAAGACGCTGACTGGGAAGCGGAAGGTCATCAGTTCGATTCCCGAGTACTGCAGGACGGAAATGAGCTCCCGTCTTCATCCCAGCTCCTGCCAACCTAGCAGTTCGAAAGCAAGAAATTGCAAGTAGATAAATAGGGACCACTTCAATGGGAAGGTAACAGCGTTCCGTGCACTCCGGTGTCTAGTCATGCCTGCCACATGACCACGGAAACGTCTGCAGAAGCAGACAGCGCTGGCTCTTCGGCTTAGAAACAGAGATGAGCACTGCACCCTAGAGTCGGATACGACTGGCTTTCGAGCAAGGGAAACCTTTACCTATATTGTTTGTTCAATAGCCACTCTTTAGACCATGGACTTCTTTTCTCTATCTATCCTGACTAAAATCCTCTTTTCCACAACGGTTCAGACTAAAGTTAAACTATGCCTTCAGTAATGTGGACTGGGCAATTAACTTGCTAATCTGTTTATCTGGATGAGGCTATTTTACCACGGATATAGTGTTTTTCAATTATCACTGTTAGGTTTGCATGTTTTACATTTCAATTTATGCAAGTCTCTTGCAAGTTATGCAAGAACGTGCATGTTGTCAGATTCTGTTATGATAAGTGGCCAAAAAGCACTTGTTTCCCCAAAAAGGAATAAATCAATAGTTAATTGTTTGCTGGATGAGGTTCAAGATGAGATGAAACAGTTAAGTGAAGCAGCATGGGCATATAAGGAAGCTTCTTATTTCGCCCAGCTTGGTCTTGCATCCTTTGTAGTCAATCTGAGCGATCTTACTACATCCATACATAATGTGGTCACTGTTTCATCCACTTATTTACAAAGCCTACATATACTGCCAGTTCCATTTTTTTCAATTTTTGCTTTAATTATGCTGGTTTGTAGTGCTTGTTCTTGGGCAACAAATATAATGTTTCCCTGCTCCTGACTCCTGCATACATCCCATTGAGGAAACGGACCCCAATAATGAAGGATATTACGATATGGCCGGCAGAAGCGTCTTAACAGCTACAGGATTGCTTTTATGACACAGACTGGGAAGTATCTGACCAACAGGATGTAGAGATTCATACGGAGGTAGTGTTGGATTACATCAGGTTCTGCACTGACAATGTAACACAAAAGCGCTGGATAAAGATCTATCCAAACAGGAAGCCCTGGATGACAAGGGAGGTCCAGGGGTTGCTAAAGGCAAGGAATACTGCTTTTAGAAGTGGAGATAGGTTGCTGTATAGCCTAGCCAGAGCAGATCTAAAGAGAGGCATCGGTGTGGCCAAAGAGGCATATAGACAGCGGCTGGGAAATCATTTACAGAATAATGACACCAGGCAGGTGTGGCGAGGTGTACAGGAATTGACTGGGTATAAACCTAAAGGCTCCCTGGCAGGTGAGAGAGGGGCATCACTGGCAGAGGAGTTGAATGTCTTTTTTGCCTGCTTTGAAACAACATCAGCAGTGATATCTTCAGAGGCTTCGTCACCATCACTACCATCACCATCATCGGTACAAAGGAATGTAGTATTCAGTGTGGAAGAAGGAGAGATGAGGAAGGTGTTGAAGAGAATTAACCCAAGAAAAGCCACAGGGCCGGACGGAGTAGTTGGAAGGGTATTGAAAGACTGTGCAGATCAACTAGCAGGAGTTTTTACGGGGATATTGAATCGATCCCTATCTCAGGCTATTCCATCCTGCCTAAAGTCTTCTATTATTGTTCCAATGCCGAAAAAATCTAACCCAGGAAATTTGAATGATTTTCGTCCAGTGGCACTCACACCTGTAATCATGAAGTGTTTTGAAAAGCTGGTACGAAATTATGTTATCGCTTGCCTACCAGAGGGACTGGATGCATTCCAATTTGCCTATAAAATGAAAAGATCAGCAGAGGATGCTGTGGTGATTGCCCTTCATGCTGTTCTTGTACATTTGGAGCAGCGGAAGGGTTATGCCAGATTGCTCTTTGGGGATTTCAGCTCGGCATTCAACACCATTCTACCGCAGCATTTGATATCTAAGTTGAGAAATCTGGGGTTTCCGCCATCATTTTGTGGGTGGATATTGGATTTTCTGTCAGAACGCTCCCAGAGGGTCCGGTTGGGTCCTTATACCTCTAATATGTTTAGTACAAATACAGGAACACCACAGGGATGTGTGCTTAGCCCGCTCCTTTATATTCTCTATAAGTTTGACTGTGTCTCTGTCCACCCTAGCAATAGGATTGTCAAATTTGCAGATGACACAACTGTGATCGGGCTCATCTCTGATAAGGAGGGCGAGAGGGCCTATAGAGATAAGGTGGAGCGGTTGACAAAGTGGTGTAGAACCAATAATCTGCTCCTCAACATAAAGAAAACAAAGGAGCTTGTGGTGGATTTTAGGAGGCAGAGAACAGATGTCCAGCCACTTTTGATTGACGGAACCTGTGTGGAGAGGGTAGCAACGTTCAGATTTCTGGCCATTGATACAGGAGGATCAGTCCTGGAGTGCCAACACAAGGGGGCTTGTGAAGAAGGCGCAGCAGACTGTATTTTTGAGAACTCTAAGGAAAAACCATCTTCCACAAAAGCTGCTGCTTGCCTTCTATCGCTGCGCTATTGAGAACATGCTCACTTATGGCTTATGTGTGTGGTATGGGAGTAGTACTCATCGGGATAGGATAATGTTGCACAGAATTATTAAAACAGCGGAGAGTATCATCAGCTGTCCACTCTCCACTTTAGAACAAATTTATACCATCAGGTGCCACAGAAAAGCATTAGATATAGTAGGAGACCCATCACATCCTGGCCACTGCTTCTTTGAGCTTCTGTCATCGGGACGGAGATATAGAACAATGAAGGTAAAAACGAGCCGTCTCAAGAACAGTTTCTTCTCCAGAGAAATTTTGGCCTTAAATGGAAACTCTGGACTCTGAAGTCATCTTATCTTATTTTAAAATTTTAAAATTTTTAGATTTTTATTTTTTAGGATTTTACAATTTTGAAATTTTAAAATTTTGAAGTTTTAAAATTTTTAAATTGTACTGTATGGTACTATCTTAATTGGTGTTTCTGTAGCTGTTTTAAATTAAGGGATATGCCTTATTCGAGTTGACTTCACCACCCTTATTGCCTCCGCTGATAATCGCCCAGCCGCCCTGTTCCGGGTAACCAGGTCCCTCCTCGGTAGGGGGAGATCGGTGCCCGGTTGGCAGGGTTCGGCTGAGGACTTTGCTGACCATCTGGTGGAGAAAATCGATCGGATTCGTTCAGGGCTGAATCCCGGCGTGGATGGGGAGGGTCGGGGGGGCACCGGAACACAGTCTTGCTGTATGATCTGGGATCAGTTTGATCCTGTTGTCCCTGATGAAGTGGACAGGCTCCTTGCAGCTGTGCGTGCCACTACATGTCCTTTGGACCCCTGTCCCACCTGGTTGGTGAAAGCCTCCAAGGTGGTGACAGGTGGCTGGGTTGGGGCGATAATAAATGCATCATTACGGGAGGGGGTATTTCCTGCACCGCTAAAACATGCTTTGGTGCGCCCCCTCCTGAAGAAAATATACCTTGACCCAGCTGTCCTTAACAACTACAGGCCGGTTTCCAACCTGCCCTTTCTGGGTAAGGTTTTGGAGAAGGCGGTGGCGCGCCAGCTCAGAGTGTCCTGGAGAAAGCGGATTATCTAGACCCCTTTCAATCAGGATTCAGGCCCGGGTAGGGCACTGATGGATAATCTCTGGCGGGAGCGGGACGGGGGTTATCCATCCGTCCTTGCTCTTCTTGACCTCTCAGCGGCCTTTGATACTGTCGACCACGGTATCCTTCTGGAACGGCTCAAAGGACTGGGGATCCAGGGCACCGTGTTGTCCTGGTTTTCCTCTTTTCTGGAGGGCCGTACCCAGTCGGTGTGGTTAGAGAGTGAGAGGTCCAGCCCTAGGCTCCTCAAGTATGGGGTGCCTCAGGGCTCGGTGCTCTCTCCTCTCCTATTTAACATCTACATGAAGCCACTGGGTGAGATCATTCGTTCCCACTGGGTGCGGTACCATCAGTACGCGGATGACACTCAGTTGTACATCTCGGCCCGTGGGGACCCCAGTGATGCTGTTGAAATCCTATCCGGATGCCTGGAGGCCATTGGGGTCTGGATGGGTCTGGATGGGGGCCAATGGGCTTCGGCTGAATCCCAGCAAGACAGAGTGGCTGTGGATAAGGGAGTGGCTGTGTTATCCAGGGAGTTACCATCTTTGGTACTGGATGGGGCTGTTTTGCCCCAGACAGACCCAGTGCTCAACTTGGGGGTCCTTCTGGACTCGTGGCTGCTGCTAGAAGAACAGGTAGCGGCTGTGGCCAGGAGGGCTTTTGCCCAACTTCGGGTGATTCGCCAGTTGCGCACGCTCCTGGACCGGGGCTCCTTGCTTATGGTCACTTCCTGACTAGATTATTGTAATGCGCTCTACATGGGGCTGCCCTTGACGACCATTCGGAGGCTGCAGCTGGTCCAGAATGCGGCAGCCCGGGTGGTGATGGGATGTGGGCAATATGCCCATGCCTCACCGCTACTTCGGGACCTGCACTGGTTACCAGTTTGTCTCCGGGTGCAATTCAAGGTGCTGGTTTTGACCTTTAAAGCCCTATATGGCAGTGGGCCAGGATACCTTAGAGACCGCATCGTCCCAAGAGTGTCTGCCCATCCAACTAGAGCGGACCGGAGGGGCTCTCTAATAGTGCCATCAACTAGGGGTGCACATCTGTCCAGCACCCGAAGGAGGGCCTTCTCCATGTCCGCACCAACTCTCTGGAACCTCCTGCCAACAGATCTAAGACTTCAAAGAGAATTGCTGCCCTTCAGGAAAGGATTGAAGACCTGGCTGGGGCCCCAATGGGAACACGGTCCCCGCCTGCTGGCTTATGTAAAGAATTAAGAACTCTCTCTTCTTCTTTTGATAGTGGGTGGGATGGGTGGGTGGGATATGGGTCTTTTAAAGTGGGTGGGATATGGGTCTTTTAAAGTGTTTTTATGTGTTTTTAGAACTTGTTGTAATGCTGCCCTGAGTCGGGTTCTGCCTGAGTGGGCGGCATATATAAATATGACTATTAAATTAAATTAAAAATTAATATATAGCAATCGAGAAATTTCGTTGTTCCCGCAAGGGGACAATGACAATAAAGATTTATCTATCTATCTAACTCAATTTTTAGGATACCAGATTTTTGCTATACCCAATTACTAGTCCAAACCACTTTACCTTAGATGTTTTTGATATATTGAACATGTAAAGGTTTATTATTCCTAGCAGTTATTCTATTTCTTTAAGCTTCTTTCAATTCAGCAGACTTGAAGATACCCTCACTAGAAACTTCATTCAACATCCTCTCATTGTTGCTATGAATGTATTCAACTGAGAGCTTTCCCCCCCTTCCCACCATTTGTTTGATCTGCAGCAATCCTCATCCTCTTTCCTCCCATAGCAGATACAGTATAATCTATCCACATCACTTTGTAGATGAAGAGCATGATTTGCAGTCATCAACTGTCATGGTAGAAATCTCTTTATCTAGTGATTTCTCCACGCCTTCCTGCTCACACTTCACTGTGCTGCCTCATTCACCATCCGTGGCCCGTCTCAGACCTTATGGGGCAATTCCCCTATGATTTCTCCTAGACTCCATGTGGTGCTTAGGCTTAGTGGAAGTGGGCAGGGCTCAGATTGAGCAGCTTTTCCTGACCTATGTAGCATTGTCCAGTCAGCTCCTCCTCCAATTGAGCACACACAAAGGAACTATTTTTCATGAATTTTATTAAAGTGAAATAAAGAAATGAATATAGCATAGGAAATCAGAGTTGCAGTCTAGTCATTCAAAATACACAAAAATAATAAAACCTGACTTAGTTAGGCCCCTTTGGCCTTCTTTACTCACGGCTCCATTGCGTGAGGCCCTTCCCTCGGCCTCCCACGGTGAAAGAGAAACTAACTCCCTCACACTTTCTTTTTATTCTCACCATATCAGCATTCCCACATTGCAATTAATTTACTCTAAGGAACACATTCCATTCCCAGGGTGTTTTGGCGGGCAAAGGCCTCAGAGGAATGTACAGTAAAAACCCCAACTTAAATATGCCTCGAGTTACATAAAATTCGACTTACATAATGATTTTGTGCTAAAACCATGTCCCAATTTACATGATTTCCTATGGGTTTGCTTCAAGTTACATAAATATTCTTTTTCCTATGGGGTTGCTTCGAGTTACGTAAAAATTCATTTCCCTATGGGTTTGCTTTGAGTTACGTAAAAAAAATTCCTATGGTTTTGCTTCAAGTTACATAAAAAAACGATTTAAGCAAAAGCCTACGGAACGGACTTTTTTTTCGTAAGTAGGGGTTTTACTGTACAGACAAGGGGGCTGGATTTTCCTCTGACATCAACTTGCTTGTTCTTCCGTCCAAAGCATCCAAATCAGTCAATGTCCAATCTTACAACATCAGCACTATAGCTTAGCACTGGTACTGCCCAGGTATTTATTGCTTTTATATTTTTGCCTTTAGTTTTTATTTCAGGACTTTTTTTTTATTCTCCTCAAATATTCTGTGTGTCTTTCTTTTCATTATTGCATGGTTTATGTCGTTTGCTTGTAAGATTCCCAAATACTTATTGTTTTCATAATATCCATGATTCTGAATAGTTTTCATCTGCCAGCTGTATTCCTTCTAACTCAACAAATTTCCCTTTTCTTATTGCTAAAAGTTTTCTATTCCAAAATTCATCACAATATTATTGCTGAATATTTGGACTGTGTGCACAATTTCCTGCCTCTTTTTTCCATACAGTTTGAGATTATCCACATACATCAGGTGCGAAATCCTTCCAGATGTCCTCAGCTTAATATCCATATTGCGACCCTATTGAAAAGACCCACTAACGGATTTATATACCTGAGTTACTGACAGTGCAAACCCTTCTTAATAAGTGCCACTTAATTTCAAAAGAGTAAACCATGTACACACTCGTTAGGAGTTCCAGACCTATCAGTAAACCCGATATTAAAATTATTATTCCTGACTCTCTGCATGCTACCTTGGATGTATTCCTCCTTCAGTGCATATGAGTAGCTGGGGTGCGCAATGCCTAAAGACAAGAGCAAGATGGGACAAAAATATGCAGCTTTTTGGAAGCGGGACAAGCATATAAAAGAGAATGTTATACATATTATGGTAATGGGTTGAAGGTATATAATGTCCCATAAGTGGTGGGTGCACTTATTAAAGTAACTTTATTTTATTTTTAAGTTGCTTAATGTTACCTGAAAACTGGCAACCTTTTATGGGACCATACACAGGCAGGGTTGAATCAGGAACAAACTCACAGACAAAGTGTTTTGATACAAATTTAAAGATGTTTACTTATGAATCAAATAAGGAAATAAAATACCAAATAAGAGAAATAAGAAATCCAGTTAGATGGAGTTCACTTTAGAAATACAGAAGATTGCTTAAAAATACTTAGACATATGGAATTACTCAGGAATAAAAATAAATGAAAAAGTTACGATAAATGAAAAGCTTACATAAAGATAGAAATTACTTGAAGGTAAAAAAAGTTACTTTGAAATAAACAACATAGTTACTTAAAGGCCTACTTAGAAATGAATGAACCTTAAAAGGAAAGAATAAAGAAAAGCAGAGAAAATTAGAAGCAGGGGAAAGGAAGAGAAGATTGCTTAGAAATCACATGCTTAAGATTTCCTAAGGAAAAGAAAGAGACAGGGGGGAAAAGCTTGCTGGAGGTAGAGAAAGAGAGAGAGAGAGAGAGAGAGAGAAGGGGGGGGGTAGAGAAAGCCATCCTGACCACACTGGATCAGGGAGTGAGAAGGTGAAGGTGCAGAGGAAGAAGGCCAGGGTGCAGAAGAAGAAGGCCAGGGTGCAGAAGAAGGCCAGGGTGCAGAAGACCGAGAATCTCAAGAAACCCTTCCTTTATAGATGAAACAAGTCAAAAATCCAGACAATTTCAATTGGTCCAAACAGGATCACATGGTAAATTAGTGATTGACAGTCCCCTCCTCCATGAAGTGATACCCAAAATATCAGTAGCAAATGGCTAAACCCCCAAATTGCATAACTATAAATCTTAATACAGAAATCTACATCGCCTCCTCCCAAACAGCCCATTTCCTGAGATAGTGGTCTTTGATCTGTGGATGAAAGCAGTGTCACCTCCTTGTTAAATCCTCCATCCTGTCCCATGCATAAACAACAATCCTGATGTACTTCAGGTTTTAAAGAAAAAGAAATATTTTGGGCGTTCAGAAAATACAGAGTCATTTTACAATATTCTTCATGTGGCAGAAACAGCATTTTACAATTATTTTTCATGTAGCAGAAACCAAATAGCTATTGCAAGTGTTACAATTAGAGATTTGAGTAAAACAAAAGGCTGGATAAGAAGCAACCATGGCAACAAATTCCACATCTGGATGATGGTAGTTGACTCCTTCTTTGACACAATTCCTTGAGAGCACAGGGTATGGTCATTGATATATATGCTTTTATCAGAATTTATCAGCACTGTTCCTTGAAATGATAAGATATAACATTCAGGGTTAGTAATCGTGCACACAGAGAGGCAGGTTTTCATGAAAGTTACCTATTTTAAAAGAAATCACTCTAATGCCACTCTGAGCTTCAAGTTTAACAATAGTTCTTGGGCAGCCAGGACAGACAAATTAACATCCCAAAAGGTAGCTTCCAAGAAATCAGGCGCCTGGCTTATTGCCCATTAACTTTCCAGCTCCACCTGAGTCAAGGGAAATTAGAAGTTTCAAGTAACTTTATTTAAGAATATAGAAATCAGACTAAGCATGATATTATAATTGGCATTGCTATACCAGGAGATGCACGAATTGAGGACAAACAACTGGAGAAAATTACAAAGTATCACAATTTGCAAATTGAAGTTGAGCATTTATGGAGGAAGAAGTCTATTATTATTTATTTATTATATTTTTATCTGTTATGCCCATAGTGCTTGGAACTCATGGCAATACCTAAAGAACTTCCTAGACATTTGGAAGTTTTGGATTTATTAAACTTGAATATCTTGACTGTAAAAAAAAAAAAACCAACTTTACTCGGAACTGCCTACATACTCAGACATTACCTTAACAGTTCTCAGATCCTTAGTTAGGTCTTGAACTGTTAATTTTATACTGCAAATCTAATGATAGATTTTTATTTTATATTGTAAAATGTATTATGATTGTTGTTATTGCTAGTTGTATGATTAGTATGTGCTTAGATTTTGTTGTTTTATAATCATAATAAAAATAAAAATAATTTCTAAAAGACGAGAGTAAGCAAAGCAGGACTGCCCCGTTTGGTTGGTCGCTCGGCATTGCAACTCCCCCACCATCCCTACGTCCTTAATTTGAAAGTGGGCTGAGGCTGAGGCTAATGGGAGTTGTAGTCCCACAAATCCCCGAAGGTTCAGCTCTTCGCCCACTCCACCCGAGCTGTCTCTCGACCCTGACCTTCTTTTTATCCAGCTGTTTCGCAGGGAAAGGCGCGTTTTTGGCGGGCAGAGAAAGGAAGGAAGAACCCGGCTGCCTGGGCGCCTTTAAAAGGCGTGAGCCAGGCGGCTCGAATCCATCCCAGCCATGTGGCTTTCACTTCCGAGGGAGGAAGATCCGGTGTTTGCAGAGGGAAAAATCAGCAGGGTGAGTCACGCGGGTCCGGGGTTTTCTTAAGCATCCCTGGCCGAGCTCTTCCTTCTGCCCCTGCCACGTGTCTCCATTAAAGCAGCGATCCGTGGGGTGCTGCCATTACCCTTGGCTGTGGTTGGGCTCAAGTACTTAGCAGACAAGAGGAAGCCCCAGTATTTCTTTTCCTCCTTCAGTCTTGTCGGCGGTCGGTGGTGCTTGTAAAAAGGGAAACTGCGTCTAAATATATACGATCGGGAGAATAGCAGTAGCAATTACACTTACCTAGCCGCCCTACTCCTGCCAACCTAGCAGTTCGAAAGCAAGAAATTGCAAGTAGATAAATAGGTGCCACTTCGGTGGGAAGGTAAACAGCGTTCCGTGCGCTCCGGTGTCTAGTCATGCCTGCCACATGACCACGGAAACGCCTGCAGAAGGCAGACAGCGCTGGCTCTTCGGCTTTGAAACCGAGATGAGCACTGAACACTAGAGTCGGATACGACTGGCTTTCGAGCAAGGGAAAACCTTTACCCGCCCCACACAGGCGGGTTGATAAGGTAATTAGCATTACAATGCTGGGGACTCATTTTATCGTCCTCGGAAAGATGGGAGGCTGAGTCAGCCTTGAAACCCGTCAGGATCGAACTCGCCACGTTTAGGCGGGCAGTTACAGCCGTTTAACCACTGCGCCACCAGAAAGGGCAGAGTCGGTGACCGAAGAATCAGGAGCTCTGGGTGCAAATTTCTGCTCGGTCGCGGAGGCTTTAGCAGCAAAAACCCCTGTTAGAATAGCTGCCATCCCATAAAGCCCCATGTTAGAGTCGCCAGAAGTCTGAAGACACCCCCCCACCCCACCCCACCCCACCCCACCCCGTAGCCGTTCGGGAGAAGGTGGTGGTGCATTTCTTCCCAAATTTCCACCTTGATTTTCTCCTCGTCCTGGTGAGGATTCTCCACCCCCATCACAACCAATGTTAAAATTAATCCTTCTGCAGGTAAAGAGGAAGTAGGTGGGGGTGTGGAGGGGTTCATCTTGACCCTCCCTCCACTCCCTTTCACTTGCAAGGATAGAGGAGAAAGGAACACTTGGGTGTAATGGCAGGGTAAATGCAATCCTATTCCTGTTGTGGTGAACCTTGGCAGTCCAGATGTTCTTGGACTTCAATTCCCAGAAGCCCAAGCCCCTGTGAATCCACACAAATGGGTTTGCTGTGATTCATCCGGCCCGCGCTGCACCGCCCCCGTCGCTCCTGGAAGCAGAAGTAAAACGCGCCCGTACGGAGGAAGGGTTAACCCGGAAGAGCCTTAACTGTACGGGTGCGTTTTACTTCCGCTTCCAGAAGCGACGAGGGCGGCCCGGCGCGGGCCGGATGAATCACAACAAACCCATTCGTGTGGATTCATGGGGGCTTGGGCTTCTGGGAATTGAAGTCCAAGAACATCTGAAGAGTCCCAGAACATCTTTGCTCCCTTAACCTTCAAGTTATTCTGTAACTGTCTCAGACTTAAATTCAGTAGCAGTCTAATTTGATGGTTTAATTCAGCACGGAATAGAACAAAGCCCCCCCAATGTTATCTGGGTATATCTTCTTCCATCAGTCCTCCCCACTGCCTCTCCTAGTTAGAGTGATGTGAGCTTGCAGTAAAACTACCTTGAAGAGCTGAATTTCCTACATTCGGTCTGTCACCAAACCAGGTGACAGTTCTCAGTTCTACCACCACTCTCACATGTGCATTTGGTGGGAACACAGGAGAGGGTCTTATCTGTTGCTGTTCCTAGACTCTGGAACTCCCTGCCACAGGAGGTCAGGCTGGTTCCACCTTTGTTGCTTGTCTGCAAGTGGGTGAAGACCTTTCTTTTCAGGGTGGCTTTCCCTTAGGGGCTGGATTTTAAAAGTTGGGATTATTAGTATGTTGCCTGTTTTTAACTAGTTTTTTATTGTGCTTATGTTTGATCATTTTTAATAAAGTGCACCTGATTCTTTTAAATATTTGAACTGCCTTTTGTTTTTAGTAATCTTTTAAAATGCTTTTCATCTGTGGGCCTCTTGATGTAACCCGCCATGGGTTCTTTTATGGAGAAAGGTGGGATAAACAAATATTTTGAATGACTAAATTGGGATGTCCAGTCCTGGCTGAAAGTACAGAAGGAGGTGATCTGTGTAAGTACCAGACTGGGATAGCTAGTGGCCATCCTCTGGTTTCCTTGGAGGAGTGGAGAAGCTTTGGATTCCATAGATTTAAAGCACTTGCCCTTTGCCAGTGGTATGCTCTGTTTCTGGGCTTGATATCACTGAAAGTGATGTCATTAACATATACATTCCTCTTATTTATTTTATCTATTTAATCAAAATATTTGTGTTGCCTTTGTCATAAAATGGATCCAAGATGGCTTACAGTATCAAAACAAAAAATATTGGTAGCTAAAACAATAATAACCTTATTTAAAAAGAAATTAAACACATATAATATTAAAGATAGTAGAAACAGTAGTAAAACTACTTTATGAATGCCAGTAAAAATAGCAGCCCTATTTAAAAAAAAAACCCATAGACAGCCAGGCACTAAGGGAAAGCCTGTCTGAAGTGACAAGTCTGCCTGTTTGTGGAAGGATAACAAAGATGGGGTTATCCTGATCTCCCAAGGAAAAGAAATGCAGTCTAGGAGCAGCAAAAGATAAGTCCCACTCCTGTGTTCCCAGTCCCACCAAATGCATCTGTAACGGTGGCAGGAGTGAGAGAAAAAGCTGCTCCTTATAAAGTGAAATATGATCTTTGGGATAGATTGGATACAGACTGTTTAGGGCTTTATAAATTAAAACTAGCACTTTGAATTGTACGTGGAAACGAACCGGTGGGCAGTAGAGCTGCTGTAATAGTAAGGTTATGTGATCCCTGTAACCCAGCCCAGTTAAGTTAACAATCTGGCTACCTTTTTGAACATGCTGACATTTCTGAACAATTTCAAAAGGTATTCCCATGTGATGTGTAGAGTGCATTGCAGTAATCCAACTGGCACCTAACCCTAGCATGTGTCACTGTGGTCAGATTAGACCATGAATCTCAAGGGATGAAGCTTTGGGATAGGTACAGGTCTGTCAATAGAGGTCTTTTCCATTGGAGGAAGGACACATCTGTTTAAATTTTTAAAAATTATAATAAAAAATAGTTGTTTTAAAGAAGACAAGGTACTTTGTTTTAGATGATGTAGGCATATATCTCAGCTGATATAGAAGAGTCATTTCCACCCAGTACAGGAGACAATACTTTTTCTAGGACAATGCTTAAAATCTACAGTTTTGGTAAGTACAGTTAGGTCGAGAACTATTGGAATAAAGAGAACTGTTTTGGCATGCGGCCTCTGCACCCCACCACAGTGAAGATGAAATGAAACACTCAAGATGTGAGCAAAGTCATGACTGTCAGCTTTAATGCAAGGGGTTTGATAAAAGTGATGCATTAACCAGTCAGGAAGTACAGCCATTGGTAGACACCCCTTTCCTCCCCAAATTTTGGTGGCTCACAAGTAACGGAACAAACAGAAGGACTGCCGTCAATATATGGTTGAACATCCTTTGCAGTCAATGACTGTCTAAAGTCTGGATCCCATAGAGTTAACCAAATGCTGAGTTTCCTCCCTCGAGATGCTTTGACTGGCCTTTATTGCATCTGCCTTCAGATGCTGCTTGTTTGTGGGGCCTTCTGCCTTCAGTTTTGTCGTCAGTAAGTGAAAACCATGCTCTTATTGGGTTGACATCTGGTAACTGAGTTGGCCTTTGAAGAATATCCCACTTCATTGCCCTGATAAACTGTTGGGTAGCTTTCGCTGTATGTTTTGGGTCTTTATCTGTCTGCAGTACAAAGTGTCATCCTATCAGTTTTGCACAATTTGGGAGAATCCAAGCAGAAAGTACTGCAGTGGCTCAAGTGGCTATGCTGCTGACTGGAAGGCGGGAGGTCAGCAGTTCAATTCCCAAGTATTGCAGGACGGAATGAGCTCCCGTCTTTGTCCTTGCTCCTGTCAACCTAGCAGATTGAAAGCAAGAAATTGCAAGTAGATAAATAGGGACCACTTTGGTGGGAAGGTAAAACAGCATTCCGTGCGCTTTGGTGTCTAGTCGTGCCTGCCACATGACCACGAAAACGTCTGCAGCAGCAGACAGCACTGGCTCTTCGACTTTGAAACAGAGATGAGCACTGAACCCTAGAGTCAGATACGACTAGCTTTCGAGCAAGGGAAACCTTTACCTTTAAGCAGAAAGTATAGCCCTATATACTTTAGAATTCATCTTGCTGCTTCCATCAGCAGACAGGTCATCAATAAACAACAGGGCCCCAGTTCAATTGGCAGCCATACATGTCCATGCCGTAATGCCGTGTTTGACAGATGATGTATATTTTGGATTATGAGCTGTTCCTTCTCTATACTTTTCCCATCATTCTGGTACAAGTTAATCTTGGACTCATTAGTCCAAATATTCTTATTTCAGAACTGGGCAGGCTCTTTTAGGTGTTTGTTGGCAAAGTCCAATCTGGCCTTTCTATTCTTGAGTGTTACTAGTGGTACGCAACTTGTGAAGTTTCTGTATTTACATCCATAAAGCTGTCTCTTGACTGTAGTAAAAGTAAAGGTTTCCCTTGCTCGAAAGCCAGTCGTATCCGACTCTAGGGTGCAGTGCTCATCTCTGTTTCTAAGCCGAAGAGCCAGCGCTGTCTGCTTCTGCAGATGTTTCTGTGGTCATGTGGCAGGCATGACTAGACACCGGAGTGCACGGAACGCTGTTACCTTCCCACCGAAGTGGTCCCTATTTATCTACTCGCAATTTCTTGCTTTCGAACTGCTAGGTTGGCAGGAGCTGGGACGAAGACGGGAGCTCATTTCCGTCCTGCAGTACTTGGGAATCGAACTCTTGACTGTAGATGTGAACAATGTGATGCCTACCTCCTCAAGAGTGTTTTTGACTTGGCAAGATATTGTGAAAGAGTTCCTTTTCACCATGAGCAGGATTCTGCAGTCATCCACTTTAGTTGTCTTCTGTACTCATCCAAGCCTTTTGCTGCTGCTGAACTTGCCAGTTACTCCCTCACCGCCCCCCCTTCCAAATTTTTGTACTGGCTATTCCCAGTGATTTTGCTATCTCTTTGATGGGTTTATTTTGTTTTCTCAGCCTAATGATGGCTTCCTTTACTTGCATGGAACCCTCTTTGGACCTCATGTGGAGAGTTCCAGGGAACAGCTACCACATGCAAATGTAACACTCAGAACCTTTTAGAGCCTCCAGGCCTTTTATCTGCTTAATTGGTCATTAGGAACCTGGGACACAGGCCAGACCTGCCCATGCAGCTTCTCGTCAGCCATTTGTTCCATTACTTATGAACCACCAAAAGTATGTGTGTGCCTGCGTATTTGCCTAACACTGGCTGTGCTTCCTGATTGGTGGTGGAGTGTAAAGGCCACAGGCCAAAAACATTCTCCTTGTTCCAATATTTCTGGACTTGACTGTATATCAAAGGGTTTTTGTTTTATAGAAAAATCTGCCATCTGGTCCGGTGGCATTTTCTTAATGCAATTTTAAAAAACCACGTAAATCAGTGGTGGCAAACCTATGGCACGGGTGCCAGAGGTGGCACTCGGAGCGCTCTCTGTGGGCATCCGTGTAGTCACCCCAGCACAGAGTTTGTCCTGCCCCTCTGTTCAGCAGCCCAATGGAAGCACTTCCCTCCCTCAGCACAGAGTTCGCCCAGCCCTTCTGCCCAACAGCCCAATGGGAGCGTTTCCTTCCTTAATGCCTTCGGGTCACTTTCTGTTTTAGGATCATGGGGGCAGTGTTATTGGCAATGTGCTAAAATGATGTATTTCAGGCAACTGTGGTTTAAGTATCTTGCTGCAAAGCCATAGGTTGGGAGTTCAATTCCCTCCTGCACATCCTTGCAGAACAGGCAGACTGTATACAGGTGAAACTCGGAAAATTAGAATATCTTGCAAATGTTCATTCATTTCACTTAAAAGGTGAAACAAATATATGAGATAGATTCACTACATGCAAAGCAAAATATGTCATGCCTTAATTCGTTATAATTGTGATGATCATGGTGTATAGTGTACATGACATGTGATGATTATGTGGTACATGAGATTGAGGGGGTTGGAGGTTTCATAAACTGTAAGCCATAAGCATCAATATTATAACAAAGTAAGGCTTCAACTATCTTGCTTTGCATGTAATGAGTCTATCTCATATATTTGTTTCACCTTTTAAGTTGCGTTACTGGACTGAATGAACATTTGCACGATGTTCTAATTTTCCGAGTTTCACCTGTAGTCATGGACAATCTCTGCTGCTTAATCTATGGTCATTCTGCTAAGTATACTCATGCATTCTCTTGCCAAAACCAAAAATTACTACTACAAAACAGGTGTCCAGCAGACCAAACCTCTGTTTTTATCTCCTTCTCCACAGAGTTTATAGGTGACCAAAGCAGCTAGAACTGCCATGAGATGCTTCTACACTGGACTTATCGTTTTTGCCTTGGCTTCTCAGGTGGTTAATGCTACATTGTCGAAGACAGATGCCAAAAAGGCTGCTTCAAAATCACTGGAGGGAAAGGTCTGAAAACATTTTTGATTCCCTGGTGTGCTTATCTTTGATAAGCTACAATTCTTATTAGATGCTGTTAGGATTTTGTACTCTGACCTGGTGATGATGTTTTTTCTGCATACACTGAGAACACACAGCCATTAGTTTAGCAACATCTGCTATTTCTGAGCAAATATTACTGTAGCGCAGCTGCTCCTGGCTTGGGTAAAAGATCGAATTAGTCACAAAGTAAAGTTCTTGGATTGTTGTAATAACCGATTTGTGTGTGTGTTTACCTAGGAAGTGAATTACAACATGTAAACCAGATTTAAAATGGTGATTTAAATGGACTTTCCCTGCAGGTAATCTGTAATTGTACAGAATTAAATTCATTATGTTTTTGCTGAATGGGATATCAGTGTGACATTTATGTCTAGTTCTTGGCAAACTCCCATTATTTAAAAGAAAGGAGTATTCAAGTCACTGAACAGTACTAAAGGCTACATAGTGGCTGAAAACTGGAGCACTAACTATGTAAAATATCAGCCATTGTCACCTATGATTTCCCTTTTCTGCCTGTTTTAAAATGGGTTTTAATTTAATTTAATGTAATAGATTTATATACCGCCCTATCCAAAGGACTCTGGATCCTCCTCACAGATAATTACCTATCAATGAAGTTCTCAGATTTCTTCTTAGAATGGTAGTCTTTGTAGAAAACATTCTGTTGTATGAAGTAATTCTGAACATATCACCATTATGTACTTTATCTTACATAATGATAACTTTTAGGCTTGATTGTTACCTAAAATAAGCTGTAAATAATCATTCAGAAGTTCTTCTCAAAAAGCCCTAGCCAAATGGTTCAAAATAGAAGTTCTATGGCCACGCACCTATGTTTCTCTCACGATCGTTCGGTTCCTTTTCAGTATAATTCTTTAATCTTTTCAATGCAAGAATTATAGGGAGCGTAGTGGACTGTTTTCTGAAATGGGATTTTATTTAGTTCTTGTGGGTCCCCGATTAGTGCTTAGCAGAATCCACATGCCCACTGGAGGAAGAAAATGGGAAAGCAGCATTTGCAATTCAATTTCACTTCTTCCCGCCATATCTGTGCCTCCTAAAAATTTTGTATGGGAAGCTGAAGGACCTGCAGGAGAAGGATGAGAAGAGACACAGGAAGAAGAGGGAAAGGTCAGAGACTGTCTCCCAATATCTTACTCTAGTGCAGAGTTGCCACTGGATCTCAATGGCTTCCATGGATGGGAAGAGTCAGTTTAGGTATATAACCCAATGCATTCTAGATTATACTGAATATAGGGATCTATCCGCACCATGTGATTGAAGCAGTTTGATATCACAATAGCTGTAATGGCTCCATCCTATAGAATCCTAAGATTTGTAGTTTAGTGAGGTTCATAGAATTCTCTGCTATAGTTCAGTACAGGAGAACTCTTAGCAGAGAATTTGAAGGGCCGAACCAAACGTATAAATCCCAAGATTCCTTTAAACTGAGCCTTTCATGAAACTGAGATCCAAAGGAGTCAGAGATAAGTAGTCCATCTTAGAGCAGGCCTGACCTATGAGAAAATGGTTCTTGCAGTGGCAGTTAGATTCTTTGCCCAGCAACTAGAGGGAAAACGCCTGTGGCTTATCTCCTGGGAAGGAGGACCATCTCAAGGACAGCCTGGCACTGTGTTAATCAGAAACTGGCTTCAGCTGAAAGGATAAGATGGGAAGTGAGAATCTTCACTTGCTTTTGTGAACTTCTGGAGAATGAGAAACAAATCTGAAAACATGGCCTTTGGGTTACGCTTGTTTGTTTAAGTGACTCACCATTTCTAGTTGCTAATCTATCTTGCTGTCACTGTCAGATATACAGCATGTATGTTCTGAAGGTATGCTGTACTCCTTGCTAAGAATGTATTAGATAGCTAGCTTTATTGCTTTGTTGATTTGCCTCTCTAACCTGTTGCAACTTATTATTATTATTATTATTATTATTATTATTATTATTATTATTATTATTATTACTACTACTACTACTACTACTACTACTACTACTACTACTACTACTACTACTACTACTACTACTTTTTTCAGTCGCAACTGGAACCAACTATATGTTGTAAATACATATTGACTCTAGTCAGAGTAAAGTTTCTTTTAGGTAACTTTTTGTATGTAGAGAAGTATGTAAAAGAGTGTTGCTTTGGGGACATATTCAGAATCCATATAATCAAAATCCTGTTCTGTAGCATGCATTTGTTTTCTGTTTTGTGTAACAGAATTGATGCTACTTATTGAGCAGAATCTTACTGGTATTTACGTAAAGTCTGCATAACATATTGCTGTCTTCTCGTGCTAGTGGATAAGGTGCCAAAGTTGATCTTGGTTGTGTGATTCAAGACACCCCAACCTTTTTTGCACCATGGACCAGTTTCATGCTAAACAATTTTTCCACAGACAGATAAGTGTGGGTGGTGGGACTGGACAATGGCCCTTTGTAACTCAAAAGAAAGAGGAGGAGCCCACCCACCTGTCAGCCGCACCGTTTGACTTGGGCAGTGAGGTATCACACTGCACATGGGAGGTGGGGATTAAGCCCTGCTGTAGTTAAGCAACATGGAGGAGGGGTCCAGCCACCTGCCTATCTGCTGTGTCTCGAGCCTGTGCTCTTGCTTCAGCGGAGCACATTGAGGGCAGAAGTCTGCCATTGGGGCTCCCAGCGCCCCCCATCCTGTGACCTGGTTCAGAACAGCTCGTGGCCCAGTACCGGTACGCCACCCGCTGTTTGGGGACCCCTGGTGCGACTGATGGCTGTACAACTAAGATGTCCTGGCACCATGTCAATAAATCACAGTTAGCTGCAGTAAGTTATGCAAATATGCAAACACTGATTGGATTCTGGCCAGTAGCTAATAGAATATTTTTTTTTTTTAAATGGCTGAAAGTACATGGAGTGACTTGTACTGAATCAAAGATATGTCTGATCTCCCATTTTATTTACAACAGCAGGTGAGATACCTTTGGCCTTTCAGATGTTGTGGCCTAACACTTTACTCCCCCATGACCACAGCCCAACATGGCCAATGGTTAATTAACTATGAACACAGGGATCAAAAAAATCTCTAAAAGGTTAAAGGTTTTCTGTGACTAATCTACTTGGCTTTGTAACTACAGCCTGTGAATAATGTTTCTGGCCTTTGTTCTCCACTGTGGTCCCCACCATCTGCTCTTAACAGCATACGGGACATGGTGATTTTCATTCACTCTTGTGACTAATAGGCCAATGTCAAAAACAATTGAAAGTAGACCCTGTCATTCTCTTCTATATATATGTAAACTGTGAAATTATTGGTTGTTCACAGGCTCACCATTCAGATAAAACAGTGCAAGACCGTGGTCTAGTGGTTACGGATTCAAAAGCGAAAGACATTGTCCTGGAACACAAAAGCTACTGTGCTAAAAAAACACGAGAACGCTACTTTTCAGGCGATGTGCTAGGCTACATTACACCTGTAAGTACTGCAAAAATGAACAGCTGGGGAGGGTATTAAATGTAAATCTTTATCTGGAACAGAGACCATTTAACCTAGTCTTTCATTCTTTAGTACCATTCAAGATTTATGTAATACTAGCATGGGTGGCCCGGCGTTGCCGGGCTTTTTTTGGGGTTTTTATTAAAAAAAAAAATGGTGTGCATTTTTAAATGTTTTGGACAGGTAAGGTTTTTTTGTTTTGTTTTCCTGTACAAATGGTGCTGGGCTGTGTTTAATGGTTTTTAAAGTTTTTTTGAATTTGTGGCTTATTTGCGCTGGGTCCGGCTGTGGCGGACTTTTTATTTTATTTTTGTTCATACAAATTTAATTTTTTAAAAAATTTTTTTTTAAAATTTTATATTTAATTTGGTGTTAAAGTGATTTATGTAAATTTTTTTTTGAGAGTAGTGTGTATATTTTGGAATGTTTTCCAAACTTATTTTCTGCATTTTGGAATTATGAATTTATCTTTATCTATCATGTCCTCCACACTCCTGCACCACACCTGGAAGGGCCATGTGGTGGAGGAAGGGCAAAATGGCCATCCGGCCCCCAAAGCTGTCTGAGGGAGTGTGTCCTGGCTCTCAACTTGAAAAGGTTGAGAACTCCTCATTTAGCACATCATGAATGCATCCTCTACTCGTTTTTCTTTTGGCCTCTGGGTGGCGGTGGTGAACTTTGTTTTCTCTCTTCCATTCTCCTCTTGTCCTCTGGGTTTCAGTTCCGGTAAGTGTTACTTCCTTTATTTTGGTCATTCGAGTTCCTGTCGCCATGAAGTGAAGACGTCTTCATGGTAAGCACTCTGATTTATTTATTTATTTATTTGGGGGGAGTTGAGTTTTTGTTGGGGGGGGGCTGTTGTTTTGTGTTGTATGTTTTCCTGTCTTTGTTTGTGTTTATTTTTTAAAGGTTAGATTTCTGTTTTTGAATGGTTTTGATTTGTTTTTTGGTGCGTCCTTTTTTTAGGGGGGGGGTGCCTTTTGTTCTCACGGGCCATGCTTGGTGGCCCGTGGGAAAGTAGGTTACTTGCAGCGGGGGTGCCTTTTCTTCCCATGGGCCATGCTTGGTTGCCCGTGGTTAGGAAGGGAACTTGCGGCCGGGGGTGCCTTTTGATCCCATGGGCCATGCTGGATGGCCCTTGGGAAGGGTGCGTTGTTGCGGGGAGGGTGCCTTTCGTTCCCACGGGCCATGCTTGTTTGTCCGTTGGGAAGAAGGGCAGTTGCGGGGGAGGGGTGGTGGGTGGTTTGTTTTTATTTTTGGCGCGGTGGCTGGCCCTTCGAATGGAAGGGCAGCGGCGGCCGAGGTTTATTTTTCCTCCGTGGGCCATACTTGCTGGCCCGTGGTGAAGAAGGGGAGTTGTGGGGTTTTTTTGTTTGTATTTTTTTTTCACGCCCCGCTGGCTCTTCGAACGGAAGAGCATGGGCGGCGGGTTTGTTTCATTTTCTTCCCCCACGGGCCATGCTGGCTCGCCCGTGGGGATGAATGGCGGCGGAGCCGGCTTTCTTTAAGTTTTGTTTTCGCGCGCCGGCTGCCTCCTCGTTCTGCGCGCTCATGGGCGGCGGGTTTGTTTCATTTTCTTCCCCCACGGGCCATGCTGGCTCGCCCGTGGGGATGAATGGCGGCGGAGGCGGCTTTCTTTAAGTTTTGTTTTCGCGCGCCGGCTGCCTCCTCGTTCTGCGC
Source organism: Bradypodion pumilum (assembly GCA_035047305.1). Lineage (NCBI taxonomy): Eukaryota > Metazoa > Chordata > Lepidosauria > Squamata > Chamaeleonidae > Bradypodion > Bradypodion pumilum. Next base: position 386,730,034 of record JAWDJD010000001.1, on the reverse strand, counting down.
GCTCATGGCGCGCAGGACGCTGGGGCTTGTAGTAATAGGTTGGTGCTTTGTGTTTGTGATGCGTTTTTTAAAATGCTTTTCTTTTGATTGGCTGCGGCGCGTGTCCGAACGCTGCGCCGTGCCAGAGCCTCTCAGCCTGATTGGCTCTGGCGCGCCGCGGCGCAGTGACTGTTGGGACGTGAAGTTCTTTCCCTTTCTTGCCGTTTGTGGGGCTGAGGCCCCCGTGCCGGATTTTTAAATCCTTCGTTGACCTGCGTAGGCAATTCGGCCGTGCGCACAAAGGAAGGGTGCGGGTCAGTAGGGCGACGCATAGCAACGTATAGCCAATTCCAACGGTGAACACTTGGTTTTATAGGTTAAGATATGTGGAGTTGACTTCAGTTTTTTTGCCAATACCTCTTGTGCACATAGGCTGCCATATGGAGGTTCATGTTGTCTAATGGAAGGGAAGGTTTGCCAAAATATTGCTCTATTTGTAAAGGAGATACAGTATGCTGGTAAACATAAACACAGTTGTAGGAAAGAAAAGTGTGGGATATTGCTGTCAAGAAAGCATATTTTCATGACACTAATATATGTCTTATTCTGATATATTTTCTTTGTCCTTTTGTAGTGGAACAGCCATGGCTATGACATTGCAAAGATATTTGGAAACAAATTTACAACAATTTCTCCAGTCTGGCTTCAGGTGAAGAGAAGGGGCAAAGAGCAGTTCCAGGTGACAGGGCTTCATGATGCTGACCAAGGTTGTTATTCTGCACTTTGTAAACTTTGCTAGATGATCCGTGCCTTTTGCTTAAGCAGTTTGCCTTTCTAGTGACAGCAGTGTGTACTGTATAAATATGCTGAATTGGGCCATTAAATGCTTTTCTGTCTGTCCGGTTTGTAGTGGTAAGATCTTGAGTAGCAGCAGAATTGACATGGCAGGTAAGATAACTGGGCCAGCTCTGTATGGAACAGTGGCCAGAATCCTATTGGATATTTATGTACTGACAAAAGGAATTGCAGAGTTTGTACAGTGAGTTGGCAAGGTGTTTTGTGAGTAATAGTGTGTGATTTGGCACATGATTGACATGTGACCTCAGTAATTAACCATTGGTGATTCCTTATTTTGATAAGGACAACATAGTCCTGGTCTTGTCCATATTTCTTTCACAGGCACCGAATGGAAAAACGTAAAAGGCATACTGTTTTTTATAATTTGGTATCTCCCTATTTGATCTGTGTGCCTTATCTTGTAATAGGTTGGATGAAAGAAGTCAGGAAGAATGCCAAAAACATCAAAATAGGTGAGTTTGGAATCAAAGTTTTTATATTTGCTATTTTATCACCTGTAAGTTTATTTATTTATTTTATTTTAATCACATTTCTACCGCTGCCCCTCGCCAAGGCGACTTCGGGCAGCTCACACATAAAACAAATAAAAACTTTACAAAAACCTTTAAAAACATTAAAAATCAAATTTGTTTTAAAATTAATTTTTTTAAAAAAATGCCCTCCAATGCAGCATCACCAGATTTTTCAAAATCTGACTGCCTGGGCGATACTTAAACAAGCCAGGTTGCCTATCTCCTCAGCCGCCCCCCAAACACCCCAAAGTATCCCTCCCCCAGTCTTTTTCTCTTCAAGTTCTGCTTGTGGCTTCCTGTAGTCCACTATGGTGAGCCTTTGGTTTGACTTCAGTTTTTTTGCCAATACCTCTTGTGCACATAGGCTGCCATATGGAGGTTCATGTTGTCTAATGGAAGGGAAGGTTTGCCAAAATATTGCTCTATTTGTAAAGGAGATACAGTATGCTGGTAAACATAAACACAGTTGTAGGAAAGAAAAGTGTGGGATATTGCTGTCAAGAAAGCATATTTTCATGACACTAGTTTAAACCACAGCTGGTCTGATGGTGTGAAAAATTAATGGTTGTTTCTTTGCTTTTCATAGACTCATAGAATAATTAAGTTGGAAGGAGCCTATAAGTTCAACCCCTGATCAATGCAGGAATCCAAGTCAAAACAGATGTGGCAGATGGCTGTCGATTTCTCTCTTGAATGCCTCCAATGATGGATTCACCAATGTTTTGGTTCTCTGTTTTTTTTATTTCCTAGTACCACGGATTTTGTTTGAAGGTTGGACTTACCAGGACTTTGAGAGTGTGTTTAGCAGTGAGGATGAGATAGAAGAACTTTCAAACAACATGATTCAAGTTGCCAAGGTAAATTGTATCAACACAAAAGAAAAGACCTCATACACTGCCAAATTGGTCCATGATAAGTGGCAAACATATACTTTTACAGTGTAATTCACATCTTCTGCCGTTATATTGGCAATCCTAAAATCACATAAGTAAACAAATGAAATTTGACTAATCTACAGGTATTGTGGAAATTCATTTTGTAAATAAGTTGTTATTTCCCCAGACATTTAACTCCCACTTTACAGTGTGTGTAAAATATATATCTTGGCTAAATTTTGGCACTTCAGCTCACAATTACATTTAATTGCATATACAGAGGAAAATGTCTCCTAAATACAGTGGAATAATGCACCTTGATAATATCATTCAGGGTTTCTCAACCTTGGGCATCCAGATGTTCTCAGATTTCATTTCCCAGAAGCCTTGATCAGCAAGTGTGCTTACTTGGGCTTCTGGTAATTGAATTCTGAGAACACCTGGAGAGCCAAGGTTGAGAAACCTTGAATGCACTCCACACATGAATAGGGAGGTTGGTTATTAAATTCATTGATGTGTATTTGGTAATTTATATCCCACCCAATTAGTGAAACTACTGCTCTAGGTGGCTTACAACATAATACATGTATAAACACTCAGTTCTTCTTGAAAGGTGGTGTATAATTAAAACTACAGTAGAACCCCATTTAACGAATGCCTCTTACAGCGATTAAATCATACAACGACGAGGATTTGAAAAAACATTGTGCCCCATATAACAACTAAAATCGTTATACGATGTAATGCATCTCTATGGAAAAAAATCGTACAACAATTTTTTGCCATACGATTTCTCCTATAGAGATAATCATTGTACGGTGCATCCCATAGGGATAATCGCTATACATATAGCGATTAAATCGTAGAACGACTAGCCCCGCAGAATGAATTAAAGACATTATATGGGGTTTTACTGGTAATTCAATAATTGTAAACTTTAAAATTGGGTAGAGATGGGTACTTAAAATGTTATCTGGGGGAAAATAACAGTAGGAAAGAAAAAAAACCATTATTAGTACACCACTGGCAAAAGTTTCAAGCCAAAGACCAAAGATAGATGGAGTGGTAGCCTTCATGGCATTTGTCTATTTATTAAATACCATTAATGTTTTATTATTCCAGAGTGAAAACTTTGATGGATTTGTGATTGAAGTTTGGAGTCAACTGGGAAATCAAAAGCAAGCGTAAGTTGTATGTGCCTCTCAAGTAATTTAAGTTGTGTGAGCAATCATAAGTCTGGCTAATGTTGAGTTTGGTTTTACTGAAATAACAGTATTTCAAACTCAGTATGCCTACATATGGTGTAAGTAATGGACCACAATCCTGTCCATGAAATGCATACCACTGAGTCTCTTTTAATCATGCTCCATAAAGTTGTGGGGACATCTTCAGTGTGTGCTAGTACAACAAAATGTAACCTTCATGGTAGAAATGCACAACTGTGGCTTCTGGAAATGGGTAATGCTGGTAAAAAAAGGACCAGAGTTTTTGGTACCTTAAACGTGGCCTTGGTTTTCAACTGTGACAAGGTCAGAGAAGCTATCCAGTGTCGAACCACCCTTATGCTTCCCATGGTGGTTCCCATTGAGCCACCACTGCCCTGGTACGGGCACCAAGTGGTGAGCTCTCAGAGTAGAGGGATCCAGCCAGTTACTGACACCAGTGAGCACTGTGGCAGCTGGCCCTGGAGGAAGAGAAGCTGTTTAGTAGTGGAGGGTGTGTAGTGGCCATCCAATGACTAGGGCCTTGTGTTCAGTGGTTATCTGTTTCTTTTCTTGGGGAGTTGGGGTGAAAGAAAGAATGAGGTATTTAGCCCCCCCCCTATTTTCTGTGCTTGTACTGCTCCAGGTTCCCTGACATGGGCATTCCTTTGGAGAATGAGGAGCTTATTAAAATCAAGGGCAGGGAGGGCAATTGGCACAGGTAGTCTTTAAGAATCTCAAATTCCCATTTCACCTCCTTCCTGTATCTGTCACAAATGCCTGAAAAGGGACATTTTTGTGAAATAAAGCAGTCTGTGTCTTGTGGTCTAATTGGCTGCTTCTCGACTTCCCTATTGTCCCAAAGTAAAAACCTACCATTTCCTGTCTCTTCCTTTTGACCTAATAATATTTCTCCTAAAAGTGTGTTATGCTCATGGTCAGCTATCTAGATTTGGAATCCTGTTTTACTATCAAAATGTTCTCTAAATCAATTTTAATGGCTTTCCCCCCACTTTAAGTCTTGCCTTTGCCTGGTTTATCATTTCATAGAAGAGAGAAACAAATGAGTTTAAAAGCACAATGGAAATAATTGCTGTAGCCACTCTGTGAAGACAAAGGGATCCCCAACAGGGTAGTCTCCAAAATTCTAACAATTATTTCAGAGATGAGCAACTCAGCTGTCTCTGAATGTGATGGTTATCTCCTGTCAAAATTGCCAGCCTTTACCTTTCTATATTTGAAGCTTGGAACAGGAGAGAGGATAAAAACATTTTGTATTTCTCCTCTGCAATGTGTGTCCCGCTGAGTTTTACCTGTCGTAAATGAGATTGTACTTCCCTGGAAGGCACAAGTTTGAGTCTGTAGGTTTATGTTATTTTTTTTACCAGTAGCCATCTACATGAGTAAAGATAGCCTTGTTATTGTTGTACTAGTGACCTCCGATTTGTATTTTCCATGGAGGTATATTTGAAGATGCACCTTTAAACTTTTAGTATGCTTAAAGAAGCATCTTTTCCCACATATTGGTGCCCAGCTGTTAAGAGGCTCTCATCTGGGTGTCTCCTGCCACAGGACGATCTCCCACAAACACTAGGAGGAAAAAGCTTGCTCTGTAACTGTTCACTGTCTATGGCAGTGGTGGTGAACCTATGGCATGGGTGCCAGAGGAGGTACTCAGAGCCCTCTCTGTGGGCACCCCAACACAGAGTTTATTATCATCATCATCATCATCACCACCACCGCCGCCGCTGCCAAGAGGGCGGTGATACAAATGTAAGCAACGCCACCACTGCCGCTATTGTTTACATTTGTATCACCGCCCCCTCGCCAAGGCGACTCTGGGAGGCTAACAGATAAGCATAAAACAGATACAAAGAATATCACAATAAAACCATTTAAAACCACCCCCATTAAGAAAACCCACCCACCCCAGGCTCTTAAAAAAGAGGGAGATCTAGATTATTTATTTATACAAGCCAGCAGGTGGGGGTCAAACCTCCACCAGTGCCCCACACCTGCCCTGCCAGCCAGGTTTTAAGTTCTTTCCTAAAGGGCAGCAGTTCCATCTGCAGCCGTAACTCTATTGGCAGGAGGTTCCATAGGGCCGGTGCGGACACAGAGAAGGCCTTCCTTCTTGTGCTAGAGAGATGAGCCCCTCTAGCCGATGGTACAATTAGAGAGCCCCTCAGGTCCGCTCTGGTTGGAATGACATATGTTCTTGGGGAGACACGGTATCTTAGATATCCTGGCCCACTACCATGTAGGGCTTTAAAGGTCATTACCACAATATGACCACAAATGACCACAATACTTTGGTATAGTGTAGTAATGTGCATACAAGTAATGTTGCTCATATTATTGTTTTGTTTGGTCCTGAGAATTTGGTATCTTGTTCATGGTAACATACTGAATACTGGAGATCTGATGGAGTTCCTGTGTTAACTTTGGGAGAATCATGAGATGATACATTAAAGCAGAAATAGAATGGGCTTCTGCTTCTTCATTTTCCGTGGCTCATGAACCTGTTCCAAGATGAATAAATCTTAGTCACACTAAACAATGTTTCATGGCAGTAGGATGGGGAGATTGCTGGCAGATAGAGTTCTGAGACATGACTTAGCACAGTGAACAGGTGTGTAACCCTTGGGCATACATGTCTTGTCTTCTCTTCCTTTTCACCTACAAGGTGTGGAACTCTGCTTTGTTGTAGTCACAGTTAACTGAGAAAAGAAAGAACAGGACCATAATTTGTTTGTTTGTGTGTTTTTTTTAAGACAAGCAAATCAGATCTCCATGTTCAGAACAGAATGAGAAGAGCAATCTGTTACAGATCCATACCTGGAAGCTTTATGTAACTTTATCTTCCATAAGAACAAGGGGAAATCATGGAAGCCCCTGCACGCCTTCATGCTTTTCTTGACGCATTGGACCATATCTTTGGTGTTTATATTGGGCCTAGTTAGAACGGAAGCCCTGAAAAACTGCTTCTGTTTTATCTAATTCTTGCTTACCCTCGCTGCTTATCCCTTCTCTGCTTTTGAACTACATCCTGTTTCCAGAACTGTATTTTTGAAAAAGTGTTAGAGTGGTGTCCTGATTCTCACCAGAGATCTCTTGCAAATAATAATACTTATACTTGGTTTGCCATTTCTGTCTATAACAATTCTGTGCATTGAAGAGGTTCCTTTATTACACAGGAGGTTGATGCAGGAAAAGCAGTTTCTCCTGTGTTTAGGCTGATATTGGACAGTAGATGGTGCTACCTTCACACAGTTGATGGCTTGCCTTGACGGTGCTGCAGCTTCATCTGCATTTGACCTTCATGTATCTTATTAACTGTGGGAGTAAAAGAACAAAAGTTGTTGGCACATCATTACTTCAGTCTGAGCTTTGGAATTTTTGCCTATTAATCAACTGTAAGTTGCTTTCTTCCTTTGTGCTGCCTAAAGCAGTAGAAGGACAGATAGCTGTAACTCATCCTTGAACTGAGATGCCTTTCAAAAATTGTGATTTTTAAACTTTCATATTACCTCTGGAGACAGCTTTATTTTGTTGACCATCTTATCTTTTAATTCCTGAGGATCATTGATTTTAGGGGAAGTGCGACTGTCAAACATGAGTCTTGGTTATAGTCAAATTGTGACTCTTCAGGGCATACAGTAAGCACAGTGTGCTGAGATGACATTTTTGACAAGGTCAGCTTTATTAGCAGGTTCTAGTAGGATAAAGGATTTCTGTGATAACCATAGTGTCTGAACATATGTTTAATGGATTTGATGGAGAGTGAAGGAGCTCAAAGGACAACTGCAGCATTGCATATATAAACATATGGCATAATTAAAGGACACTGTGGCTGGAAAGTTTTTTAAAAGTCCTAATTGGTTCAAGATAGACTCTCAAAGTGGTCTGTGCCTTAGAGGAACTTGTGAATTTAAATTTGACAATGGCAATATATGCAGTGAATATTTAATGATGTTTTGACACAAAGATGGTTTGCTCTTGGCTCTTTGTACTTCTTAATACAAACTGTGTTGTTTTTTTCTTCTTCCCAAGTTGACAGTGATAATATGGGAAAATATGGCCCTCATGCACTAAAGACTGCTGTTGAGATGTGCAGGGATATAATTTATAGGATGCTTTCAGCCAGGATTGTTTAGGGATAGTAGAGTGCAGGCAGGCTTGATTTACATAGCCTATTTAGAATGACAAATGGAAGTACACTCAAATGAGGGCTAGGCATTAACCACTAATCCCTTGAATCGGCATGAAGTGCTCTTGGGCCAGACAGATGGTTTTATGGGTTAGGCCGCCAGTACTTAAATCTTCTTGGCTATTTTCTCGCAGAAGCAACTGCCACCTTTCCCCACCTTTGTTGTAAATCAGGTAAAACCATAAAATACAAGTTGAAAAACACAACTCTCACAATGATAGAGAGAGACAGGCCAAGATCTCTCTGTGGCTGGTGCTGGTACAGAAGAGGTACTATGTTCTATGATGCCCACCCCACTAGTGTTGAGATGCTGAAAAGTCAAACTAGCTGCTCTGTCTGTTCATTTTGTTTTGTGTGTTTCCACATGTATTTATTTAGGTAGTATGGTACTACATTACAAGGGTAGTGGTGGATTAATGGTTAAGGCACTGAACTTGATGACTGGAAGGTTGGCAGGTCAGCAGTTCAAGACTTGAGCGCTGCACAACGGAGTGAGCACTTGTCATTTGTCACAGCTTCTGCCAATCCAGCAGTTTGAAAGCAAGAAATTTCAAGTAGATAAATAGGTACTGCTTTGGCAGGAAAGGTAACAGCATTTCGTGTGCTCCAGGGTCTAGTCATGCCTGGTACATGATGATGGAAATGTCTGCAGATGCAGACAGCAATGGCTCTTTGGCTGTGAATGAAGATGAGCACCACCCCTTAGAGCCAGACACTACTGGCTTTTGACCAAGGGAGACCTTTACTGTACTACTTTGCACCCTTGTCACATTTTGAGAAAAGGTGTAGGGAGCAGAAGACACAGAAACAGCTGAGCTCAGACAGAGGCAGATAGATACAGGTTTTTTCCTTTGAAGGTATAGAGGGCTGAATGTCTCTTTAGATGTCTTCACTTCATTTCATTTAGGTTTTACAACATGACGTGCAACTATGGATGATTACCAATTTGTTTGATACAGATGGCTTTATTTCAACCAAGTGAATTCATTGTGGACAAGAAGCTACTGTTAGGAGGAAATATGGAGAGGCAGTGGTTTCCTATGGGCAAAGGTATCAGACAAGGGTGCATTTTATTTCTCCATTCAGTCTGTAAGCAGAAGATAATGTTTAGAAAGCTGGATTAAATTGAGATGAAGGAAGAGTAAAAATTGATGGAAGAAACATCAATAATTTAAAATATGCAGATAACACCATCTTACTGGTAGAAAGCAAGATTTATGTGAAATGATTTCAGATGAAACTGAAAGCACAAATACTGAAGCAGGATTGCAGTTGGGCATTAAGAATTTTAAAAGCATGGCAACAGAAGAACAGCACAATTTTAATGAAGAAAATAGTGAGTGGATTTGTATAGCTTGGTTCAGTCATCAATCCAAATAGAAACTGTAAAGAAAGACATAAAGAGTAAATGGATATACAGAGTGTGGAATTGCATCTCAGAAAGCAGAAAATAGAGAGAGAAAAGGTGGTGGACAAAAGAAACAACAGGCAAAAAGGGGAGGTCTCAAAGGTGAGGGGGGACCCCTTTGAGTTTAATAGCAAATACAGAGTATGTTCCCCATCAAAAAGCCTTCATTTGATGCAAGTTTTCATGGACTGCAGTTTATTTTTTCAAATGTTGTTTCAGTTGTCTCTGAAGAATTAAGCTAGAGTCAAGAATGCTAATGCCAAATAAAATTTGTTAATATTTAAGAAGCTATGAGGCTCATTGTTGGTTTAGCTGTAGCATACCAGAATCATAACACAGTTATCCCACTGAAAACCTCATGCAGGAAGATAGCAAGTTTTCTCTGTTCCATACCAAAGTTTGAAGTGTTAGTTTTATTGGGGGGATGCAAAAACCATCTATAGGAGAACAATGATCTTCTCATTTTGCCATTGCTTGCTTATGGGTGACTTTTGGCATATGTAATAAACTCATTTTTCTTTAAGACGAATGTCCAAGCTCTTTCACCATCCCAATGGTCGAAAATGGTTTCACCTTCACCCTTTCCTATGCATTATTACAATGCTTTTTGTTCTGTAATCAGGGCCGCCATCGAGGGTGGGGGGACCATCAGGACTCCCGTCCTGGGCCTGGAGATGATGGGGCCCCGGCACTGCCGGGAAACCTCTGATGTGCGCATGCGCAAACAAACAACCAGTGGTGGGCACCAGCAGGTTCGCACCAGTTCGCCAGAACCGGTAGCAAAAATTCTGACTGGCCCCACCCACCCACATTTTGAAATAAAGTAGTCCTAATTCGGGTGCAACTCAGGGCTTTTCCCCTGGCCACGCCCACCATACCATGGCCACAGTGTGGTAATAATTTTTTTGGGAGCCCACCACTGCAAACGACGCATGTGCAGGAAACCACAGGGGCATGGCCAAAATGTGTGTGGGGGGCCCGCGTACCAGGCCCGGAAATTTCTGATGCCGGCCCTGTCTGCGATGATAGATCACTGCGCTCCAGCTATTGCAGTTTTAGGTGCCTTTGATTGTGATGGAAGAATGTGGGGCAATGATGTATTTTGACTTTTGCTGTGTCACTGTCTTTGTTAGCAAAATTAGAGTTAGTCATAGGCATTCATGGGACATTGCTAAATATTGGCAGGCACCTAGACAGTCATGTGTAAAGTAACTAAGTTACTACCACCGTGGTGGGTGGGGGGTAGGACTGCAGACTTTCCACAGTAATGTCAAGTGGGCAATGAAAAAGGAGGAATCTACCCCCTCTCCCCAGCACCATAAAGGAATCACAGTTTCAAGATAAGAAGAATTCAAGCAGAGTTTTCTGTTGTGAGCCTTACAAACAACCCCAATTATACCCAAACATAAGTAAGAATGGAATCACTAGGATCCTGAGGCAGTTATGGAAAACTAGTCTAAAATGTAAGAAGTGGGCTGGTTGAATTTCCTTGTCCCAAAGAGGCGAATAGGAAAGGAACTGTTTAAGTACCTTGACTTTAGAATGAAGACTGAGGAATATGACCTCTTTACACCATAGCTGTCAAGTATCCCGTATTGGCTGGGAACCTCCCATATTTTACCCTCTTTCCAGGTGGCGTCCCGTGTCAATCAGACTGCAATGCCCTAATGCCGCCACTGTAGGGCTGCATAGGATAAGCATAGCTGTCAAGTTCCCTGTTTTCCCGGGAAATTTCCTTATTTTCAAATAAAAAACTTGACAACTATGCTTTACACCTACATTTTGTATTTTTCTGCCAAGTCCTGCTTCAAAGGTAGATGTTGCATGCAGGGTCAAGAACTTGATTTTGGAAGAATGTGTTTCCTGACTAAAATGTAGGTTGTAACTGGGAATTTTAAAATAGGTAGTGTCACTCTGTGATTCTTCACTTGTAGAACCTAATGCTTTGTTTGTGTTACAGGGGTCTCATTCATTTGCTCACTCATCTCTCAGAAGACTTGCATCAAGCACAACTTGAGCTAATCCTTGTCATCCCACCGGCTGTCATGCCAGGGTAAGTGCCTTGTTTTTAAAGGAAATCCCAGATTAGTATCTTTTCTGCTTTGTTCAAGATGCTTGTTTTGATTGTTACTGGAAACCCAAAATGCATGCAGCCTAAAATTTGGAGGAAATGTTCTGACTGTATTCTGGAATATATAAAATACCCGACTCAACATCTTGAAAAAGAGACCATCGTTGAAATCTGGTTTACAAAACAATGTTATGCTAGGATTTAATCCCCTGGCTCAGTAACTTTGCTAAGATTTAATCACTTGAGTCAAGAATATAAATCCATGTGTGCTGCATTTTGGAATTTAATAAGGAAAGAGAATAACTAAAGACATATTGGTTGTATGCAAAACATGTAATTCTTCATATAAAATTATAATAAGAAGGAAGAAGACTAGCTAAGAGTATAGCCTACCCAGAGAGAAAGAGGCCATTCTTATCTAGTTGACGTTTTGTACATGTCAAACATTTAGTTTTGTGTGTGCCTAGAGACTGCAGTGGCTCAAGTGGCTAAGACGCTGACTGGGAGGCAGAAGGTCAGCAGTTCAATTCCCGAGTACTGCAGGACGGAATGAGCTCCCGTCTTTGTCCCAGCTCCTGCCAACCTAGCAGTTTGAAAGCAAGAAATTGCAAGTATATAAATAGGGACCACTTTGATGGGAAGGTAACAGCGTTTTGTGTGCTCCGGTGTCTAGTCATGGCTGCCACATGACCATGGAAACGTCTGCAGAAGCAGACAGCGCTGGCTCTTCGGCTTTGAAACAGATGAGCACTGAGCCCTAGAGTCGGATACGACTGGCTTTTGAGCAAGGGAGACCTTTACCTTTACTAGTTCACAGTGAACTGTTGTATAGCAGTGCCTCAGAGGAATTGCCCTCACTAGTTCTAAATAATTCCGAGGGGGAAGATCTCTGAAATTGCCAATCGAATAACCTGTTTTGAATTCAATTTGCATGTTGTTTGTCTTTATTGGTGCTGGTCAGCTTTTATCACACATCTCTAACACAAGTGAGCAGTTTGTGCCTATTTTAAATACATGAGTGGAGAGTTCCATGTGTTGCTTCTACATATGGAAACTAAAGCCTGTATAGCTGTATTTACAACTGAATGTTTTCATGTGGTGAGTGGCATTGTGTGGTAAACATAGTGAACTGTAAATCAGGATTTGCTAAGCCAACACTGGAACTGAGGAAGCCACAGCTTAATTTTGTGGATGATGGTGCTGATGGGGTACACAGAAAGAACCTCCATGAAGATCGTGAATACAGTCAGGCGTACCCTGGGTGGCAAACTTGTTGGCTAGTCTTTCTACAACTAGATTAAACTAAAGGAACTGAAGAATGATGTGGCGTGAATGTGGAGAGATTCAGAATCCTGCTCATCTACTGGTCTGCCGATTACTGCCAGAAACATGCACCGATGAGGACTTAATTTTTGGCCAACGACAAAGCGAAGAAAATGGCTTCATTTTGGCAATCAGAGGTTTGATCGGGACATGGAAAAAGAATGGTGCTGATGTAAAGTTTTGGATAGAGAGATTCGAAGTTCTGGGGAAACCTGGAAGTTGCAGCATGAAGCACAGTGTGGAATTTCCTCCCTTTCATAGGAGATGAGCACTGAACCCAAGAGTCAGATACGACTGGCTTTCGAGCAAGGAAAACCTTTACCTTTACCATAGTACCAAATTTGGTCCCCTCTTTGCCGTTCTGCAGGGAGGCAAAGACATTTCTCTTCAGGCAGTTTTTTTTTATCACACTTCCAGTTTTTATATCGTTTGTTTTAAATATTGTAAGTTACGCTAGGTCCTCTTGAGAAAAGTGGGATCCAAATGGAATAAATGAATGAATGAATGTCAAATGTAATACCTTGGTGGGCATACCACACCAACTTGAAGATGGGCAAGCTGGAGATCCCACCCCCCTGAAAGCAATAGAACCTCTCAGTGTGTAAAGGGGTTGTGAATAAGCCCTTGTGCAAATGCCGACAAATGAAAGGATTTGGGTCTGACTCTTTCCATTCCCCTTCCCAGACCAGATTTTCATTTTTTTCAAGTGGAAAAATTAGTAACTTTTGTGGATATAAATGTTTTTGTGTCGTCCCCCCGCAACTTTTGAAATGAGTGAAATGGTGTTTACTACCATGTTTTCCATACAGATAACACAGTGAATTGTGAAATATGATATATGAGTTGTGAAATATAACACAAGTCTTCTCTAGGCGTTTGGGGAAAAAAAAGAGTTTAATCTAAAAGTGTAAGCATGAAGCTAGTTTAACTCCCACATCTCACCTGTCACTGTCTGAATGTGAAGATGGACTGTCTGAAGGAGACAAGTTCTGCTATATATGAGATCTGTCTGTGCAGTTGGGACTGCAGAATGTGTGAAAAAATCCTATGTGTAACAGGCTTTCTCATCTTCAGACTGTCTTCCTTCTGGAAACAGACACAGCAGAGCACACCTAAGCCCCCTGTTTTACTTTCAGTTTCAACAACAACTCTTGCACAGACTATATAGACAATTATGCCAGCCATATAACATTCAGCACCCAAGAAGCATACCTGTCAAGTATCCTGTATTGGCCGGGATTTTCTGTAATTCAGTGCTGCTTTTTCTACTTTCCTGCCCGGAGCCGCCACCATCCCGTAATTTGACAGCGGGAGGAAAGTAGTTACTGCACATCCCCTTCTGTGCAGAACCCTTCTATGTATGCGTAGAAGGCTTCTATGCATGTGCAGAAGGGTTCTGCACAGAAGGGGATGCATAGAAGGCTTCTGCGCAAGCGTACAAGGGTTCTGCGCAGAAGCCGTCTGTGCAGGTTCCGTATTGTCCGGAGCTGCGCTTGACAGGTATGCCAAGGAGTGTTGTCTTTGTAGAAGAGCAGATCATAATGGAGGGCATATTTTGTAGTTCTTTTTAGTCTAAAATTTAGCCACAATTTTCCTTATGCAAAACAGGATTTTAGATTTTAGAATTTCACAAGTAAGCGAAATAATCATCATCATGGGTTTATTTATACCCCGCTTCCCTCAGCCTGAAGGCGACTTGAAGCAGCAGAACAACAATATCAAAACAACAATTGGACAATCAATATCAGAATAACAATAATATAGCAATAATAATAATAATGATACAGCAATAATAAATATACAAATACCAAATAGTGGTACAATAATAACAGTCACAATATTAAAAATACAAATAACGCCCTTAACTAGGGCTAGGCTCAACGAACATATCGGAGCCCAGGTCCACGTCCTCTTCACTCCCCCACAGAAAATGCTGGACCGGGGGAGAAGGCTCGGGTGGGCAGTGCCAGTGTTCGACTTTTAAGTCTTCGCCGCTGGGAGCCCAGGTCGTCGACACTCCCCTGCAGCCAATGCCCACAGGACCAACGTCAGTGTTGGCAGCGAGGCTAGGGAGGGGTGGTGGCAGAGTCCCGCAGTGTTAGGCCGCACTGTCCTTATATCCCCGCCAAGGCGGGGCCCTGGCAAAACAGCAGCAGCTGGCCTGGAAGCCCTGGCCGATGATGGGGCCAGGGAGAGGCGGCGGAGAAGTCCCCGCCCCGGGTAAGGCTCGGAAGTCCGGTGTCGGTGGAGGCAATGTTATGAAGGAAGCATTTTCATTGCTAATGCAATAATGTTAGGTTTGATATGAAAGTAGATATTGCAACAATTTTGATTGTTCCTAACGATTTTGGGGGGTTTTCCTAAAAAGAAAAAAATATGAAAATCCTATGTCACCCCTCTCTTGCACCAATTGATTCAGTATGTCCAGAAGTTTTGGGTCTCCATATTTTGGGGCTTTGGTCTCTCATATCTATATATGACAATTGGTATTGTACTGGTGGTGAAGGGTCTTCAGCTCCTGTTTATATGGGTTAAATGGCTACTCTATTCCTATTGCACATTTCACTAACCTCTGTTTCTGCATATGTGCAGCTTCTCTCTGTCCTGTCTTGTGGTACCTTACTAAACGAGCCCTGTTCCTTCTATTTATATCTTGTACAATCATAGGGTGAAAGAGTTGTGTTATACTTTGTTCTGCAGTCACTCATCATATAACAGACAGAAAGCTTCCTTGTTGAGATTTGTTCCAGAGCGTTTGTTCTTACCTGTGTTATATTTTCATAGTTTGCTTTCAAAAATGTTGGACTCAGTACTTGTCAACTTCTTTCTTGCTACATAGCCTGCATGGACTAAGAACACAATATGAGCAGGCTCAGTAGATGCTAAGTAAGAGCAGAATCACAAGGATCTTGGGTCTTTATCTGCTTAATTTAAATTTAAAGCAGATTGTTCCTGCTTGCTAAATGTAGTCTTCTAGGAAAGCAACTGGGTGCTCTTAAGCGCATTTGTAGCTGCTACATTATCAGTCATTATTATAACAAGCCTTCTCACAATGCTAATGCATTCTTTTCAAGATCTAGGATAATTGCTACAACAAAAGATATTGTAAAATACATTTATATGTTTTGAATGTTAAGTAGAAAGTAGACTAAAGATTCTCGTGCTCCGTTGACTGTTTGCCATTGCATTGTTTTATTTGTCCTAGCTAAGAAATTTATTTTTTAATGGACAGATAAAATGCCTTTTTGCCAGTTTTTGCCCTTCAGTAGATTATTATTGGGGACTGTGGTGGCTTAGTGGTTAAGACGCTGAACTTGCCGACTGGAAGATCGGCAGGTCAGCAGTTCGAGACCCCCGTACTGCATGATGGAGTGAGCTCTCGTCTCCCAGCTCCTGCCAACCTAGCAGTTCGAAAGTAAGAAATTGCAAGTAGGTAAATGGGTACCACTTTGGTGGAAAGATACACAGCATTCTGTCCACTCCGGTGTTTAGTCATGCCTGCCACATGTCCACAGAAACGTCTGCAGACACAGACAGCATTGGCTCTTTGGATATAAACAGATGAGCACTGAACCCTAGAGTCAGATATGACTGGCTTTCAAGCAAGGGTGACCTTTACCTATTGTTATTAAGAAGAAGAAGCCCTTTGCAGATGTGCAGCTTCTTAGTTTTTAGCATATGTAGAACACTTGAACCTATATGTGTTATGCATAATAGTGGGATCGTGATAGGGAACTGCCAATTAGTTTTACAAGCTGGAGTGCTTAATACTAGCAGAAAGCTTTGTGACAATCTAATCTGAATTTCAGCTTGTCATGGGTTGAAGTATGATCCATCTCTCCCAAATGAAGTATGAATAGTTTCATGGCTGTAAGGTTCAACATTGAACTCCAGTGAGGTAACAATTTCTGGAAATAGAAAGTGATAATGGTGATAATGGGTTTCTTGGAGCTTATAGTGTCTTGGAGAAAGGGAGGGAAGCTGTGGAGGGATATTTTTTTTTCCTCCCTCAACACATGCTGTGGCTGCCAGAACAATATTGCAGGGAACTTTTTTGACCAGCTACTTAGTGTGGCATTCCATTTAGACCCATAGTTCCCAATATGGGTCACACCCCCTACATTTTGATTTTTAAGGGGCCGTGGCAATTTGAGAATGAATTATTAACAGTGAATGGCCTTTTTGGCTTCCTCCGCATGAATAGGAGTTCACTTTTTGAATAATAAAGAATTATATGTCATCGGGGAGCTTCAGGATTTTAGGTGGGGCATGGCCAAAAAAAGGTTGAGAACCACTGATTTAGAGTCTGGGGATTTGTGGCTGAGTTATGATCTGGAGTGATGGCTTTGCACATCAGTTAGAAGTGAAACATATCTGAGATTAAACAAAACAACAGCCAAAAAATGCAAAAAAAAATTGTTTTGGCACCTTAAAGACTAACTCCTGTACAGTGTTACCTTGAGTTACAAAATAAATGCATTCCTGGGATGTTTTGTATTATGAAAAATTTGTAACTTGAAACAGAAAGCAGAACACAATGCATTCCCAGATGTGCCCACTAGAGGCCACTGTATACCATGTAATTTATAGGGAAACCTTTTCGTATCTTGAAAAAAATATGTAACTTGAGACATTATTTTCAATGGATTTACATTCATATCGTGAATTTCGTAACACGGGGTGTTTGTAACTCGAGGTTCCACTGTATTTAAATGAGAGCTTTCATGGACCAAGTCCACTTCATCAGACTTAAGTGAGGCCTCATTGCATTAATTTATACACGCATCAGGTACACAGACACACAATAATTGGCCAGCCTAACAGAATAGTAACATTGTAGCTTTTTTACAACTGACAAAATCACCTGTTATTATTCAAACCTACTGTAAAGCCTGGCCCTATTGCAAATGAATATAATGTAAACTACCGTATTTGCCGGCATATACCGTATTTATTCGTGTATAACGCGCACTCGTGTATAACGCGCACCCCTAATTTTCCATGAAACCTCGGTATAAAATTATATCGGTGAAAAAGCTTGTTCATAAGAGCACGCCTTAAAACATTGAGGGAGGGGGGGGATAATCAGACCCACCTGTTGCAGGGTAAAGAAAATGCAATCCGAAACGAGCACTTCCGACCCCCAGGAGCCTCGCTCGAACTGCGAGCTACCTCCGGGCCACGCCTCGTCTCCCGCGCCACCCAATCAGATCCCGTCAATTTCTTCAAAGTCACACCCCCGCCTTCCCTTCAATAGACAGCCGACCCAATTCTAAAAAGCTTGTTCATAAGAGCACGCCTTAAAACATTGAGGGAGGGGGGGATAATCAGACCCACCTGTTGCAGGGTAAAGAAAATGCAATCCGAAACGAGCACTTCCGACCCCCAGGAGCCTCGCTCAAACTGCGAGCTACCTCCGGGCCACGCCTCGTCTCCCGCGCCACCCAATCAGATCCCGTCAATTTCTTCAAAGCCACACCCCCGCCTCCCCTTCAATAGACAGCCGACCCAATTCTAAAAAGGAAGTAAAAGAGGCTCGCGACGGAGGTGGGACACCAGTCCTCGTTTATAACGCGCACCCCAACTTTGATTTCTTTTTTTGGTATAAAATTTTGCGCGTTATACACGAATAAATACGGTAAGACACATTGGAGTATAAGATTTGACAGATGGGCCGGGTGCTAGCAGGCAGACTACTCGGGAGCAGGCCGACACGCCTACCCAGCTGTTGAGCTCCAACAGTGCTGGGCCATCACACACACACACACACACACACACACACACACACACACACACACACACACACACACACACACACACACACACACACACACACACACACACAGAGAGAGAGAGAGAGAGAGAGCGCCCACCCTTCTGGTGCAGGCACCGCTCAGGGTGGATTACAATAGATAAAACTTTCAATAAAAAAGATACATTATTCTATTTCTGAGGCTGGGGAAATGAACAGTATGCTATTTACAAAGAGCTAGAGACCGAGAGAGAGAGTGCATGTATTCTCCACTCAAAAGGAAAATTAATGCTAGGTCTACATTATCTGAGTATTACACACACAAAAACTGGAGGCTCTGCAGATCGTGCAAATGGGTATGTTTCTATAACTTGGTATTTTGCAGGATTTCTTATTTCATATTTTGCATAGTTCAGTGGTGGAAAAGGTCAAGGATCTTTACAATTCACTTAACTTTATTCCCTTTGTGTTTAATCAAACATCTCTCTAAGCCTGGTATCTTCAGGCATTCCCCTCATACTTTCAAGAGTATTCATTGTATCTATAAAGAATAGTCACTTACATAAGTTTGGGATGTTCATAAAGCCAATTTCTGAATATAAGATTTGTTTTTTTTGTTGCTACGGAACAGGGGCAAACATACAAGTCTGACTGGCATGTCTTTGCCACAACCAGCATTTTGAACTGTGGTTTACTTGTCTATCCAAAAAGACCACTACAGTACTTGCTTTGCAAGTACAATCCAACAGAAAACACTTTATTCTTTGATTTTCCAACAAAAAGTATGGTATATTGGCAATATGTGTAAATTAGATTCATAGAATAACTGAGCTCCTGCTGAAATCTTTTCATTGGTATGTTTAATACTATTTCATTTTTATTCACTGACACTTTAGAGTTAATTTGAATCTAACCTTTACAAATGATTGAAAGTGTGCTTTTAATAACCTAATATCCTTCCTTTGTTGGACTTAAAGTAGATTTAATCAGCTATTCATCACAAGGCATGGAGAAAGATACTACAAAGATTTGAATAACATTTGTAGATGCTATGTCTGAGGGAAGCTTGACAACCTAATGTTACGGGGTGGGGGATTCTTTTGAGACAGACCCCCAGCGGCTAAAACAGTATTCATTTTCTGTTCTGTCTGATTAAAACTTTTTTAAAAGAACACTGTTAAATGCTGTTTTTGAAGAAAGAATAGCTGTCATGCCTCTTCAGTTCCCAAATCGTTGGAAAATGCTGTGTTCAAGGATTAGAGATGCTAAACACTTATGGAACAAAATAATGATTTGGAAAATATGTCAAATTGCTTCTGTCTGTACAGATTCTTTTATGAGATTTCACAAATATATCAAGTTATTTTTTTAAAAAATCCCCTGTTACCTTTTCTTCTTTCCTTTCATGTTAAGGAGCCTTGGGTGGTATGTATGGTTCTACTGCCTCCCCCCCTGCAGGGGCTCAAGTGGCTAAGACACTGACTGGGAGGCGGAAGGTCAGCAGTTCAATTCCCGAGTACTGCAGGATGGAATGAGCTCCCGTCTTTGTCCCAGTTCTTGCCAACCTAGCAGTTTGAAAGCAAGAAATTGCAAATAGATAAATAGGGACCATTTCGGTGGGAAGGTAACAGCACTCTGTGCGCTCCGGTGTCTAGTCATGCTTGCCACATGACCACGGAAACTTCTGCAGAAGCAGACATCGCTGGTTCTTCGGCTTTGAAACAGAGATGAGCACTGAACCCTAGAGTCAGATACGACTGGCTTCCGAGCAAGGGAAACCTTTACCTTTTAATTATGTTCGTGTTGATATAAAAGTCTGTTTTTTGGGCATAATGTGTGGCACCTTAAATATTAACTGCTATATTTTAATGTGAGCTTTTGTGGATCAAGGCCACTGGCTCTTTGGCTGTAATCAGAGATGAGCACTGAACTCTAAAGTTGGATACAACTGGCTTTCAAGCAAGGCTTAAAGACTCACTGCTGTATTTTAATGTGAGCTTTTGTGGATCAAGGCCACTGGCTCTTTGGCTGTAATCAGAGATGAGCACTGAACTCTAAAGTTGGATACAACTGGCTTTCAAGCAAGGCTTAAAGACTCACTGCTGTATTTTAATGTGAGCTTTTGTGGATCAAGGCCACTGGCTCTTTGGCTGTAATCAGAGATGAGCACTGAACTCTAAAGTTGGATACAACTGCCCATCAATTTCTTTTGGGAAATTGTGTATTCCACCCGTTGCCGCCACCCCAATGCGAGGAGAGAGAAAAGTATGTGTGTGTGTGTGTGTGTGTGTGTGTGTGTGTGTGTGTGTGTGTGTGTGTGTGTGTGTGTGGACAATAGGATTACTCACTACGGGGCCCAGAAATTTCTGATGGCGGCACTGATCATCATCTTAGAGCTGCAGAGCTGGAAAGAAAATGCTACTAAGCTTCTGGAGCAAAGATATCTTTAAGAAAAGACTACATTGTTCCTTTTAGGGAAGGCCTTCTGGAAGATTTGGCTGATAAAAGGTTTTGCTCATTGGCTTAAATGTCCTTAACTCTGGTTCCATAGCCGTCACCATGTAGTTTCAGAGAAAGAGATTGTTCTCACCTCTTCCTTCAGCTGGCTGCCTTGATTCTATAAGGCCACTGCAAAAGTACATAAGAACATAAGAACAGCCTTGCTGGAACAGGTTACAGCCCATCCAGTCCAGCATTCTGTCTCACACAGTGCCTCACCATTTGCTTCAGGGTATTCTCAAGCAGATGCCTTACCTGCTTACGATTCCCTAGAAATGGCATTGAGAGATATCCTGCCTATCTCTCCAACCCGGAGGTTGTCCTTAGGTATCCATAATTATAACCAACCATTGATACCCCTGTCCTCCATGAACTTGTCTAATCCTTTCTTGAAGCTGTCAAGACTGACAGCTGTCACCACTTCTTCTGGCAGGGAGTTCCATAGACCAGTGATCCTCTGGGTGAAAAGTACTTTGCTCATACACATCCCTATGAAGATTCCTAGTTTGATTTGCTAGAGGCCTTTCCAAAATGACAAATATTCCAGTATAAGACTTTGGCATATATACCTCTTATGGCTAGAAAGACCCCTTGCAAGGCAATGCTGTGGTTCAGATGTCATCAGTCTAGCCTTGAACAGGCTGCCATGGATGCTGATGTCTCATTCATCTGGAAGACCCTGGTAGCCCTGGGTCTTCCAGATGTTAAGGTCAATGTGAAATGCAGGCTTCTCAGATAGAAAGAAGGAAAAAAGCTTGCCCTAGGTGAAACTGAGCCGTACAGAACAATAACTTCAGGAAAGGGCATAGGAACCTCTGAGGTAGTAGAACAGCCATTGATGGATACCTGTCCATCCTAAAGAGATACTGTGAGATGTTGGGATGAGGGAGTCTTGAAAAAAGTTTAAATATAATATGTTTTGGGGGCAGGTAGGAAATAAAGGAGATAATACTTGTGCTAGCACGGTGCTTGATGAGACAAAGAGAATTGGTAGAATGCTTATTTCGCTTATTGCAGTTTGATAAATGAAAGATACAAAATTAAGTTCATCATGATAAATGTGTTCTCCTTCATTTTCCTTACACCTGTAGTTCATAAAGTAAATCTTTTAGCAATAGCAGTCATTTTTCTTTATCTTTAGTCACCAGATATGTCCAGACCTGTTTATTGTATATTTTGTAGTATTTAGAAGTCTCTTGTCTCAGGGTCTCTACTGCACTTTTATTCAGAGCAGATTAAGAGCAAAAAAGGGGGAAATGCAAAAGAGAGTGAAGCAAAAGGCATAAGGAAGAATAGTGTGTATGTATAAAAAGGGGGGCACATTATTGGTTGCTGTGGGAGACATCTTCCTTTATAAAACAAAATCTATAAAGTTTTCTCCTGAAAATTGTATCTTCTGAGCTCTGAAGAATTAAGAACTTTCAAAATATAGAATTTTATCTAACATCTGACTCTCCTATCTGTTTTTTCTTCAAGCTTTATGTCTCCATAAGATTACAAAACCTTAAGGTTGCCACATTTTAGTAAAGATGACCAATTAGTACAGCCCAGTGAACAACCAAATGGTGTTGCATTGGTCAATAGGTCTGGAACTGTGTGAGTGTGACTGATTGTGCAGTCAATTTGTATAATTCTCATTTCAGGATGTAATACCAACAACTTTATGCAGGTGTAACTTTATACTACATGGAGACAAACAGGATTCCAGTTACTGGAATTTCTAAATCCGGTAACTCCATTGTTGTTTTCATCTCTTGTTAGGACAACACTGAGTTTCCTTGTGCTACTGCTCACATTCTTCAGAAACTTAGCACAGATGTATACTGTTAAATATGCTGTGATAGAGGCAACCATGAACGTTTTGTGGATTCAGTATTTAATGCATTGCAGTACATTAAAAAGCAAAATAAAGTTCTGCCACTTAGCACAATGTGTCATAGTTGTAAATGTGTCATAGTTGTAAATGCCTTCTCACGGATTTTGAGGGTATCTATTAAATTATCTTACTTGATGCCTGAGAATGAGAGTTTAGACCTTGTTGAAAGCAAATGGAATTTGAGCAAAGATCTTTTGTCCCTGCCCTATCCAGTTATTGGTTGAATATCCCTGGATATCACTTGGTAGTTGGATGCTTGGTGTCTCTGGCTGAAAAGGTAAGCATTTTCCACTGAATAGCTTGGGATTTTGTCTTGGGTAATTAAATTCATAATGGCTGTAACCAGCCAGCTACTAACATACTTGTGAGCCAGCCCTAAGTGTCATATGAACCAGGCAGTATGTAGTTCTAGTAGCTAGAGAAATACAGTTCTTGTCTGAGATTTGAATAAGAACTTGCTGAAAGTAGTCTGTGATTCGTTTCAGTAATTCAAGAAATGGAGATCTTTTGGGGATTTATACAGGATCTTCAACATGGGTTAAGGATGTGTTTGTTTAGAGAGCAAGGATATGAAAATCTTTCACTTCAATGTATGTAAGAAATAACTGCAGAGATGAAAGCAGGTTAGCTGCATTCCTTTTGTAGGGATTTTTATTATCCTGATGGAAGAACCCACATGGAGACAAACAATAAACAGTAATATGTTATAGACTGTTAAAAACAGTGGTGTAACATAGTGCTTTTTTGTCTATCACAGAATACCCACTATCTTCTCATAAAATCTTTCTATAGTTCATTGGGTTCTCCTTTGTTTTTAGAAATAAACACAGACTATATCCGAAATATAACCTTTCTATCTAAACAGGAAGAAGGGAATTGGTTTGCAAAAGACTGGTGCTGTTGATTTTTTATTTGAGACTTTGTGGGTTATGCACAACCATGTTGTGTTAGATGGAACTTATTTGTAGCTACATGCATATAGGACATTTTTTCAGATGATGAATTTCTGGTGGCTTTGCTATGAGCAACAGCTGTTTCTTGAATAACAGCAACATTTTGAGGTTGGGACATATGCTGTCTTAAGTGGAGCTTAAGGGGGCGGGGACCTAGTCCTTTTGCAGAGCACTCTGTAAGTGGTTTTAATTTTATGTAGGCTGAAAATGATGGTTTAAGATAAAGTCAATTCACAGATATATAACATACTCACATCTTGAGTACATTATGTAGAAAACTTAGACATGTAATATACAGGTGAAACTCGGAAAATTAGAATATCGTGCAAATGTTCATTCAGTTCAGTAAAGGTAAAGGTTTCCCTTGCTCGAAAGCCAGTCGTATCCGACTCTAGGGTGCAGTGCTCATCTCTGTTTCTAAGCCAAAGAGCCAGCGCTGTCTGCTTCTGTAGACGTTTCCGTGGTCATGTGGCAGGCATGACTAGACACCAGAGCGCACGGAACGCTGTTACCTTCCCACCAAAGTGGTCCCTATTTATCTACTTGCAATTTCTTGCTTTCGAACTGCTAGGTTGGCAGGAGCTAGGATGAAGACGGGAGCTCATTTCCGTCCTGCAGTAATGCAGTAATTCAGTTCAGTAATGCAAGTTAAAAGGTGAAACAAATATGTGAGATAGACTCATTGCATGCAAAGCGAGATAGTTCAAGCCTTACTTTGTTATAATATTGATGCTTATGGTTTACAGTTTATGAAAACCTCGACCCCCCCATCTCATGTACCCCATAATCATCACGTAATCTCATGTACGCTGTACGCCATGATCATCACAATTATAACGAATTAAGGCATGACATCTCTCGCTTTGCATGTAGTGAGTCTATCTCATATATTTGTTTCACCTTTTAAGTGAAATGAATGGACATTTGCACTATATTCTAATTTTCCGAGTTTTACCTTTTTGTCCCTTTTCTCTTCTGAAGATAGTCTTTGCATTAATGAGCCTCTATTACACGGGTTCCCAACCTAAGGCCTGTGGGCTGGATTTGACCCATGGCACCATTTCATGTGCTCCCCACCCATCCAAGGGCATTCAAGAGAAAAAATAGCCACCCCCTTGAAGCTGTTGGGACAAAATGGCTACCCCTATTGTGCAGGCAGGGCAAAATGGCTGTCTGGCCCTCAAAGCTGACTCAAAGAGTGTGACCCGGCCCAGCTTGAAAAGGTTGGGAACTTCTGCTCTCTTTTGTTCCCATTGCTGTTTTGCTATGGATTCTCTTCAACAGAATATATTTTAAAAGAGGAAGTACTGAAAATGATGGCAGTTTTAATGTTTCAAACAAAACACCCGATTTATGGAATATAAAATTGCACATGCCTGACAGCACCTCTAAATGCAGTAGAAATCTTTCTAATGAAGGGTGTTTTTGTTTTGGGTTGGTTTAGTTTTTCCTTCTTTTTTTCCTTTCTACATATGAGAATCAAACTGGGTTGTGATGCCATTCATGCTATTAGCTCTTATGAGATGGCAGTTTCTTTCTCCCCTCCCCCTATTGCAAACTTAAGATGCTTTTCACACTTTCTTCTTCCATTGTGGTTTGAATGAAGGGCTCTGCACCTGTTATTTGCTCAGGAAAGATCTTCCAGTTACATTTTTTCTAAAGAAAATGTAATCACACAATTGGTAATTGCTGCAAAGGCTTCATATTTCTGGATTGCCTCTGGGACAAGACATTTGAAGGAAAACTGTAATCATAATGGCATCAGAGAAATTACAGGTATTTCATGTAAAGAGAATGTCTGATCCATCTAGCAATTTCACTGTGCTCCCTTCTTCCTCTTAACTAGAGGGGGTGGAGGTGAAAAAAGCATTCCTGATCTTATTGTTACCTTGCATTACCGTATATTCCCAATTCTGATTACAATATGTAACATACAGTAGACCCTTGCATAACAACGTTGTTTGGTTCCCCAAGTAGTGTCGTTATGCAGAAAACTTCATTATTCGAATAATGACAAATGTTACTCGAATAACGACAGTAAAAATACTGTTGTTATTCAAATAACGATTTTTTGTCGTTATTCCAATGATCACGTGGGGTGCGTCAGTAGCGTCGTTAATCAAAAAAGACGCTATTCAAACGCGTCGTTAGGTGGGGGTTCACTGTACATTGTTTTAGCTTCAGTGACATTTCTGGTTTTGGGCATGTTCCACAGGATTGGGTGGAGAAGACGTGAATTCTGTTGTGGTTTAACAAACTCACTATGAGTTCATAGCTGAGCATCTTTTGACTACTGCGCATGAGTTCTCTCCCAAAAAAGGCGTCATCTGGCAAATGTTGATATCGCAAATAAGATTGGTCTTGTTCTTAGTTGTTTATTGGTAGCAATTTCAGTTTAAGCATTTACTTTTTAAGCTACTAAAGAAGATCCATATTGGTATACAAGACGTGTATGCGGATTTCCCCTCTGTTCCTATGGTATAGAAAACAACTTCTGGTGGTGGTTGTTTTTATGTGCTGTCATTTCACTTCCATCTTATGATGATCCTACGAATAAGCAATCTCAAAAATGTTCTGTCCTCACCAACTCTGCTCAGCTGTTGTAAACTAAGCCTGCGGCTTTCTTTGGGGAGGCAATCCATTTTCTATTTGTCTCTTTTCCTGCTGCTTTCGACCTTTTCCAGAGAATCTTGCCTTTTCATAATACAGGTGAAACTTGGAAAATTAGAATATCGTGCAAATGTTCATTCAGTTCAGTAATGCAACTTAAAAGGTGAAACAAATATGAGATAGACTCATTACATGCAAAATGAGATAGTTCAAGCCTTACTTTGTTATAATATTGATGCTTATGGCTTACAGTTTATGAAAACCCCAACCCCCCAATCTCATGCACCCCACAATCATCACATAATCTCATGCACGCTGTACGCCATGATCATCACAATTATAACGAATTAAGGCATGACATCTCTTGCTTTGCATGTAGTGAGTCTATCTAATATATTTGTTTCACCTTTTAAGTGAAATGAATAAACATTTGCACGATATTCTAATTTTCCGAGTTTCACCTGTATGCCCTGAGCAGATTTTGTCATTTTTGCCTCCATAGTTAGCTCAGGTTTGACTTGTGCTAGGAGGACCCACTTGTTTGTCTTTCTGGCAGTCCAGGGTATCTGCAAAGCTCTTCTCTGACACCAGATTTTAAATGAATCTGGTTTTCCCCTGTCATTTATTTCTTGTTAAAGTTTTCACACCCATACATAATAATTGGGAATCCTGGTCTTGGCCTCCAATGTCACAACCTTATACTTGATGATCTTTTCTATTTGCTTCATCACTGCCCTTGCAAGTCTCAATCTTCTGATTTCTTGGCTACAGCCTCCATTTGGGTTGATGAATGAACCCATTTATACAACATTTTTAACAATTTCAAGGTCTTCATTTTCAGCATTAAATTGGTGCAGATGTTCTGTAGTAACAAATAGCTGTCTGGATAGCTGAATGGTTTGGATATATGGCTACAGAGCCAGAGCTTATTAGGATTCTCCACTGTGCCTCCCGGAAAGAGAGCCAGCTTCTGTAGTCATGGTCATGATGTGCAGTTCTAGGTTGCCCTAGGACAGGGGTGGCCAACCTTGGACTTCAATTACCAGAAAGAAGCCCAAGTAAGCACACCTGTTGATCAGGGCTCCTGGGAATTGAAGCCCAAGAACACCTGGGGCACCAAGGCTGGCCAACCCTGCCCTAGGAGAAAGGAATGATAAACCACTTCTGTGTATTGTCTGCTGAGAAAACCCTTGAAAGGATTGCTATACATTAGAATTAATTTGACGGCACACATTACTATTAATGCTCAATTACAGTCCTCCTTTGATATTTTCTTTCACTTTCACTAAAAGTCATTTCAAGTAGAGTGGAACCTCAGTTAACAAACGGCTCGGGTAACATAACAATTGCATAACAAAAAGAAGTCCAAAGAAAATAGTGGCTTGGTTTACAGAATTTTTTTCACAACGGATTAATTGGTTTTCAATGCATTCCTATGAGAAACTGTGTTTCGGTTAAAGTATTTTGGTTTCCAATGCATTCCTATAGGAAATTGCATTCAATGCATTCTCATTGAAAATTCGGTTAAAGTAATTTTAGCTGTAAGAAATGTCCCGGAGAATGCATTAATTACATTAACCAAGGTGCCACTGTAATTGATGCTTTCTGTCAGTAATACGGTGTTACCTATATCTCTTAAATTATTGATATTTCTTCTACCAACTTCCACTCCTCCTTCATTTGAGTTTAGCCAGCCTTTCCGTATGGTACATAGAGAATGAACAGATCTTTCTTTATTCGTGTCAGACGCACCACCAGCATATAATAACATACAATGCTAAAATTAACACATCTAAAACAAAATAGAATTAAAAGGGCTAGATGACATCCGCCCAATATTGGGCCACATCAACAGCATTTCATCTTGCCATGACATGAAAGAAACCTCCCTGAAGATTGCTATTTCAACAATCGGGTGTCTCCTGGGTAACGGTGATTTATCACCAGATAATCCTTTCAATCCAGAATCACCATATTGAGTAGAAATGAACAGATAAAGGGATAACATGCACATTAATCTGATAATTTTGTTTATAGGAAACCATTCTGTCAAGTGCTGAGGCACACCCATTTCTTTCAAAATAACCCATAATTTCTCATGATCCACAAAGTCAAAGGCTTCGCTGTAGTCTATAAAGCATAGACTGATCTTCTGCAATTCTTTGATGCCTTTCAGCAGCCTGCAGATATTTCCAATATGCTCTCAACTGCCTCTTCCTTTTTGGATTTCAGATTAAATATCAAGGCATTTCTTGCTCCATATAAATCAGTGTTTCCAAACCTTTGGTTGTTGTTTTTTTTACTTCAATTCCCAGAAGCCTAAGTCACTTTCCCAAAGCATTGATCAGCCAATGTACTGACTTAGGCTTCTGGCAATTGCAGTCCCTCTATGGGGCATGGGCCCCATGTTGGTAACTACTAATATAAGGCAAAAATCTTTGTTGCAACACCTTGAGCATCACTTTGCTTGTATGGAAAATTACAGCAATGGTCCTATAATTACTGTACTCCTTGCTGGAAAATTTAAGAATATAGTATTTGTGGTTACTTTTTAAATCATTTATAAAAAATTTGTTTACAAACTAGAACAAAGGCAGACTGGTTCTTAGTTGATTCAAAACTTGTAGTCACTTTGTGTTCCAATAAAATTTACTTGGTAAAAGCTATTTCAGATATCTGTAGTTTGTACTTTACCCTCAGATCCTAGAGTACTCTCATTATAGATATACAGTATTTGAAAGTGGTCCATTGCAAAGATTATACAGTAGACCCTCACATAACAATGTTACTTGGTTCCCCAAGTAGCGTTGCTAAGCGATTTTTGTTATGCGGGTTTCTATGGAGTTTCCCGCATAACCACGTTTTTGTACTATGTTTTTATAGTGGTTACTGATTCGGCCTGAAATCATGATGCAGTAATTGATAAATTTCCATCTGTGTGCCTTATCACAATTGCATTGCTCCAACTTGCCTGTAATGCTGTCTGCATTGTAGAAAAGCATTTGTTGAGAGCTTATCGATTAAGCTACAGAATTGTCCACTTTATGCTTTCTCAAACAAAACAAAGCAACGATAGGATGAGTGTTTATTAAAACTTTAATGCAGTAGCTGTCTTTTACCTTTATCTTTTGTACATCTTCCACCTTTGAAGACAGCACATAAAAACTGTGCCGTCTCAGCAAATAAGCCTTATCAGATTGTGAGCTTCTCTCAACTTTAATGAGGTGTGTATCAGCAATACTGTCTGTTGATGGATTAAAAAACAACAACAGATAAATAACCAAAACTGTGCATCCTCAGCCTAGAGTGATTTTGTTGTTGTGATGCACTAATATTGTTCTGTATTTATTCGATAAATATAAAATTGCTTCTGATATTTAGCAGTACTGATATATGTGGCACAAAAATTAGACAAGATTTTACTTTGGGCTATTGATTTCCTCTCCTGTCAACCTAGCAGTTTGAAAGCAATTGTAAGTAGATAAATTGGTTCTGCTTCAGTGGGAAAGGTAAAACAGTGTTCTGTGTTCTCTGGTATCTAGTCATGCTTGCCACATGACTGTGGAAACGTCTGCAGATGCAGACAGAGCTGTTTCTTTGGTTGTAAACTGAGATGAGCACCACACTCGGATATGACTGGCTTTCGAGGAAAGGAGACCTTTACCTTTTTCTGATTTCCTACACAAGTTTCTGAATGTTAGATTTCTGAATATTTATGGACAAGGAAGAGCTTTGTAGTCCAAATAGAAAACCAAAGAAGCCCACATCTATTGAACAGGGCCATTACATTCCCGACAGCTTAGTGATGAAGTAAGGTTTCCCTTGCTCAAAAGCCAGTCATATCCGACTTTAGGGTGCAGTGCTCATCTCTGTTTCAAAGCCGAAGAGCCAGCGCTGTCTGCTTCTGCAGATGTTTCTGTGGTCATGTGGCAGGCATGACTAGACACCGGAGTGCACGGAATGCTGTTACCTTTCCACCAAAGTGGTCCCTATTTATCTACTTGCAATTTCTTGCTTTCAAACTGCTAGGTTGGCAGGAGAGTGATGAAGTACTAGTTCTTTTTCATGATCCCTATGAATGTACATAAATGGGTTGTATTCCTGTGTATTCGCAGACAACTCGGAATATTCCAGAGCCGTGAAAGATCTACGGGCTCCTCCCATCTTTCCCAACTCTCACGTTTTCCACCCAGCAAATCCTCAGGTTTTTTTTTTACCACTGCAGTATTCAGACCTACTCACTGTTCTGGAGCCTTTTCCCAGTGATCCTTATGTGAATATTCCTCTTTTGTACATAGTTCTCTCTCATAATTCCTTTCAAAGTGTTCTTTACACTAAATCAAACTGCTGACCTTCTGCCTCCCAGTCAGCGTCTTAGCCACTTGAGCCACTGCAGTACCCGCATAGCTATTACCTAGGAGCAAATTGGCTTTCTTCGCTATGAGTCCTCAACGTCCACTTGGAAATGCTGACTTGGAGACTAATCAGCACCTTCTGCATGCCCATTGAAATCAATGCAAGGGACTTTCTACTCTAGGCAAGATTGGGGTTCTGATATTGAGTCATCTGATTTATTTAATTATTTATTACATTTTTATACCACCCGTTTTGGATATGCTAGATAGCAACATGCAAGCCAGATGTTGGGGAAAAACCCACCCCAACATTAATATCCCCCATAATTAGAATCTGATGGGACTTGGACAGATACTGAGGCGTTAAAAATTGAACGTTTCAAAACACAGACCAGATTCTGAAAATGATCATACACCAAGACACCTGTCTTCAACATCGAAGTCTGCTACCTGACCTAAAGATCAACTAAAAGAATACTCCCTTAAGTTGACTGTAAGTGCTTCTGACTCTGCACAGCACACACACACACAAAAAGGGCAACTCATACCTGCTCCTCAACCAGAACAATTTATTCACATCGGCACAATCTATCCACAATCTATCTAGATTGTGAACCCACAATCTATCTCAGAATCCACATCCTCTACACAGGAAAAGCTTTCTTGTCAGAAATCTACACATGGTCACAAGAGCACACTGAACCAAGGAAATCTGATTCTTCATTTGGAAACAAGGTTCTGTCATTCATCACACAGTGACTCCACCATCCTGTAAGTGATTTTGCCACTCACCCATTTGTGTGGAGTCATAGGGGCCACGAAGAAGGAGGACAGGTTGCTTACCTGTGACTGTAGTTCAAGTGGTCATCTGTGAATTCATACATCCCGCCTAATTTTCCCTCAATCCATCACACTTTACTGTTTTTGGGCAGCAGATTCTTAACAGGGATTGCTGCACGGGAAACACACAAGCTGGGAAGGCTGGGAGGAGCTTGTGGATCTTTCACAGCTCTGGAATATTCTGAGTTGACTGTACATATGCAGAAGTTTAACCCATTTGTGTGGTGAACCCTCAAAGAACTACAGTTACAGGTAAACAACCTGTCCCTTTTCTTTGGCTCCCTCCCGTGGCCTGGCCGGTCACGGGGGGTGGGAGCCCTGCCGAGCCCAGCAGTGGACCATCGCAACAGAGCCCTCAAAAGCTGCCACCGCCTCACCCGACGCCAGCGTCTTCAGCTCCCTCCCATGGCCCGGCTGCTCACGGGGTGGTGGAGAGCCCAGCCAACCGGAGTTGACGGATTCTCCAGCCCTCCACCCTTGGTGAGAGAAGGGGTGGGGAGAGAGAGACTGCCCCAGCTTAGGGCAACTGGCATGCCTTCAAGACCACGCTGATGTCAGAGCCGCTGGACTTGTCGTTTTCCACCCTTGGTGAGAGCAGGGGCAGGGAGGGAGACAGAGACATGGAGCCCCTCCTCCTGGTTTGGCAAACCGGGAGGAATGGTAGCACCTGTGTCGGCCCCTGTGGGGGATAACAGAGCTCCTTCCCTGGCCCTGCTCTGGCCGCGGGGAAACTGAGCTCACTTAGGTCCCCGGCGGCACAGACTGTAAAATCTGCCGCTATTGCCTTGTCCAGCTCCTTCCCCGGTCCGGCATGTGCCACAGGGAAGTTGAGTTTTTCTTTATATTGTATTTTGTTATATTGTACTTTGCACCTTGGAATTGTATTGTATATTTTTATTGTATGTGTTTTTGGATATCAATTGTTTTTTTGGATATTGATTGTTTATTATTATTACTATTGTTTTTCTTTCTTAATTGTATTATTGTTTCTTAATATGTTGTAATGCCACCCTGAGTCGGCCTTGAGCTGAGTAGGGCGGGGTACAAATTAAAAATTATTATTATTATTATTATTATTATTATTATTATTATTATTATTATTATTATTATTATTATTATTATTATTATTATTATTATTATTATTATTATTGAATGTATTGAAAAGTTGACTCACTAAATCTCCGTTGAGTCAGTGAGCCTACTATAGTGTGATTTACTACTCTAAGCCACACGATTTGGGCTACTGATGTTCAAGTAAATTGAAAAGTTAATGCATCTTACTTTATGGTAAAGTTGAGCAACACGTGTCCCAGGGGCATACAGTCCTTGTTTGCATGGTTCACCGTTTGTCCCTGACAGAACAATGCATAAAAAGCTGAGTTTTTGGTCTTGCCTATCCACTCAAAGTTTAAGGAATAATCTGTCTTTCAGATCAGGGGGTGGGGTGTTGGGTTTTTGTGGGTGTATGAAGTTGCTCTTGTATGACAGAGACTTGCTAGTGGAGGATTTCTGTATGGGCCATCAAATTTGATAGTGGCTCAAATCTTAGAAGCAACAATAGGGAAGTGATACTGTCTCACTCCCTCAAAGTTGCCCATCCCGCTTATGGCAGTTCAGTAGGTGGTATGTGCTGTCATCTGTAATACTGGAATATTATTTTATGATCCAGTAATAGTCTTATGCTTTGATGATACATCTTAGAAGTATATAGGAGTGCTAAAGTGATATATTATTTTTGGGTAAGGACCAAGAATTAGAATTAGAAGAGAGTGCAAAAGCTGGCTTGAGACTCAACATCAAGAAAACCAAGATAATGTCAACAGGCCTGATCAGTCCCTGGAAAATAGTTGGGGAAGAAGTAGAAGCAGTGACAGATTTTACTTTCTTAGGATCAAAGATCACTGCAGATGGTGATTGCAGCCATGAAATAAAAAGGTTATTGATTCTTGGGAGGCAAGCTATGAGAAACCTGGGGAACATAGTTAAAAGCAGAGACATCACCTTGCAAACAAAAATTCGCATAGTCAAAGCAATGGTATTCCCAGTGGTAATGTATGTTTGTGAGAGCTGGACCATTAGGAAAGCTGAGCGCAGAAGAATAGATGCCTTTGAGATGTGGTATTGGAGGAGAGTTTTGAGAGTCCCCTGGACAGCGAGGAGAACAAATAAGTCAATCTTAGAAGAAATCAACCCTGACTGCTTGTTGGAAGGTCAAATAGTAAAGATGAAGCTGAAGTACTTTGGACATCAAATGAGAAGGGAAGATTCACTTGAGAAGGCCTTGATGTTGGGAAAGGTGGAGGGCAAAAGAAGAAGGGGGCATCAAAGATGAGATGGCTAGATGGTATTGTAAACACAATGGGCACAGAGCTGGGTGGGCTGAGGAAGATGGTGGAGGACAGAGGTGCCTGGAGCACAATGGTCCATAGGGCCGAAAAGGGTCGGAATTGACTGTGCGACTGAACAACAACAAAGGGATATATGAGTTCATATTCCTACTTAGTCCTATAAATCCCTGGGTGGCTTGGTGTCAGGATAAAATAATTCATCCTGTTTAGCTGCTGCTATTGCTTCTCACAAGAAAATTAATTTATATTTACAGGAGTACCGCTGTAAGAAATGCAAGAATAACATTGGCATGAGTAGCTATTTACTCAAGAAAACCTGATGTTCATTATTTCCCACTGCATTTTATGCTGTCCAGCCCAACTTTTGCTTTAATATATTTTCTGTGCTATCATGACTTATTAGCTAGTTAATTTGAACTGCCTTAACATGAAATAGTTGGTTGCTTCATTTGTCTTCATGCTTTCCTAGTAGTGGAAGATTTTTTAGAATTACTATAGATCTAGAAATTTGTAAGTAGCCTGAGAATTAAACAAAGCCGGTTCTTTCTACAAAGGAAAAATAAGCACCCTTATTTTGATATTTATCATATTGTACTAAAAAGGGACATATTTAAAGCTTGGATGTTAGTCTGTGTTAAATCTGCAGGAAACAGCAGCAGCAACATACATTCACCAAAATGGTTTCCAGTGCAGAAAAGTTCCCTTCCCCACTGGTTCACTGCCTTGGGATTAGGTCCTACACTTGCAGTGTGGTATTCATTTCTTGGTACTCCACTAACATTGCAATTTAGCTCAGTTCATATAGGAGGGTCCACCAACATTTTCCCTATATCACTATTTGCAAATTACCTGCATAATGTGCTATGAG
Organism: Bradypodion pumilum; assembly: GCA_035047305.1. Taxonomy (NCBI): domain Eukaryota; kingdom Metazoa; phylum Chordata; class Lepidosauria; order Squamata; family Chamaeleonidae; genus Bradypodion; species Bradypodion pumilum. Next base: position 386,695,495 of record JAWDJD010000001.1, on the reverse strand, counting down.
GACCTTACTACCAGTATGTGGCCATTGTAAAACATAAAGTTTCTTATGACAAGTTGACAGGTATGTAGGATTCACCCCTCCCCATTTATTTTTCACACCCAGGGTTATTTCCGAGAGAGAGAAGTTTGTGCTCTCAACAGCTAATCCTTTATATGCAAATATATCTGGCATTCCTAAACACCTTTACTTAGAAATACAGTAATACCTCATACAAAGTCCGCTTCGTACAACATCGAATTCATACAACACCGCCTAATTCCTTGAAAAAAGTTTTCTCATACAAAGTCGCTGCGACTTAGTATGAGGCATTGGGTTTTTCCCCAGGTTGCATTGTGCCTTGGCAGTATAAAAGGCAGGACGTATGGGTGCATTGCTCTTGTGGGTTTTGCATGAGGCGAAGAGTGGGGAGGTGGATGGGGGAGGGCAATTTTTTGGTGGCGTGGGCAATGGTTAGGTGTTTGCTGTTGTGGTTTTTAAATACAGATTGCATGCCCCATAATTTTCCTTATGTTCTTTTTTGGGGGAGCACTGTTTGGTGGGGTGGGCAATTGTTTGGTGTTTTCTGCTGTTTGGATGATTAACACTGTGCCTACATGATGGAACATGTTGGCATCCATTTTGTCCTTGCTTCCATCCAGTAATTATTTACAGTAGCTTGTACAAAATGGATAATCGGGTGCATGGCTGCAGATAAACACTGTGCCACATGATGGAACATGTTGACTTTTAAACCTGCACTTCATAAAGTTTTCAAAAGTTAAAAATTTGTTGTATGGTTTGTCCCCTAAAATCAGGGTTATTTGACATGTTTTTGTAATGTATTTAGCCTTTAGACAATGATTTCTTAAAGTTCTGTCAGTTTCCTTTCTGTTTCCTTGACTTTGCCCTGAAGTGCTGTTACAGTACAATGTATCTCTATGGAAACGACGTTGTACGAGGCATCGCAGCAAGGATTTGGACGTTGTATGAGGCATCGCGGCTAGGATTTTGCATGCCTCATACAAAGTCCAAATCCGTATAAAGTCCAAACTTGTGGAACCAAGTTTGGACGTTGTATGAGGTATCACTGTAAATCCTAATTGCAATTAAACATACAAAAAATGTTTAAGATTGCAGCTTTAGTATCTGCTATCCTCACTTCACAGGTATCCAGATTTCCGTTATGGTTAGCTGTACTGGAGGAGCATTTATCTGGAAAGTGTGATGCAAAACAATAAAATATTTCCCAGTAACATCAGGGATTGTGAATGCTCAGTTTTCTATCTCTTTGATATATCTCACAAAAACTGCAGCCATCTGTCACAAATCAATGCTTTTTAGGTAGAAATATGTGCAACTGCATCTAATTTTGTGGCACATTGGTTTATTCTTCAAAAGCTTAATTACTTTTCCCATGGAAAATGCTCATTTTGCTATTTGAATTATTGTGTTGTACAAAAAGAGAAATTGGTTAAAGCATCAATAGTGTTCACTGCTTACTGTGTTCAATAAAAATATGTGCATGTACAATCGTGAACACATTGCATTGTTTCATGCATACAGGTTGAATGAGCAGCAAGAAGAACATGTGATGTTGCTTTCTACTGGGTCAAACCACCTGTTCCTCTGTGATTGCTCTGTCTAGTGTTGATCTTAGATCTCAGAGGGAGATCTTTCCAAATGTTAGTTTGGAAAAGCACAGCCAACTTCATGTGTCAAAACTTCATCTGCCACAGCATTATTTTGTATCTTCTATACTGCCATTCTCTTGAGTGTTGCCATATTGATCTAGCATTGTAGGGAGAAAGTACACTTGAACCTTAATCCTAATCATATTTCATGAGACGAAAGCCTGCTGATTTCCATGAGACTAATATCTGTGAAAGCAGCCTTAAGACTGCAGTGTTAAACAAACCTTTTTTTAGTGGGGAACGTGATCTGTACTGAAAATATTTTTAGCTTTGAAAATCAGGACTTTTTATTGTAGAGACCAGTCCAAAGAGTTAAAAATACTTGCTAAAAAGGCAGCTGCTGCTCCTTGACTGACTCAAAAATAAGCACAGGACTTAAAGCTTTTACAAATGTTGATCTAACAAAGATTCAAGCATTTGAACTCCTCCATTATCTGTAGATGGCTTCTCATCTCTTTAAAACAATGAAGTGAAATCCTACCTATAGTGTCCTTTTATTGGTAACATTAAAAATAATGCCATTATTAAGAAAGACTGGAAATTGTTTATTTGTATTCCTTGGATGGTGCTCTGGCCAGTAAGTGTTTACTTGCTTTCTGTTTGTTTGCTTGGCAGCCAGAGTAGGTTCAATGTGCTTCATGCATTTTGAATGGTTTAAGAGATTTAGGAATGTTATGTGACCCCTGAAGGCTATACCACCAATAAAAACTAGTAGAGCTGACTGGATGGCGAAGAGCATCTTAATTATGTATAACTTCAGACATACGGAGGCTTGAAGCTTTGGTCAGTAGGACTGATGGTCTGAGATTTTATGTACTGTATTACATACTTTTCAAATGGTGCCTGACCTATGCTTCTGTTTTTTTGTGCTGTGTTCTGGAGGCACAGTTATATCTAAAGGTTGTGTAGAAGATGCAAAGGAGCTGCAGTTGCCAGTGATCCACCTATACATGATTATTCATTCATATACTTTGCTGTGATTGGGACTAGCTGATTTGAAAGCTCATGATTTCCCATCAGAATTCACTCCATTTGATCTCACAACTTAGTTGCTAAACATATGCTTGTTAGAGGTTTTAGGTCCATTTTTGGCTCCGTTCTAGTTCTACTAGAGGCCTGCTGCAGAAAAGAAAGAAAGGCCTGTCTAGGGAGCAAATATCTTTACCCTGTGTCTTCTCCCTGCATGTGTTCACGCTGTAATCTTCCATGATTTTTTTTTGGATGATTGTTTACGTAAAAATCCAGTTGTTTCTTTTGGGCATATAATAATAATAATTTCATGTCGGAGATTACTCTGGGTTGAAAGGATTTTTGCCGGAAAAACTCCGCTCAGGGGACACCCCAATGAAGCTCCTTTCATGTCCCCCAAGTGCAGCCCTCAGGTATTGAGACCCAACCTTCCAGTCTCCAGCTCAGCATCTTAACCGCTAAGCCACCTGGGGAGCTGCATATGATTTTGATTGATTTGGTGCACCAAACAGCTTTAGACTAGTTTTCTTTGGCCTTGTAGCAGTTTCTGGGGAAATTCCCTTTGCCTTTTCTTAGTAAGTAGAAGTCCTCCAATTCTAGCTCTATACAATCTATAGGCTCTATACAACCCACCATATGTTGCCTTGAGGAGTAATGAGGCCCACTTTGTTTGGGGTGCTGGCTTCCCCATACCTTTATTTATTCTGGTGTCAGATATGCTTTGCTGTTTTGGCTTTTATTTTGGCATGCATGCTGAATATAGCATTCCTTTTTCCTTTGTGTCCAATGAGTCAGATATTTCCATACATATTATCATAAGACATTTTGCTTTTAAAGCTCTCCATGTTCAGATATTATATCATCTGAAAACGAGCATCTCTGTGAGAAAATGTGGCATAGCATTATGAAGATGTGGCTTCTGGGAATTCCGTCCTCCCTGCACAGTTAGTTGCTCATTTTGGGATGGTGCCTATGCAAGTGCTTTTTCTGTTCTTTTGTTATTTCATGCAGTTAGCACAGCCATTGAAGTTATGCTTATGACCTTGGCAATTTACTTTTTTGACTTTAGGAAGCCCCAGTGGAAAATCAGTGTAAGCTATTTGCTATGTGAAGCATGATGCAATGCTTCCTTTCCTGGGAAGTGTGCCAGTAGTTCATACTTCTGTCAGGGACAGAATTATGCGACAGTCCTGGCATTTACCCATGAACTGCATCCAATTTTGTTTTGCCACAAAGACATAACGCTTGGACACTTTTAATATTCTGTGCCAGGTGAGCACAATTCCAAGAATTGGTTCTGTCTCTCCAACTCTTGTGACTTGTATTGGAGCAGTTCATCTTGCTGCAGCAACAAGTTCCATTGAGCTACAATCTTTTGGCTACTTTCTAGATCTAAGAATGTCTGCAATGCTTTGGTTACACATCCTTTTGTTGTTCTCAACTGTTAATACACAATTGTATAAAAAATTATTTGCTTACAATAATTTTCTTTAAAAATAATTTAATTTTTTGCCTTTGACTAAAAGGATGAGCAGATTAAAAAGATTTAATCAGAGATGATGTGCAAATTAATTTATTTAAAAACTAGCTGGTTACCTGGCCTTGCTCAGGTTTTTGCTTTTCTTACAGCCGAGGCCTGACAGTTCTTTTATCCCTTCCTGGCCAGGAGAAGGATGGGGCCTCAGCAATCACCCAGGTCCGGGGGAAGAAGGAGACTCACAGCCCCACACCCCATCCACCCAACCCGGCCTGAGGGGAAACCTGGGCCCAGTTCCCCCGCCTCAGTCCCTGGCCCTTGCCCACCTTACTTGTCCAGTGAGGGTCCCCCACCTCCGCCACTTGGGCTCCCACCGAGGCCTCCCGGGCCCAGCCTAGGGTCTGGTCCACTGCTCCTGCATCCTCCGCCGCCCGCCGACTGGGTGGCCCTGGGCTGAGGTGTGATGGAGATGGCACGGCGGGGTGGAGCCTCAGATGGCTGCAGCAGCAGTGGCGGTCTTTGGCTAGCCGAGGCCCGACAGGTCTTTTACCCCTTCCCGGCCTGGGGAAAGGTGAGGCCTTGGGTGACTACTCTGCCCTGCCAGCTCTCCTGCCCTGCCCTGCCAAAGGCTGGGGCCAGTGTATGTCACAAAGGCCCAGACCCGGTCTTGGGATTGGTTGAGCTCTGGCAATGACATCACAATCCCCCCATACTGCTGTTTCGTTGCTTTTTTATGCCCCCCTTTGCATTCCAATTTGAGGGACATAAACCCCGAAATAGGTTTCGAGACCCCCACAGTGCTGATCTCGGAAGGCCAGCGGTGCCCAACGGCATACACCTCCACATGGGGCTTGTGACCCCCACAGTGCTGATCTCACATGCCTATTTGCCTTCCACCTACTGTGAAAACTACAGCTGAGCTCAGAGGGCTACAGCTGAGCTAGTCAGATGATGTCACAATCTCAACCTACCTGGGACTATGACATCAGCCAATTAAATCACTGGGAAACACACATTGTATAGATCAATTGGGATGCAATTTTGGGGGTGTATGCCCCCCCCCGTGGGGCTTGTGACACCCGCAGTGCTGATCTCGCCGGCCCAAGTTATGTATGTGCCAAATTTCAGCAGGATCGGTCCTGGGGTGTGGGAGCCTTTTGAGCACATACAAACATAACTTTTAACTTTGTTTTATCATGTGTCTTTTATGTATTTACTGTCTGCTATGTAAACCGCCCTGAGTTGGGTTGTCCCTGAGTGGGCGGTATATAAGCGTGAAAAATAAATAAATAAATAAAAATAGATTTCTGTTTTATAGATATAGATAGGGGTCCCCCCTTCCCATATCCATGGGGAATATGTTCCAAGAGCTTTCTCAGGTATATGAAACTGGAAAGCAGTGAATTTTGTACTTCCTCTTCCTCTATGACTAAGCCAGACGTGAAACTTCCAAAATGAAGCCACCTTTGGGGACTTCATTCTGTATTTCATTTTGCCTGACCTAGTGTGAGAAAGTTTAGCTGGCACAAGGTGGCCGTTGCCTGGAGTACACCCGATTGTGGTTCACAAATACTACAATCTTTGAGGAGGTTTTTTTTGTGTACCCCATGCTAAAAATCCTGAACCTGTGGATTTGGCACTTTATAGCCTGCTCTATATCACAGGATCTCAAAGCAGGTTACCAAACTATATAAAATGTTTTAAAATGTAAAATACTTAAAACAATTTAAAACCAAACAGCAAAAACTTCACACACATATTAAAAACATCACACAAAAACCTATGTAGTCTGTGATCCCAAGCTGTGGAGCCCCCCCCCCTCCCAAAAAAAAAAATTTTTTTTGAGTAAGGAGAGGCAGAGCTATTGAAGAGATGTCCCATCTTTTATTCGCAATTTTATTTTTTCGCAAGGCACACCAATGAAAAAGGACTATTGCTTTCAAGCAGTGGTGTGCATAAAAAAATCCTACCACACTGTGGGCATGGCCATGTGACTGGGTGGGTGTGGCCTGTTGGCCATGTAACTGCTCTTCGCTATAGAGCTATGAAAACAGAAGCCTCTTCTATTTTCATCACGCTATAGCAAACCTCTGAATCCATTTCCCCCTTGTCCAAGGCTTTTCCAGGGCTCTGTTTCATCCAAAAGCGCTTCCCCAGCCACTGTGCTTTGGGGTGAAACGAAGCCCAGGAAAAGCCTTTGATGAAGGGGGAAATGGAGCCAGCCCCCTCCGAAGCCTCTTCTCGGAGGAGGAAGAGATGGAAGTGGGCGGGGCCAGCCATTTTTACTACCGGTACGCGCATACTGGTGCGAACCTGTTGATGCCCACCACTGCTTTCAAGCAATTCTTTGTCATTTCCTATAGGAAGCTGGATTTTAAGGTTAGGAAGGAAAACTGGACTATTTACATCTTTTGGTTTAATCCAGAAGGTTTGCTCTTATGGTCTTAGATGTGGCACTCCCAGATCATTTTGTAGGCATGTGAGCCATCTCTCCAGCACAGAGTTCACCCCAGCCCCTCTGCCCAGCAGCTCAATGGGAGCACTTCCTCCCTCTCCCATCATGGAGTTTGCCCTGCCCCTTTGCCCAGCTGCCCAATGGGAGTGCTTCCTCCCTTCCCCCAGCACTGAGTTCACCCATCCCCTCTGTTTGGACACTTGGTCTCTAAAAGTTCACCATCACTGTATTAGACTAATGGTTGTATTCACCGCTCTTATTTCAAATGAATGGGTTGCAATCATACAGCTGCATTTTGTATAACGGCATTAATTTGAGTTTCCTGAAATTAATTTCATTATGGTGGTGATTGTTATGGCTCATGAAAGATTTGTTCCTGCATGTAAGAATAACACTTTGTATGCAAATTGTGTATACATTGGTTTGGAAAATAAACCAAGGATGTTTCAATTCAGGGAGCTAAACATCAGCTAGCTTATAGACTTAATCGTAGTAACCTGTTTTTTGTTGTCACTTATAATTTTATTCAGTTTGGTTTATTTTTTATGTTTAATCTTTTATTGTTATTAGGGTTTTTTTTTTAAATTGTTGTACACCATCCAGAGTAGGAGACTATCCCAGATGGGTGGGATATAAATGCAATAAATGAATAAATTTAGGCTGTTGTTTAAAGTTTATTGACACAATATCAGCAGATGAAGTTTTTTGTCTTCGAAAGGTCACCTACTTTGCAGCATGTAGGCATTTGTTTTGCTTTTCAATTAAAAGGGGCTGTGGTGGCTCAGTGGCTAAGTAGCTCGCCTTGTTAGCAGAAAGGCCGGAAAGTCGGCAGTTCGAGACCTGGGTACTGCATGACGGATTGAGCGCTCATCTCTGTCCCAGTTCTTGGGAACATGAAAGGAGCCTCATTTGGACATACTCTGAGCGGAGTTTCTCCCGCAAAAATCCTTTCAAACCAGAATAATTTCTGACATGAAATTATTATTATTAAAAGATGTTTGTTTCTTTGTTATCTATCTTTTATCATTTGAGATGAACAATGGACAGGGAAAAGCAACACTTAAGAGACAGGGTTAATTCTACTGAGCTATAAATGTGCCAAGCTAATATATTGTGGACTGTGATTGATTGTAAATTCAGATAATTCCATATATGGTTTACTTCTAAAATGTAGATTGAATTGTTCTATTGAGCAATTATTTATTGTTTCACTGCTCTTTGGCTTCAGTGTAAAACATAAACATTTTGATGATATTTTAAGTATCTAATCTATCTATCTTCTATCTATCTATATCTATATCTATCTATAAAACAGAGGTGTGGTCTTGTATGTGCTCAATAGGCTCCCACACTCCTGGACGGATCTCGCTGAAACTTGCCAAACACCTACCTTGGATTTGCGACATCAGCATTGGGGGAGTCCTGAACCCCATTTGGGTTTATGCCCCCCAAAAAGGGTCACAAAGACCCTGCCGATGGGCCAAAAAGCCAGGAAAGGTGGTAGTGTGCACGCGCGAAAGTCTGCACACGGCCTAACAGGTGTTCCAGCCAATTGCATGCGTGCACTGATGGCCAAGGAGGCGATGGACGAGGGTGGCATCAGGCAAAATGGTGGTGACGGAGCCGGTGGAGGCTGAGGTGCACAAGGAGGTGGCAGCGGCAGTGGGTGAACCAACAGCAGGGCCGGGCTGCGGCAAGGTCAAGCCAGGCCAGCCACTGCCCCAACGAATCCCTCAGACAACTGACTGGGCTGCAGTGGCAAGGAGCAGCAGCTGCGTGGCGGGTCCAGACCTAAAACTGCCGCCACCACAGCTGAATGCCCCACCGCCACCGGACGCCCTTGGCCGGCCCAGCCCTGAAGGGAGGAGCAGCAGCTGTGTGATGTGCTCGGCCATAAAACTACTACCACCACCACTGCACGCCCTGCTGCCGCACGCCCTCAGCTGGCAGCGGCCTGGAGGGAGGAACGGCAAGGCCCAGTCATGAACCCGCCACTGTCAGACGGACGTATATGATGCGAGAGCAGTGGAACAGATCCCGGGCTGGACCCGGGACACTTCAGAGGGAGCCTGGACAGCCGATGCGGCGGAGGAGCCAGACCCTCTCTGGGCAGACAGGCAAAAAGAAAACCCGGACAAGACTGGGTAAGCAGTTAGTTAGGAATATTATATGGTATATTCAGTACAGAAAACAGGTACGGAAGAATTACTTGGGTCATAAGCTGCTTTCTAAAATATTTTGCTTCGCTTAAAACAGTTACATTCTAGCATCTTTAAAATACCATTGTCTAATCTATGCAAAGTGATACAATGCACAATCAAAGGCAATGCACGTTATTAAAAAAATATATTGTTTTCCCACTCCACCACTGCAGATAATGACAATATATTTATTGTAAACGTACTTTGCTAAAATGAGAGAAAGAAATTGTTTTGCTTCTAGGCATTTAGTTCACTTTAGCATAGCATATGCCCATTTTATATATTCATATTATTTTTTGCCATTTAAATGTGCAACAAATGCTGGATAATTGCTGTGAAGACTGATGGGTGTAACTAGTCCCAGAAGAGATGGCTATTTTTAATTCATGCATGAACGTCTGTTGGGAAAGTGCTGCCCTTTGATGTGACAACTAAATTATTGGTTCTGAGAACATGAGATAGCTGCAGTAGTTACCAAAGTAAAATGCTCACTTAAGCATTGAGCTCAGCAAGAGGCAAAATGCCTTTGTTGCTATTGTGTTCTTTGTTTAGGGCTTGCTGACCTGACTGAAAAATGTCACTCAGATGTATTATTTATAGTTTGGCATCATTGCATACACGCTTTTAGCTCAGCAACAATATGTGGTAAAATTGGATTCAAGTAATCCATTTAGGAAGTACGTGGTTTTAGCTTATACGATAATGTGTACTCCCTTAGCAAGATGGGTGTTCATTTGGGCTAAAACTTATATATATTTCTCAATTCTATTTATATAACAGTCTACATTTTAAAAATGTTTGGAATAAAAGTTTTCTATGTGCTTCTTTGGAAACAAGAAATATAGGTATGCTTTATCCACTGTCCATCTGTAGACTCTGGAGTCTGGATGTTTCCCTTAAACACTTCTGTGGTGTAGCATGATAAAGTAGTGCATGTATCTCATTTATTTGTTTTTTGGAATCAGTGAACACACGCTTGCTTTTTATGCTCTATTTCTTTGTAAGCTAACATGGCTATACTTATACAGTGGAACCTCGCTTAATAAATGTAATGCATTCTCCAGGACATTTTGTACTATGAAAAATTTGTAAAGTGAATTTCTCATAGGTATGCATTGAATGCAATTTCCCATAGGAATGCATTAAAACCCAAATTTTGTTAACCAAAACGTGGTTTCCTATAGGAATGCAGTGAAAACCAGTTAATCCGTTCGGGGGGGGAAATTGTTAACTGAGCTACTATTTTCTATGGATTTCCTTTTGTTATGCGAGTTTTGTGTTAACCGAGTTGTTTGTTAAGCGAGCTTCCACTCTCTCTCTCTCTGTCTATCTATCTGTCTGTCTGTCTGCAGATGCAGACAGTGCTGGCTCTTTGGCTATAAACAAAGATGAGCACCATACCCTAGAACCAGATATGGCTGGCTTTTGAGCAAGGGTGACCTTTACTGTTAGGCATTCAAAATGCATCCTAAGTATTGTTTTTAAAGACTCTACATAAAACAAATAATTTAATGATTTTTGCATTTGCAGTTATTTTGTGATTATTTCAGCCTTTGTAATATCTTCTCCTTGCATTTGTCGAGCAGTACTGTATAGCAAAAGCTTAGTCCATCTGAAAATAGAGCAATTCTACATGTTATATACAATAATATTAAAATATTCAATATCTATGTTAACATATTTCAGCTGTAAGTAATTTAAATTCACCAGCATAAAGCCAGAGCTGTGAGACCTTTTCCTTCAAATTAAGGGTAAAGGCTTCTCCCCAATGTTTAGAAAACACAATTTATACAGCACTGACTCCAGGGACAATTGCAATTTTCTTTTCAGTTTATTTCAGTTTATGTGGGGGTAACTGTATGTCCTAGATTCCTGGAGATTTAATCCTAAATGTAAACATTTAAAAATGTAAAAACTAGTTTAAAAGCCCTAGGTCTGCCTCCCTAAGTTATTCGTAGCAAGCATAGGTAACTACCAAAAATGCATACACATTTGATTTGAACCACTTTTATTTTGAAAAATGGTATAATTCCAGGCCTTTCTAAGTTTGTGAATGAGAAACACATGTGATTTCACTTTGAATGGCTGATGTATTTATTTTTACATCAATTTTAAAATAAGGGCAATGTGGTTGTTGTATAAATAATCAGCATCAATGGGTTTCTAGATCAATTCTTAATCTATAACAGAGTTTGACTACTAGATGTGCCTTTCAGTTGTTTTCAGTATACTATAGTTCCCATAATCTCTGAACACTGGCTTTGCTACCTGTACTTAATGGGGGCTGTAGTCTAGAATATTTTGAGAACTCCAGTTTACTTATAGCTTGGACACCTTGGAGTCGTTATTCAGTGAGGAGTCTGTGCATTGGTGGACATCTCCGCGGCGATGTTCCGCACATGCAAATGGATTCGAGAAACCAAGTCCACCTGCATGCCAAATTTTTAGCCATTTGAAGTCACGTCATTTGCTGAATATGGGGAACCATAATGTGTGCCCTTCACTTTCACCTTGACCAAATGATCCGACAGCACGCTTTTGTGAGTTTTAGTCCCGGCCTAGCATCATTGGCAAGAGATAGGCAACACTGCCTAGTTGGACCGCTCAAGCCCCCGTACCCTGACAAGGCTCTCATCTAGTGGGTGTTTACTTAAACGTGCTTTAAATTATTTTCTGTTAAGTGGAACAACAACGCCAATGCCAACGACAACTTTTTTCGGTGCTGTGATGAGCCCTGAAGCCCAGCTGGAATGGATCTAGGCAGTTGGTTTCATCCAAGAGCTCCTGGAGTTGATCTGCCACTACCCTTTCGATCAGCTTCCCCAAAAAATGGATGTTCACAACGGGTCTATAGTTAACCAAGACATCCGTGGCTAAGTTTGGTTATTTCAGGAGAGGGCATATAATTGTCTCCTTTAGCTTTATTGGCATCACGCTCTCCACCAAGGAGGCATTAATAATGTTTAATAGCCACTCTCCTATTCTCTTAGCTGACCTTAAAAACCAGGATGGGCAAGGATCAAATCGAGAGGTCGTGGGGTTACAACAAGAAAGAGCCTTGTCCACCTCCTCAAGACTGTTTAATGAAAGCGCACAGGGAAGGGACAAATAAAACTGCTCTGTGATTTTGTTATGCAGAAATGCTCTGAATGTGCCTTACAAAATTGTTTGCTTATTCCCTGGAGATACATGTCCCCCATTCCAGAGGACTGGCATTCCATTATTTTCTTTAAAGCAAGCATGTTTCTTTATTCTGTTTTTAAAAATCCTCTTTTGGCTGTTTCTGTGACTTTTCATTGCCCTGCAACCTTCCATCACCAAGAAGATGAAACTTTACAAAGCTCTAGTTGAGTTGTTCCCAACCTTTTCTTTTGGCCATGGCCCACCTAGGTTTCCTTTACTTGAAAGCCAGTCATATCTGACGATAGGGTTCAGTGCTCATCTCTGTTTGAAAGCCGAAGAGCCAGCGCTGTCTGCTTCTGCAGATGTTTCCGTGGTCATGTGGCAGGCATGACTAGACACTGAAGCGCACGGAGCGCTGTTTACCTTCCCACCAAAGTGGTCCCTATTTATCTACTTGCAATTTCTTGCTTTCAAACTGCTAGGTTGGCAGGAGCTGGGGCAAAGACGGGAACTCATTCCATCCTGCAGTACTCAGGAATCGAACTGCTGACCTCCTGCCTTCCAGTCAGCGTCTTAGTCACTTGAGCCAAGAATGAATTATTAACAGTGAATGGCCTTTTAGGCTTACTTCACATGAATAGTTCATTTTTTGAATAAGAAATATATGTCACCGGGGTGGTAGTGGTGGTAGTCAGGATTTTAGAGGTGCCCCACCTAAGCATCTCTAAAATCCTGACCACCACCACTACCACCCTGGTGACATATATTTCTTATTCAAAAAATAAACTATTCATGTGAAGTAAGCCTAAAATGCTATTCACTGTTAATAATTCATTCTTAAATTGCCCACCTGGGGGGCGTGTGCCCCACTGACATTGGGACCCTTGGCTCTAGTTGCATGCATGCTCGCTCAATTTATAACAGAGTTGTTTTTCCCCTTTAAAAGATTTTTAGAGGATCAGTATTTCAGCCACTGTAGCCTGATTATTTTCCAAATAAAAAAAGCAGATGGGGCCTATCATTTTCTTTCAAGAGAAGCAAGATTAGTCTCTTAAGTTTATATGAGCTACTTTAAATTTGGGGACATTTAGAAATACCTGTTTTTGAACAGGGGGAAGTTTTACTTTTCAAAAAAAATTCAGAACATGAAAAGCTTTTGTCCAATTATCCCCAAATTTGGCCCAGAGCATGAGCATATTGTCAGCTGCACCTCTTCCTGGTGCTGATATGACTCCCAGTTTCAAAGATATTCTTTGTTTACACTGCCCTATTTTTAGAACTGCCTTGAAGAATATTTATTTGTTCTGCTACACAATAACATCGCTATAATCAACATTCCTTATTCAGACGCTTGTATTAGTATTTCTGAACTACATATGTACATCTTACCCGGATGTTTTATTATTAAAGAAAAATAATAGTCAATAATAGGCCTATTATCCAAGGAAAATAATATCCAGTGTAGTTAACTGGATAGCTCAGTGAATTAGATGCCTGTCTGTGGAGCCAGAGTTTAGGATTTTGATTCCTCTCTGTGACTCTATGGAAAATAACCTGGCTGTGTTGTCTTAAGCAAAGCTTAATGGACTCAAACTGCCCTTGTGAGAAGGGTATGGTAAACCTTATCTGAGTATTCTGTGCGCAGATAAATTTGGAAAGGTTGCCATAAATCAGAATTGACTTGGTGGTAGTAGTGGGTGCAATCCTATGCATACTTGTTCAGGAATGTGTTCCATTGTGTATAGTGCTTATTAGCCTTGGAGTATGCTTAGAATTATTGAACAAATTAACAATCAAGTGGTTCCTAATGCAAATCAAGCCTGAACTGTGTCTGGAGGCAAAAATGACAAAGCTGAGATTGTCTTACTTTGGGCGCATAATGAAAAAGGGAAGACTCTCTGGAAAAGACAATAATGCTGGAAAAGGTAAAAGGCAGCAGGAAAAGAGGAAGCCCAAACATTTAGTTAGTTACTTAGTTAGTTTATACCCCGCCCTATTGGTGTAAACACCACTCAGGGTGGCTTACAAAAAGAAAGTCCCATATCATAATAAAACCCTAAAAGACATCTAAAGTTAAAAACAATATTAAAACCCCTATCTAAAGCAGAATCATAAAACAAGTAAACCCTACAATACTCACTCTAACCCCTTAAGAAGACAAAAAAGAATTAGAACAGGAATTAAAAAGTTTTTAAAAAGGTGGGAGGAGAGAATAAAATCAGACAGGTCAATTGAAGGTACTATAAGCCAGCGGGACTGGGCCGTCACACCTACCGGCCCCCACACCCGCTGGCATAACCAGGTCTTCACATCCTTCCTAAAGGGGAACAGCTCTGACGAGGCACACTTCAGGTGGAAGGAGGTTCCACAGGGCCGGGGCAGCCATGAGAGGAATTTGACTCCATGAGGGAACCACAGGCTTCTGTTTGCAGAAACTGAGCAGGGATGTTGAGATCAGGATATTTTGGAGAGCTCTCATTCATAGGATCATCATAGGTTGGAGAACACTTGTTTTGCATAACAACAACATGCTTAGAAATATAGCCATAATAACTTATCTAGGCTAGCTTTTGGAATTTTTGCATCTAAAGAAACTGGCAGCCTTATATCACAAACCTTTTCAGTTGTAGATCTATTTTTACACTAACATTTCAATGTCAGAACTCTTAATTGATCAGGGCAAAAAAAGATTCAGATGTGTTTATGAAAACCAAAGAGTTATGGTTCGCTTGGGCAGGTTAACCTGCTATAGCAATAGAGTAGACCCTACTGCCAACAACTCAATGCCGAGTATCAGGTGGTGGTTAACTAACCTGACAACCCTGAGGAAAAACGGTCTTGGGTGCCGAAGTCCACAGGGAAGGGTGATGGTCCCCAGGTGGATTAAATCCCACTTGAATCCATCTTGATGGAGGGCAGCAGCTTCATCAATACTGACCTGGGCTGATGAGGACTTTGCGTGCCAAAAGGGCTCAGGACCAGAAAGTGACTCGCGGAGCTGGATCAGTGGTATGGGTGTTATGCTGCAATGTGGAAGGCAGATGAAAACCACTACATTATATTCTCAGGACAGTCTTCATGGCTGATCACCATGATGATCTCCAACATTCAGATTCGTATATGGCAGAAGAAGAACATAAGAACATAAGAACAGCCTTGCTGGAACAGGCCACAGCCCATCCAGTCCAGCATTCTGTCTCACACAGTGGCTCACCATTTCCTTCAGGGTATTCCCAAGCAGATGCCTTCACCTGCTTAGGATTCCCTGGAAATGGCATTGAGAGATATCCTGCCTATCTCTCCAACCCGGAGGTTGTCCTTAAGTATCCATTATTATAGCCATTGATACTCTTGTCCTCCATGAACTTGTCCATGAAGAAGAAGAAGAAGAAGAAGAAGAAGAAGAAGAAGAAGAAGAAGAAGAAGAAGAAGAAGAAGAAGAAGAAGAAGAAGAAGAAGAAGAAGAAGAAGAAGAAGAAGAAGAAGAAGAAGAAGAAGAAGAAGAAGAAGAAGAAGAAGAAGAAGAAGAAGAAGAAGAAGTAGTAGTTATGATAGGTGTGTGTAGTATAAGCCTAATTTAGTGTCAGTTTCAGATTGTTGTCATATTCAACGGAAAAGCTTCCAACTTGTTTATATTCTAGTCTTGTTTGCAATTTGTTCATCGCTCTGCACACATTCTCAATTCATTTGGATAAATTAAGTAGGTTTTTTCACACTTTTTTTAAAGAAAAGAAGCTGACTTTCAGCAACACATCTTTTATGTGTTAGAAATGGCTTGATACATTGAGTAATTTGAAGATAAGTTCCACCAAAATTAATATGACTCCTTTGCATGTAAATGTGAAGACTTTTTCTTAGAAATCTCTGCCAGGATGCATATGCAAGGAAGTATCAGGAAGTGTTTTATTACTGCTAGCATGGAAAATCAATACACATACCTTAAAGCAGGAGTGCCCAAACTACGGCCTGGAAGCAGAAGTAAAATGCACCCATACAGGTGCGTTTTACTTCCACTTCCGGGAGCGATGAGGGCTTCACAGGCTGGATGAATTGGCATTGGGGGCCGGATCCAGCCCGCAGACCATAGTGACTGGTCCCCTGAACCACATGTCCTGCCTGCAGCCTGAAAAGTTTGGGCACCCCTGCCTTAAGGCATCTCAGTAAGGAAAGTCCAATTTCAGAATGCATAGGATATCTTTTTATAGATGGTTGCAAAAAGCATCATAAGTAATTAAAACTGATATTTCTTTCAAGTGTTCTTTTTCTCACATCACAGGATGTTTCTCATGTTCTAACCATTTCCTTCGATAACTGGTTTGTCAGAGTGATGGACAGTTTATCTGTGTCCTGTTTACTCAAAGGAGAAGATGTCTGTGTTAATCATTTTACTATGATTCTTTCTTTGCATGGAAAGGCAGATTTCCCGTGATACCTTTAGCTATATTATAAGCTTATTGTTTAATGCATTTATATAATTGCTATATTGAGATATCATCAAAGAAACATTACAAGAACACCAAATAATGCCGGTGGACAGGGCCGGCATCAGAAATTTCCGGGCCCAGTATGTGGGCCCCCCCCCATTTTGGCCACACCCCTATGGTTTTCTATGCATGCGTGGTTTGTTTGGTAGAACAGTGGTTTCCCGGTGGCGCTGGGCCCCCATCATCTCCGGGCCCGGGACAGGAGTCCTGATGGTCCCCCCTAATGGTGGCCCTGCTGATGGAGGCCGCTTGAAGTGCCAGAGCAAAAAACTTGTATCTATCTTGACATCCAGAGGAGAAGGAGATGATGGTGATGTTGATGAAATGGCTATGATTGAGTACATTTAATTTAATTTAATTCTTAGATTTCTATGCTG
Organism: Bradypodion pumilum; assembly: GCA_035047305.1. NCBI lineage: Eukaryota > Metazoa > Chordata > Lepidosauria > Squamata > Chamaeleonidae > Bradypodion > Bradypodion pumilum. The sequence continues at coordinate 386,678,739 of JAWDJD010000001.1, read as the reverse complement.
CCCACTCGGGTGAACCTGACTCAGGGCGGCGTACAGCAATCAAAACAAATAACAATACAGATAAATATAAATAAAAACAGATTGAAACCCCAAATCAACCACCCAATAACCCACCCTCCTACTCCCACCCCATTTAAAAAACTAAAAAGGGAATAGGGGGAATAGGAGGAGGAGGAATACAGCAATACAAAATACAGAAAGGAGGGACAGTTGGACTCTAACTGGAAATAAGCCAACAGGCTGGGGCCACATTCCCATTAGGACCCCATACCTGTCCTGCCAGCCAGGTTTTCAATCCTTTCCTGAAAGGCAGCAATTCTGTCTGCAACCTCAATTCTGTTGGCAGGAGGTTCCAGAGGGCCGGTGCGGACACAGAGAAGGCCCTTCTTTGTGTGCTAGACAGGCGAGCTCCTCTAACTGAAGGCACAACCAGGGAACCCCTCCGGTCCGCTCTGGTTGGACAGGCAGACACTCTTGGGATGAGGCGGTCTCTCAAGTATCCTGGCCCACTGCCATATAGGGCTTTAAAGGTCAAAACCAGCACCTTGAATTGCACCCGGAGACAAACTGGTAACCATTGCAGCTCCCGGAATAGTGGAGAGGCATGGGCATAATGTCCACATCCCATCACCACCCAGGCAGCTGCATTCTGAACCAGCTGTAGCCTCCGAATGGTTGTCAAGGGCAGTCCCATGTAGAACGCATTATAGTAATCTAGCCTGGAGGTGATTAGAGCATGAGTGACCATGAGTAAGGAGTCCCGGTCCAGGAGTGGGCGCAACTGGCAAATTACTCGAAGTTGAGCAAAAGTCCTCCTGGCTATGGCCGCCATCTGCTGTTCCAGCAGCAGCCGTGAGTCCAGGAGGACTCCCAAGTTGCGCACCGGGTCTGCCTGGGGCAGAGGTGCCCCATCCAAGACTAAAAGAGGTAACTCACTGGATAACCCCGGACCCACCTACCCCCACCCATAACCACTCAGTCTTGCTAGGGTTCAGCTGAAGCCCGTTGTCCCCCATCCAGACCCCAACGGCCTCCAGGCATCCAGACAGGACTTTGACCTCATCACTGGGATCACCACGGGCTGAGATGTACACCTGAGTGTCATCCGCATACTGATGGTACCGTGCCCTGTGGGAATGGATGATCTCACCCAGCGGCTTCATGTAGATGTTAAATAGGAGAGGAGAGAGCACCGAGTACATATCATAGAATGGTTATATCTCAAAAATTACAATAAAGAGGAAAGACCTCATAATTATTCTTATTATCAGAGTTGAAGTGTTCCATCTCTCCAGGTTATCCCCCATCAATAGAGCTTTCTCCAGGGAGTGTGAAATCCTACATGGAACAGTGTCCAGGGCTCCCTAAGAGTGAGCAGCATTCTAAATGCACAGTAGCACAGTCAGGTTATTTGTCCCAAGTCAGTGCCTCCTTTGCAGAATTGACAAGCTCACCCTCTTTCCCTGTTCCCCACTACTAGGGATTGCCTCCAGAATGTAGCCATGTCTTGAGATGCTGTTGGAGAAGGGGGAGGATTATTTATAGGAAGGTTTGTTTTGGGGATAAATAGCCTGTCTTGGGGCTTGGCACTGGAAAGGCTGCTGTGACCTTCAGGCTAAAGGTGAGGCTATGCTGACTCCTACAGAACAGTTGTGTGTGCTATTTAGGATGTGCCAGTGGGATTTTAGCCCATGAGCCAAAATGAATGAACACCATTCACTAAACTGGGAATGGCTGATTGGTAAATTGTGTAAATAATTTTAAAAAGTTAATAGCAAGGGAAGTGGGGAAAAGTCAAATTTAGGACTTCACAGGCTTTGACCTTTTTGCCACTGTTGTACTTTAAGTTTTGATCAGGCTTCATAGAAAGGAAAGCACCATCTGTACCAATTGCAGTTTTAATTCAATATGACTAAGAATCATGTCTCTTTGATCTAAACTAGTGTCTCCCTCTGCTATTTAACTGCAACCAACCAAGCATGTTACCAGTTCGTACAGCTACTTCTTCTTCCGTGTCTAGGCCAGACGTGAAACTGGCAAAATGAAGGCACCTTTAGGTGAATTGCATGAAATAACTTCATGCCTTAATTTGACTCTAGATCTGGGTCCTGTGGGAACAAGTTATGGAACTATATAGGACTTACATCCTACCTAGGAAGTGTGATCAGGATTGCTGTCTAGGAGATGGATCCATACATGCTTATTTTGAAATGTCTCATTCACTTGGGATGAAAACTGAATGGCACACCTCAAGTTTAGATTGGAATTCACAGACTTTGTTGCCTGTATCAGCTGCAGCTCTTTAAACAAATGCTGCAGAATGTCATTAGTGAACTCTGATTGCACATAGAAAATTGCATTCATGGATTAGGACTTTTATCTTGAGAAGTGATGGTTTCCAGAATACTTAAACAAAAACTCCTGAGCCAATAAACAAGCAAATTACTACTTTGAAAGTTGCAGTCTTTTTTGGCTTGTTGCAAATCCTATTTTAATCTGTCAAAAGAAGCAATAAACAAGTTTGCTTGGACTGTTGCTTGTCAGTGGCAGAAACAAGAATATAAAACTTTGGTTGAAGTTGCTAATGTTAAATGGGGGTGTCTGATTGCCCAGTGTTTGATTGGATGCAAGGGTTTGATGTTCCAGTGTTGTAATATTAGGAGGAAGGTGTTAGGCTTTCAGTTGTTGATTCGTGCTGAGCCCTTGGGTACAGTAGAGTTCATTTTAATTTAAAGATTGACTATAAATTCAGTGAAGAGAGTAACTGTAATATTAATTGGGACTAACAGGCAAGTTCATAAATTATTTTTATTGCATTTTTAAACTTATATGAATAGATGAATATCTTACCTAAAAATATTAATGAAATGTTTCTCATGGTCTGATCATAAATTCACTGCCACCATCAAAGTACTAATGCTGAAGTGAGTTCAATGTCACAAGAGTTTTCCACAAGCAGATATTTCAATACATGTATATAGGACAAAAATGTCAGAATTGAAATGATGGAGCAAGGTCCTCTAATTTCCCCCCTCTCTTAGTAATCAAGCTTATATTGTAGTACACAAGCCATTAATGTGATTTATGTCAATTTTCTCACACGTCTCTTTTCTTAAAAACATTCAGGCACCTCCTACCCAAGGCAATTAGAAGTCTTTAATTGAAGTTACAGGAGCCCAATTTTTGGATGCAGATTTAATTGGGTGCACAGGTTACTTCCTTCCAGGGTTCTTCAAAACCCTATGAAAAATAAATGGGATAAATACTTCTAGTCCTGTCTGCTTTTTGAATGCTTTTTTCGGAACATGCTCGTTTTCATGTCCTGGAACAAAAATCTAAGCTCATGCAAATGGTGGGAAAAAAAATTCTCCCTAGTATGTACTCTATCTTTGTTCTCTTTTCCTTCCCATGTGGTCAAAATATAGATTATAATGCCTTCAGGGTAGAGAAATCTTGTCTTCTTTTCTTTTGTAAAACACTATGCATGCTGATGTTGCTATATAAGTGTATAATAACAGTATTTCTCTTTGTTGTCTTTTTTTAAAAGAACCAATCAGTTGGGAATATTCACAAAGAAAGAATTGGATCTCCTTGCCCCAGTAGTGGACAGTTTCAGCCTAATGACATATGATTATTCAGCACCACAACGGTAAGGCAAGAAAAACAGAAAAGTATAGCATGGCTCTACTAGACACATTGAGTTATAGCTATGATGTGCACACGCATACCTGGAGGTCACATCAATCCCAATTATCATCATCCAAAAGAAGTAGGATTAGTGTGAATTACAGGCTGAAAATGTGTGAGCATTAATTTCAAATCGAATGTTTTGAAAACAGTACAATGAAGCCCTTTGTAGCTTTTTTGCATGGCTTACAGCTCAAGTCTTAGCTTGCTTACTTGGAAGTAAATTCAGTAAACTCACTGTGGTTTGCTTGACAGTATGTGGATTTCAGCCTCATCTGTTTAAATTACAATTCTGACAATTCTTTCCTCAAGAGAATATTACCGATATGAAGATTAGATATTTGCCTAATACTAGAGCTGTAAGTTTTAACTGGTTTAACAGTTGAATATTTTCCATATGCTGCAGTGTTTTCATTCATTCATTCTTTTTATGTTTCAATATGCTAACTGGGTTTTTATGGGAATTGAATTTTTAAAAATTAACTTGTGCATCCTTTAAGATTCATTAGGGCAGTGTGTACTAAGAATGTGCTGAAACTGAATACTGATTTGAATGCACAGTAAACATATTGACTGGAATTGTACTGTTTTCACTTAAGTTTTGCATAATTAGTTGTGGCTAATTGCAGCTAATGGACACAGTGTCAGGCTGAATTTCGATCACACTGTCAGGATAGATGGGATGCCGCAGCACTTGTTCATTTAGGTGCAATTTGCTGTAGCAAGTTATGTAAGCCTTATGTTAGGGGTGGCCAACCTTGATGCTCCAGTTCTTGGCCTTCAATCCTCAAAAGCTCTGATCAGCACATCTGCTGATCAGGGCTTCTGGGAATTGAAGGGCAAAAACAGCTGGAGCACCAAGATTGACCAACCCTGTCTTATGTGAACACTAGTAGGATTCTAGTCAATATGTCATTGGTTGCCATTCTTGTTGTCTTGCATATATTGATGTTCTTCTTTATGGTCTCTGTGAATCACACACAAGGGGTTTGGCGCATGCATGAAGCTTCCTTTGGAAATTTCCAATGCCCATTTTCACATTTGTAGGCGGATCTCTAGAATCCCTGACTGATACGGTACCTAGACTGGACAGCTAAGGATGTAACCCTGCATTTACTTTACTCCTTCTTTGCTTTAAGCCAGTTTTGACAGGTGTTTGGTACATGAAATAATATTTCTTCCTGCTTTAATAAATACTGTCTCAAATATTTCAGTGTTATCTCAACTATCAATTTGAAGTGATTAGACAAGAGATTTCATGCAATAGCTTGTTGAAACTAATTAAAAACATAATTCCATATCACATAGAATGAGCTCCCTTTTTCTTTAGGGCTTTTCGAATTTCAGATACAGTGGGCATAGTGAAAAGAAACAAGAAAATGTTACAACAGAAGCAAAACTATCCAGGATGCCACAAAAGCCTTTTATAATACTTTTTGATTTTAAATACCTAAAGGATGTATGTTTGAAAAATCCCATACAAAGTGGCACAGTTGAATACTGTGGAGAAAAGCTAATTATAGATATGATGAGTGGTAAAGCACTGTCTTGTCTATATGTGAGTACTATCCATCCATTTTATATAATTAAGATTTCTTTCTTTTAATGGATGGGGTAAGTGGGTAAATTATTTAGAATTTTGAATGGGTTTTTTAAGGGCTTTTAATTAATAGAAATTTGAAGAATAAATAAAATAAATAATCAATTTATTTGCTCTTTCTGCAGGCCGGGGCCTAATTCTCCACTACCTTGGATGCGAGCATGTGTTCAAATGCTAGATCCAGAATCCAAATGGAGAAGTAAAATTCTTCTGGGGCTAAATTTCTATGGCATGGACTACTCTGCCCTGAGTGCTTCGGGAGAACCAGTAATTGGTAACAGGCAAGAGTTCTAGAGAGTTACATTTTTTGGAAAGCACTGTTATTTTTATTCTTCTGATTTCATATAGTAACATGCTTGCTTAATACTAGAGCAGGGGTTCCCAACCTATGGCCCATGGGCTGAATCCGGGCCCTGGGTCAAATTCGTCCAGCCCCTGAGCGAAATTGCTGCCGACACCAGAAGTGCCCCAACGTCACTGGAAGTTCCAAAATTGCCATGTTTTTGCACCAAAATGCTGCAAAAATGTGGCAAAAGAATACAAAATGGCTCAAAAATGTTCTTCCCTCACTCCTTCCTCCAAGGGAAGTGGTGGCGGTGGGGAAAACACCCAGAAACACAGCACAAATGCATGCACCGCCGCCACCACTGGGAAGAACCACGTGAATGGCCCCTCAGCTGACTGAGGGGGTGTGGTCAGGCCCCTGGCAGGAAAAGGTTGGGAATCCCTGTACTAGAGGCTTAGGCAGAGCAATCAGTTAATATCTAAATAGGGAGGGGGCATCGTCTATCCTTTTGACCTTGCTTCAGTCAGTTTTCTACTTTCCCTTGCTCTGAGACCAAAGGAAGGGGAAGAGGTGTAGGGGTGGCAGGAAGAGTAGACAACGTGGAACAACAAGAGCATAAAGTATGGGAATAAGGAGGTTTGTTATCTCCCCCAATGCGCTCCTTTTTATTCTTACCCTAAAGTTCATGTGTGAACAAACCAAGCAAATGGAAAGAAAACAGTTTTCATTATAGCCGATTTGGCCTTTTCACTCTTAAAGACACAGATTCTGCTTTTTAGTTTTGAGCCATTGTGACAACTGGCCCCTTTCACCACACCTGTTGTTGGTACCTTGAGCCTTGCTGTCCTCTTTAGTCCCTAGCTTTCAGTGTTCCTTGCAATTCACCTCTTTCAGGCCTGCATGTTTGTTACTATTTTGTTCATAGAAGCCATACAAGGATTTTCTGCTCCTGGCTTTGCCTTCATTAACATTATGCCTCCTGTGAATATATTTCTGTTATGGCCCCAGGGGCACACAGCAGAGCAAGCTGGCTTGCAGCCACTGCACACAAGGTAAGGAGGAGAGTCCACGGGGTCAAGCAAAGCCAGGAATAGTCAGGTTCAAAAACCAGTCATACATAGAACTAGAGGCAAAGGGATGATCCATGGGTGTGGCCAGGTTTTCAGGCAAGGGTCCAATATCCAGCAAAACAGACAAAGGTACAAGAAGCACAGTGTCAGGATCCACATTGAAATGCTCCGATGGGCTTCTACCAGAGTGAGAGTGGACTTAAGAAGGCTCAAAGTTCAAGGCTTATAGCTGGGCTCAGTCTCTGTGCATGAATCCTCGCTTCCCTCTTCCACATCTGCAACTCATTCCTTAACAGCAGTCTGCACCATTCCGACGTGATAGGCTCTGCTTCCTCATCACTGGTTTCAGCATCAGCTGGCTGAGCTGCTGTCAAGCCTCGATCAAGAGGAGGCAGTCCTGGGCTAAGAGCAGGCTGGTGTACTGTCAGAGAGTCTTCCTCTTGATCAGGGGGGTGGGGGGGGGTAGATCTGGGCTGTGAGAAGGTTGAGGTGCCGGCAAGAAGTCTTCCTCCTCGAACCCAGGGTCCAGGGCCACAACAGTTTCCCTCCCTCTTTTATTTCTCTCTTTCAGCGAGTTTATACTTTTCCATACCACACCACTCCAACTCTGTTCTCTTTCTTTTGCCATCCTTGCCTTTGGTTCTTCTGCTTGTTAACATTGTTTCCCAACAGACTCACTCTTCAGATTTTATGATCAGGTACACCAGTGCTGTGTGTTTCCCTCTACACACATAAAGATTATTTTGATAGCTTCAGGAACAAATTGCTTTAAGTTTGGAAAGACCAGACAATTGGACAGATAATAAATAATCTTGACCTTTATAATAATGTGATCAAAATGCCATGAAATTCTACACTATAGGAGAATCTTAATATTTATAACCAACACAAAGTCTTATGGTATCTCTTAGATTAACAGATTTTATTATTATACTTCGTGTCTCCTCAGTCATAGTCTCTCTGAACTTGAAACTTCCAGAACGACTTGAATTTTATTTTATTAGTGTTGAGACAGGAGACTCGCTAGGTAAGAGCCTTGCTGACACACAGGGACTAGAATGGTCTTAACTAGGTAGTGTTGCCCATCTCTTGTCAATGATGTTAGGCTGGGACTAAAACTCACCAGTATCCTCTGTTGGATCCCTTGGGCAAAGTGAAAGCAGAGGGCACTGTAGATATATTGGACAGCAGAGTGGTGCAGTGGCCAGAGGTTTGCACCTGGCTAAGTGTTCTCTTGTAAGAAATGCAAGCAGTCCAGAATTAGGTGCACGAAACTCAAAGCAAGTTTACTTAAAAGGTGGCAGGTTGGCAAATATTTACAGGTGAAACAAATGGAACACAAAATAGATATAGTCTCTCAAGCTCCTCAGTTAACTTCACTGAGGTAGTACAATTGTGCTATATTCAAGTCCTTTAACAGCAACAGTTCAGTTCAACAGAATAAAGGTAAGCTGTAGCCAAAAACAAGGCAAAAGAAGTTCTACAGTATTTGTTCTCCCAGTGGAGGCTTGCCAGAGTTAGTTCTCCTTAGTTCAGTAAGCAAGGATGGAATATTCAGCAAAAAACCATCAGCAGGAACAATGGCAAAGGTTCAGTCCATACGGCAGGTTTCAGAAGATACAGGAATCTTCATCCAGTGAAACAGCCTGTCAGCATAGCAAGGTGAGCATTGTAGCTGAAGATATGCAGGCTTGCTCTTTCCTATATACACTGGTCTCTTGGAGCACAACAGGAAAAACACTCAGCACCTGTGTGCCCTAGCAGTACAGTCTTAAAGGTATAACAGGCATAAGATGCCTTGCAACTAGTTAGGGAGAGCAGCAAAGACTTACATTCCCTAAAAGGCACATGTCATGGTCCGCCTAGCCAGTGAGTGACGTGATATCCAAATAGCTAAGAAACTGCATGCAAATGAACTCGATTTCTCGGGTCCACTTGCATGCACAGAATGTCATTGCGAAGATGTCTACCAATGCACAGACTCCTTGCTGAATAACGACTCCAAGGTATCCAAGTGTCAGGAAATAAGGCACAAAGATAGAAAGGGTGCCATTGCCTACCAACCCATCAGTATTTCAAGGGGCTGAATTGCTCTCATTGCCACCTGAGTGGCTCAGTCTGCCCAACCTCAAGTTGTCATTCTGAGAAAATGATCATCCTGATCATTGCCACCAGATCCCTATAGAACTTTGTAGACCTCCAAGAAAAATATCAAAAGCCTGTGTTCCTTACAGCTGGCATGTATCCCAAACTTCCCCCTGGAACAGCTGAGCAGGCCTGACCACACCCCTGGAAGTGCGCATGTTTGCACATGCACGTCAGGAACCACTCTGTGCATGTGCAAATGCATCCCTGCCTCTCCTGGAAGTGGTTTTGCCACTCCCAGAAGTGGTTCTGGATGTCTGCACATGCGCAAATGCGTCCCAACTACTCACGGAAATGGTTTTGCTACTTCCATAAGTGGTTCTGGATGTCTGCACATCCCCAAATACATCCCAACCACTTACGGAAGTGGTTTTGCTACACCCAGAAGTGGTTCTGGATGTCTCTGCACATGTGCAAATGCATCCCCGCCACTCCTGGAAGTGGTTCAGGACGCACATGTGCATTCATGGGCATTTCCCCCATCCACTTCTGGGAGCATTGAGGGTGTCAGGGGCCAGATGAATTGGCTTAGGGTGCCTGATACAGCCCATGGGCCATAGTTTGGGCACCCTTGCAATAAAGGTTTATATCCAGATTGGAATCAGATGTAGTTACTCTTCCTATCAATGCAAGGCCTGCTGCCCAGCATCTGTTCCTGCCTGCGGAACCCTTCCAGTAGGTGTGAGGTGAGGGCAGATGGCCTGCCAACTATCTCACACCTCTCTCACACCTTCATAATTACAAAAGTTCCTATTAAGAGGAACATGGGTTTGTTGTTACTTTGTTATATGAGCTGAAACATTCTGACACAGCTGCCTCTTAGAAAATCGCTAAAATATTGTGGATAGATTATTGCAGTGTAGGCCTTGATTTCCCACTGTAATGCTTCCTGGGTGTTGTAGTTGTTTGAGCAGTAACTTTTATAGAGCCTAAAGGCCAAAGGGTCTACAGGGCCCAAGAAGCATTGTGGCAGGAAGTGAAGCTTAGAATGCACTCTCTGAGGCAGGAATTCTCAATCTTTTTAAGCCGGGGCCCAGGTCATGCTCCCTTAGACAGCTTCGGGGGCTGGATGGCCATTTGCTCTTCCTCCACCACATGACACTTCCTGGTGTATTGGAGGCCCACATGAAATGGCGCTGCAGGTCACAGGTTGAGAATTCCTGCTCTGAGGGCTAGATCCTGCTCCAGGTGAAGGACATGTTGGTGTCTGTAGATGTATGTCTGTGGGCTGGAATTCTTCCTGCAGAATTCTGGGAGTTGGAGTAAAAAAAAAATCCAAACAGCACATCCATAAAGAATGCACCAACTCTCTGGGTAGGCACTTAATGGGTATGGCTCTCCACTGCTCATCCATTCCTGTTTGAAAAAATGTTTGTGGGTGTGAACAAAGTAATCCAGTGAAATACTTAATTTAAATGATAAGTAGGGAGAAAATAAATACTTTCCCTTTGCAGCTAAGAGGAAAGTCAGCTGAACACTTCGTAGATTAACTTCAGTACAGCTGCAAATATGCTTTTTGTTTTTTTGACTGATGAAGGCATTTGAAACACCTTCAAGGCTTACTCAGATTATATACACTTAGGCATTTTAAAATAATCCTAAATGGGTACTTTAAGATTGTTTATACACACTGGAAAATGTTCGGTATTTGTTGAAGAATGTAAGGAACTTGACATTAAATTCTTCTGTCCAAAGACAAAAGAGGATCCTTGCAAACTGTGTAAGGATATAGAATTCCACTGAGAACTCAGTTGGCTGCCTACCATGCTGTAAATAATGGGCCATAAAACATGATACTTAAAACAGCTAGAGGTGAGAGCTGCCCTAAAAAATATGGCATTTTAAAAGGATGGTTGCAGTCATCTTTGGAACACTCCTCTTAGGAATAGCTGTGGGGCATACCTGTGCAATTATTAGGCATGGCTTATTTCAGTACTATATCTGTAGGGAGTACGTCATGTGTCTAAAAGTGTAACTCTAGGACATGGTTTAGTTTACATTTCAAAATGTTGTTGTACATTAAGGTAAAAATTCCCAATATTATGGAATACTTTCATTTTAGACTAGGTAGATTGACATTTTTTGGTTTCCTACATTTTGATTGAGTTCAATGGAACTTAGTTTTTCATTAAGCATGTTGAAGATTGTACACTTAGAGGAGGTTTCATTGGGACAGATAGCTAGGGAGAATGAAGCCCCACGCTCCTTCCAATGGCCCGGGAAGTGGAGGCACCTGGCGAGCGGCTTCGTGCCTTCAAGAGGCAGCCCGCCAACACCACCGGCGAAGCCCCATGCTCCTTCCCATGGCCTGGGAAGTGGAGGCACCTGGCGAGCAGCTCCGCGCCTTCAAGAGGTGCCCTGCCAACACCACCGGCGAAGCCCCGCACTCTTTCCCATGGCCCGGGAAGTGGAGGCACCTGGCGAGCAGCTCCACGCCTTCAAGAGGCGCCCCGCCAACACCACCGGCGAAGCCCCGCTCTCTTTCCCATGGCCCGGGAAGTGGAGGCACCTGGCGAGCAGCTCCGCGCCTTCAAGAGGCGCCCCGCCAACACCACTGGCGAAGCCCTGCGCTCCTTCCCATGGCCCGGGAAGTGGAGGCACCTGGCGAGTGGCTCCGTGCCTTCAATAGGCGGCCCGCCAACACCACCGGCAAAGCCCCGCGCTCCTTCCCATGGCCCAGGAAGTGGAGGCACCTGGCGAACAGCTGGCCGGAGGTGAGGAGCCGCAGTTGGGGTTGGTTTGGTGGCTTCAGAAGTCGCTCCCCTCCACTACTGAGGCTGAATCAGTAGGACGAGAGCTGGCATGACAGGAGGGAGTTTCGGCCTCGAAAGGTACCGCCAGCACTTCTCTCGCTAATACCATCCCGGCTCCTCCTTTGGCCTGGCCGACCTTGGGAGGTAAAGACTTATGTGGTTGATGATCCCTGGGGCAAGGACTGTTGCATCCTTGGTGCTCTGAGACCCGCCGCCCTGCCGGGACTTGAGGGATAAGAGTGGTAGTGGATACGCAGACAGTCGGTCCCACTGTTTTGTCTCCATTGACTCGTTGCTCTTGATAGGAAGTTGTAATAGTATTCATGGGACTTTTTTGATTTATTGATTGATTGTTTTGCTGTATATGAATTATGTTATTATTAATACTTTGCAAGATTTTGCTTTTTGCTGTTGAACTATATTGTGTACTGTATTTTGTTTTGTATTGTATATTTTGATTTTGTTGTAGGTACCTGTGTGAACTGCTTTGAGTTGCCCGTTGGGCAGAAAAAGCGTTATATAAATTAAACTATTATTATTATTATTATTATTATTATTATTATTATTATTATTATTATTATTATTATTATTATTATTATTATTATTATTATTATTATTATTATTATTATTATTATTATTATTATTATTATTAATTACTTGGTTTTAGCCTTATGCTGCAGGTGAAATTCAACTAGCTGTGACTGATCCAGCAACCAGCAGATTTTGGAACTCCCAGTTACAATTTGGGCAGATAGCAAGAAGTTATAGAATATTTCTATAATACAGTAGATGATTTAGCTGAAGATAGTGAATGCAATAGGCAAGGGCTTTTGGTGTCACCAATGTAGACTAGCAAACTGCGGGGTGGGTGGGGGAGCTGGGTTATCTCATTTTGGCAGTAATGTGAAATACAGTAATACTCCGGATAATGCCGAAACTTGGTTCCACAAGCCCAACTGCCTTCTCCAGAAGGCAGGCGCCCATACGCTGGCCTCCCACCCCACAAAAAAGATGACACGATCTCCTACCTTTTCACGCTGTTTCGGGCCAAAAATATCACCATCGTTGGGTGCATGTTTCTGGCTCTCCGCCTCCTCTGCAGCTTCTGGGAGGGCTGGAGGACCTTTTTCCATGCTATTCCCGCTTTCCTAGGACATCCCTGGGCCGCACAACAGCTGAAAAAAATTGTAGCCGCCATTTTGTTTTTTAAACTGCTGAAAGACAACCAGTCTGCCATCATAACTGCAGACAGTATACAGTAGGGGTAAAATCAAGGTCCGAACATACTGACATTCGCGACTTGAATGTAAGACACAGTGCCCGAGAAAATCTTATAAAACTGGTGTATTGTCCAACAGAGGAGAATGTTACTGGCAATTTTACCAAGTCTCAAAGTGCTGTCAAACATAAATATTGTTGTGAGCAATACGGTGTTAGAATGCAACAAAATAGGTAACAAAATATGTATGTATGTATCTAAATAATGTACCTGCTGCTTTATATGTCTTGCAAGGAGGAGATTGTTAGGGTAAGTCTTTGCAACACACCCTAACTGGTTGTAAGGCATCTCTACACTACTCTTGAGGGTGGCACTTGCCTGCTTTGCCATCTACGTTTGCTGAACAAGCAAGGACTACTCGGGGTAAGCCCTCCCACCAAGGAGGACAGAGTCTGAAAGCTGCTTGGCTTTGTCTGTGATTACACCCTGCTGAAAGGAGTGTTGTTGCTTTGTAATGGACTTGTATATTGCACAGCAAACTTGGCTCAGTGAAATTAACTGAGAAACTCAAGAGACTATATCTGGTTTATGTTCCAAATAATCATTGCACTGTATATCTATTTGCACCCCTCTTGACTCCTGAGTAAACCTGCTTTGATTTTTTTTCACCTGCACCAAGACCTGTCTACCTGTTTGTTTCACAAGGGGTAAGCCCACCTTGCCAGGTGCGTATCTCTAGCTGGCCGCTGTCTACCGCTCTGCTAAACAACACATCAACAAAGAACATCCCCTTTTCTCCACCCCATTTCCTCACCTGTTGGCGGGGTTGATCAAGGGGTGGAGGATAATCATGTCTGGCATTTTTTGGGGTGGTGGGTGGGTGGGTTGAATTTTTTATTACTATTTTTGGTCCAGTCAGGACCATTTTTTAAATTTTAAAATGCATTCCTTTGGGAAAACGCGCTTTGGCTTACGATTTGACTGGTTAACGAAGAAGGCTGTCGGAACGGACCAAAATTGTAAACCGGGGTTTTACTCTATTTTAAAAATGCTTATCCAGAACTGCTGTATCTTTGGACCTTTCATACAGTGACAAAAATGAGACTGTTCTATAATGTTTATCAAAGAAGTGGGATAAACACAAAAATATTATGTGAGCATTCTAGATGTTTTTCCTAAATTGAATTGTGATAATTGGATGAAGGGGGAACATTTCCCCAGAAAACAGATGTGGGATCCAGGAGAGTTCTCTCTTGCATTTAACAGTTTCACTGATAAAAGCTCCCCTTACCTAAGGATCCGTCTCTTCCCTTACATACGGAAATTCTGTACTCATAAGAGGAAACATCCAGCAGACTGAGAATTTAAGCTCTATTTCTTGTTAATTGTTGCAAGATACCATTCTCCTGTCCCTAAATAAATATTGTGGGGTTTCTACATTTTCTATTGTGTCTCCTGCAGGGCTTTCCAACTGTTTACATAACAGACTTGTGAAAATGCATACCTAGTTCACTGACTATTCGAAAAAAACAACTGTGTGTTTATAAATGTGTTACTGCCACTGTTACATTGTAAATTGCCAAGTAGACTGTTACAAAGCGATATAAATGTTAGCTGATAACAACTGAATTCACTTCAAGGGCTCAAATCTCTAATTGAATTTAAAAAGCGAGGCAACTTTTCTGAGAGAATCTAGTACAAAGATATTTTTTGGTTGTCAGGAAGACAAGAGCCAAGCAGAGATGTTAACTCTAATTAGAATAGTCTCGTTAAATAAACGAGACTTCTTAAGTCAACACTTAAATTGATCTCCATCAAGTGAAAGGGCTGGGACATGTAGCAGGATTTGGCTCCAATTGAGTGGATTTATGAGCTAGATCAGGGATTCTCAACCTATGGCCCTTGGGCCAGATCTGGCCCATGGTGCCAAATTATCCAGCCCCCAACCTCGCTCCAGCTGCCACCGCTGCCTAAATCAGCTACGGACTCATATATGACCATTGTAAACATGTTTACTACAGCCATAAATGAATCCGCAGCCATCGTAAATGCATTTACTACAGCCATAAATGAGTCCGCGGCTGTTGTAAACATGTTTATGACAGCCGCGGATGCGTTTTATGGCAGCATTTACAACGGGGGGAGCCACCAGTCGGGCCTGTTAGCTGTCTGAGGGGGTGTGGTCCGGCCTGCGGCTAAAAAACATTGAGAACCCCTGTTGTTGTTGTTCAGTTGCACAGTCGACTCCGACCCTTTGCGACCCCATGCACCATTTTTCTCCAGGCGCCTCTGTCCTCCACCATCCCCCTCAGCCCTCCCAGCTCTGCACCCACTGCATCCACAAGACCATCTAGCCATCTCATCTTTGGCCTCCCCCTTCCACTTTTGTCCTCCACCTTTCCCAACATCAATGCCTTCTCAAGTGAATCCTCATTTGATGTCCAAAGTATTTCAGCTTCATCTTTACTATTTGACCTTCCAGTGAGCAGTCAGGGTTAATTTCTTCCAAGATTGACCTACTTGTTCTCCTCGCTGTCCAGGTGACTCTCAAAACCCTCCTCCAACGCCACATTTCAAAGGCATCTATTCTTCTGTGTTCAGCCTTCCTAATTGTCCAGCTCTCACATCCATACATTACTACTGGGAAAACCATTGCTTTGACTATTCTAATTTTTGTTTGCAATGTGATGTCTCTGCTTTTCACTATGTTCCCTAGGTTTCTCATAGCTTGTCTCCCAAGAATCAGTCGCCTTTTTATTTCATGGCTACAATCCCCATCTGCAGTGATCTTTGATCCTAAGAAAGTAAAATCTGTCACTGCTTCTACCTCTTCCCCATCTATTTTCCAGGAACTGATTGGGCCTGTTGCCATTATCTTGGTTTTCTTGATATTGAGTCTCAAGCCCGCTTTTGCACTCTCCTCCTTCAGCCCAATCAAGAGATTCTTTAGGTCTTCCTCACTTTCTGCCATTAGGGTGGTATCGTCTGCATATCTCAGATTGTTGATGTTTCTCCCAGCGATTTTAATCCCATATTGTGATTCCTCCATCCCTGCATTGCGCATTATGTGCTCTGTGTATAAGTTGAATAAGCAGGGTGACAAAATGCAGCCTTGTCTTACTCCTTTTCCTATTCCAAACCACTCTGTCATTCCGTGTTCTGTCCTAACTGTTGCTTCTTGGTTCATGTACAGATTTCTCAGGAGGCATATGAGGTGCTCTGGTATTCCCATCTCTTTAATTACTTGTCACATCTTGTTGTGGTCCACACAGTCAAATGCCTTAGTGTAGTCAATAAAGCAAAAGTACACTTGTTTCTGGTATTCCTTTGTTTTCTCCATGATCCAATGTATGTTGGCAATGTGGTCTCTAGTCCCCCTGCCTCTTCTGAAACCAGCCTGCACCTCTGGTAATTCTCTCTCCACATGCTGCTGAAGTCTATCTTGTATTATCTTGAGCATCACCTTGCTGGCGTATGGGATGAGCGCGATTGTTCGATAATTTGAACATTCTTTGGCATTGCCCTTTTTTGGGATTGGGACGTATACTGATCTTTTCCAATCCTATGGCCACTGTTTTGTTTTCCAAATCTGCTGGCATATTGAATGCAGTAATTTGATGCCATCATCTTTTAGCGCTTTGAAAAATTCAGCTGGGATACCATCATCTCCACTAGCTTTGTTGTTTGCAGTGCTCTTTAGAACCCCTGAGATAGATTAAAATGTAACATTAACGCCCTAGCTTGTTGTCACTAGTTTTTTTAAATAGTTTTTATTAATTTTTATAAAATAACAAAAAATATAATAAACAATACAAAATATAGAAAAAGAAAAAAGATACATAAACAAAAAAACAAATCAATACATTAAATTACTTATACTCTTATAATGACATTGTAAACAATACCAATTCTTGAATCTCATTTATATCATACCTTCTTACAACATATACCCCACAACTTATATCTTTTCATGATACTATGTATCACTTGTCAACAATTATGTTCTCATTATTTCATTATTTTTAATTATGTATTTAACATTCCAAAATGTTATAAGGTTCAATCTAATATATTACAAAATAATATTTATAACACCCAGTGATATATACAAGCCATGAGGATCAGATTTCTAATTTAATCTTTCCAGAAACTCATATGCTGAGGTACTGGTTTGTCTCCTTTATTCCATATTAAAACATGTTCCACAAATGGCCTCCATATTTCCCAGAACTTGTTCTCTTTCAAAATACCTTTCTTCACATTCAATTCACATGTCAATTTATCATTCAAGGCAATTTCCCACAGTTCCTTATACCATTCATCCATTTTCAACAGTAGATCACTTTTCCATTTTCTTGCTATACATAATCTTGCAGCTGTTAACATTATGGATAACAATTCTTTTTTATTTATATTCATATTTATATTATCCAATTCTATCAATAAGGCGATACTTGACTCCAGCTTAAAATCAACTTTAAAGATCTGATTTCTTTCTCAATTAATTTCCAAAAAGCAACTATCACTTTACAGCTCCACTACATGTGCTCATATGTTCCAAGATTGCTTTTACATCTCCAACAATTTCTCATTTTGCTGTTATCCATTCGGTGTAATTTGACCGGAGTCAAGTACCATCTCCATAATATTTTAGAATTAAGCTCTTTCAATCTAATCGAAAGATTTCTCATAATTCTTCTCTTCCATTTATTTTTCCAATGTGATTCAGGAATTCTTATATTTAAATCCTCCTCCTATAACATTCTCAAAACATTTTGTGAATTTTCATCCTTATTTAAAATTTTATATATTTTACTTACTAAACCTTTTATCCCCATTTCTCCTTTTCTTATTTTACAAATCATCTCTTCAAATTCTGTTTTATCCCTCTGTAAACTAAGCTCATCTTTATATCTCTTCCCCATTTATTTACCAAAATTACTTGTAACCAATTCAATTTCATCTGTTTGAACACTTCATCTCTTAGTTCAGGTTTATCACACATCTTTATCCAATCTTTTAACAGAAACACATCCTTTCTCAGAAGTATGTCCTTTATTCTTTTGTCTACTTTTACAGGAAACGTCTTTATATCTTCCATGTCCATTATCGTAGATACTTCTGCTGCAAGTTTCCCCTTAGTATTTTTCCAGACATCTAGCATTGCTTTTGTCAACTGATTATTTGTCTTTATCTTTATCTCCTTATCAAAAAAAATTGTGTTACCATTTTGTTGTAATTCTTTTATCTCTATCTCATCCCAGATAACCTCAGACTTTGCTATAATCTTTGCAATATTTTTTAATTGAAATGCTCTATAATAATGTTTAATATTCGGAAGACCCAGACCACCTTCTTTTTGTGGTACATACCATAAACTTTTTGTAATTCTTGGTCTTTTCCCTCCATTACAAAAAGTATTTAACATACTCTGAAAGCTCTTTATATCTTTTTCCTTTAATTGAATCGGAAGAACATCAAATTAAAAAAATATTTTTGGCAGTAACTTCATCTTGCATAAAGCAACCCTACCAAATCAAGACAAATTCAACTTACTATATTGTTTTTTTTCCTTTAATTTCCATTCTTTGTTAATCATAATTCAGTTTCTTAAATTCTTCACTTTTATTTGTAATATTTATTCCTAAATATTTAACACTATTTTTAATTTGTATATTATATCTTTCCTTTATCTTTTTTTGTTCTTCTTCACCTACGTTACAAAAAATTGCCTCTGATTTATCCCAGTTCACTTTTTATCCTGTCATTTCCTTGAATTCCCTCAGATGTACCTGAATTCGCTCCATTGCTTTTACCGGATTTTTCATTATAATCATATCATCTGCATATAAACTAATTTTTATTCTTTCTATTCCTTCAATCTTTTTATCCTCTCTTATAAATATCGCTAATAATTCCATAGCCATCACAAATAATGTTGGTGATAATGGACACCCTTGTCTAGTACCAGCTTCTAATTTTATATCATCTGTAAATTTCTCATTCACTTTCACTCTAGTTGTACCTTTCTGATATAACTGGTCAATTAAATTTATAAATTTCGTACCAAACCCAAAATTTCTTATAATTTCTTTAATTCTTCTGCAAAGAATCAAAAGGTTTAAAAATATCTAAAGATAACAATCCAATCTTTTCCCTATTTTGCTCCGCTATATCCACCAAATCCACCACTCTCCTTGTAAGATCTGCCATATATCTGCCCTTCAGAAACCCAGCTTGATCTTTATTTATATATTCCTTCATAAATTCATTTAATCTATTTGCCAATACACTAATACCTCATACAACTTCCAAACTTGGTTCCACAAGTTTGGATGTTGTATGAATTCCGACTGTGTATGAGGCATGCAAAATCCTATCCACAATGCCTCATACAACGTCCAAATTATTGCCACTGATGCTTTGTATAACGTTGTTCCCCTGGTGAGAGCGGGGAGGCTAAAGTCTGGCCCCAGCTGTGAGGCGGCCAGAGAAGCAACCGTGGGGGAATCCCCCAAAATATCCAAGTTGCCCCGAGCACCCTCGCCTGAGGACAGGAGGAATGGGGTGAGGAGGAATGGCGCTTCTAGTGCGGCGGCGGGAGACCCGCTGTGAGGCAGCCAGAGAAGCGGCTGTGGGGGAATCCCCCCAAATATCCAAGCGGCCCCGAGCACCCTCGCCCGAGGACAGGAGGAATGGGGCGAGGAGGAGGAATGGCGCTTCCAGGGCGGCGGCGGGAGACCCAACAGTCTCCTCCTCTTCGGGCACTGGTTGCTTCTTTTGCTCCCACCGGCAAGTCTCACTCCCACCTACCCGCTCTCAACCAAGGGTCACTTCCCTGGCGAGAGCGGGGAAGGGAAGCGAGAGGCAGCGTGGCGCATAAGAAGACCAGCCATGCCGGAGTCTCGCTTCCCTTCCCTGCTCTCAACCAAGGGATGCTTCCCTGGTGAGAACGGGGAAGCGATCAAGACTCCAGCGTGGCTGGTCTTCTTATGCGCCAGGTTAACACCCTAGGAGCAGGAGTCAAATGAATAAAAATAGCAATAATATTTATTAATATGAGTAATCAAGTGCAGCACCCCGGTAAAATAGACTGAAAGGAGAAAACAATAGGGATAAGGATCATAATGTCATGGCACATAAACTAATCATAAGTCACATACATCCAATGAATCATACAATATCCCTAAAGTGAATCCCGAGTACCCATGGACAAGAGGATCTCAAATAATCAATGGAACCGCCGAAATTGTACCATCAATCTAATATCGAACAGTCATAAGGTAATAAAAGGTAAAGTCCGGTAAGCAACAAATATAAGTCCAATGTGGAATAAAGCCAGAAGATCCTGCCAAAAGGTCCAAGGGGGAGGATCCCAAAACAGTAACAAATCTGGGAGCCACGCCAAGAGAGTAAAGGTGTCGTTGCAGAAGGGGAAAGATCAATCGTCCATATCCTTCTGGTAAATGGATATATCGTAGTCCTTTGTCAAGACTCTGCAACAGTTAAATATAGTACACAAAACTAGTATACAAAAAACATATCTATCAATTAATACACTCTAACAGCACGGATATACAAAAATACATAAAGAGAAAAGAAGGGAAAGAATTACCTAGATCATCAATAAACGTGCTCAGCTGCCTTCAAAAGTATATTCCTACGAGGTCAGAGCGTTATCTGTAAATGTAGCTAGCCCAATATATAGGAAGGGTATATTTGAAGCTCACAATGCGCACCTGTAGATCGTCAAAGTGCCGATCTGTAACACTTAAAGGCACAATGATTTCGAGAAGAGGAATAAGGAGAAACACAGGGAGGAAGAACTACAAAAAGGCTGAAAGATCATGTTCGTTGTTGAGACCTTTAGGAGCCAAGGTGGAAAACCGATGAATGTAGAAAGCTTCACGTTGTAATAAAAATCGTGTTTTATCTACATGATGGAACTTGCGAGGAATAAAAATTTCAAGTATGGCCACTCGTATGTCTAAATGGGAATGTTTTTTCTCTTCGAAGTGGGCTACAAGAGGAGAGGTGGCAACATGGTGTCGTATACGGGATTGATGTTCGCCAAGGCGGGTTTTCAAGGGTCTAGATGATTGTCCGATGTACGCTAGTTGGCAAGGGCAGAGGATCATATACACGGAATCGGAAGTATTGCAATTGGAGAAGGAGGATAGTACAAGTTTGTAATCACTGCTGGGACCAGATTAGTAGTCCACATAAATTTACAGAAGTGACAATGTCCACAAGTGTGATGTACCGCGGGCAGTCCAGTTTATGTGCCATGACATTATGATCCTTATCCCTATTGTTTTCTCCTTTCAGTCTATTTTACCAGGGTGCTGCACTTGATTACTCATATTAATAAATATTATTGCTATTTTTATTCATTTGACTCCTGCTCCTAGGGTGTTAACTTCCCTCCCCTGTGCTTATACCCTTGACGTCTTCCCTCTCCTCCTTCTTATGCGCCACGCTGCCCGCCTCACAACTGAAGCCAGTCTCGCTTCCCTTCCCTGCTCTCGCCAAGGAAGCATCCCTTGGAGATTGGCTTCAGCTGTGAGGCGGGCAGCGTGGCGCATAAGAAGACCAGCCATGCTGGAGTCTCAATCGCTTCCCCGCTCTCGCCAGGGAAGCACCCCTTGGTTGAGAGCGGGGAAGGGAAGCGAGACTCCAGTGTGGCTGGTCTTCTTATGCGCCACGCTGCCTCTCGGTTCCCTTCCCCGCTCTCGCCAGGAAAGCGACCCTTGGTTGAGAGCGCGGAAGGGAAGCGAGACTCAGGCGTGGCTGGTCTTATGCACCACGCTGCCTCTCGCTTCCCTTCCCCGCTTTCGCCAGGGAAGCGACCCTTGGTTGAGAGTGGGTAGGTGGCAGCGAGACTCGCCGGCGGGAGCAAGAGAAGCAACCAGTGCCCGAAGAGGAGGAGACTCGTCGGGTCTCCCGCCGCCGCCCCGGAAACACCATTCCTCCTCACCCCATTCCTCCTGTCCTCGGGCGAGGGTGCTCGGGGCCGCATGGATATTTTGGGGGATTCCCCCATGGTCGCTTCTCTGGCCGCCTCACAGCTGGGGCCAGTTTCGCTCCCACCCAGCTCCTAATGCCTCATACAACGTCCGGCGTCGGTGTATGAGGCATCTTTTTCCCCAGAATTGGGCGACGTTGTATGGATCCAACGTTCTATGAAGCAGGCGTTGTATGAGGTATTACTGTATCGCGGTAAAGATTTTAGCATCCTGATTTATCAATGAAATTGGTCTATATGATTCTATCTTCTCTGGATCTTTTCCCGGTTTAGGAATCAAGGCGACTACTGATCTATACCATGAAGTCAGTAATTTTTTAAATATATTTTTTATTAAATTTTGCAAAAAATAAACATATAAAACAATGAAACACAGAAATATAAAACACAGAAATATAAAATGAAAAATACATAGATACAAAAAAGAAGAAAAACGTATAAAAGACATAACCTCATCCAACAATTATCCACGTTATAATGATACAATGTTCTTTTTCATTGCGGAAGGAAAATAAGATAGAAAAAGAGATATTTTTTTAATAAGCTCGACCTTGTTATATTAACTTCCCCATTTTTAAAATAATATATTCTAAACTTCATACAATATATCTATAATACTTGAAGCATACATCTTTTATAACAAAAAATATCGCAATTAACTCCACCCTGTGATTTATACAAAGCCCTGGGGGGGATGCGGCACATCGCAGACATAATTTATTTCATCCAAAATTTCCTTTGATCTGGTACTGGATGACTGGCATCTCCTTTTGTAAGCGCATACTCCACAAACAGTTTCCAGATTTTCCAAAATCTATTTTCTTTAATTAACCCTTTCTTTTCCTTCATTTCCCATGTTAATTTATCATTGAGAGCCAGTTGCCACATTTCTTTATACCATTCCTCCAACTTAATGCTCACATCATTCTTCCACTTCCTTGCAATTCACAATCTCCCTATTGTCATCATATTTAATAACAAATCCTTTTTATCTTTATCCAAATTAACTTCTTCCATACTTATTAGCATGATGGTACTTGAACCCAACTTAATTTCCTCTTCAAATATTCCCGCCAATTTTTTTTCAATATCATCCCAAAACCCCTTTATTATCTCACAATGCCACCACATATGTAAATAAGTCCCAACAGTTTTCTTACATCTCCAACATAAATTGTTCTTAGTTCTATCAATTTCATTCAATCTCACCGGGGTCAAATACCATCTCCACAACACCTTATAATTATGTTCCTTAATTCTAACAGACATTGTTTTCATGATTCTTCTCTTCCATATTGATTAGTAATTACAAAGCCTAATCTAGATGATATAAATATTACTACCCCCCTTGACTTCGAAGAACCATAGGCTTTCTCATAAATCTGAGTCCAACCTAAAAATAGTCGATTCACCTCTGCTGATTTTTGATGTGTTTCTTGTAAAAAAACTATATCAGATTTATCTTTTCTGAGAGCAGCCTCTATCCTTCTTCTCTTGACTTGACATCCAGTACCTTTCACATTCCACAAAACTACCTTAATATTCTTCATTTCTTTTCCCAATTGCCTCCCTAAACCTGTGACTGCCACATCCCCCCAAGGGCGTGCACAAACCCAATCCAAAATATCCCAAACTCTAACATAACCACATTAACATAAAAACACAGAGAAAAAAACAAAAAAATAAATAAAAAATCATTATCTACTCTCCCCACTTATTACTAGAAGCGGCCTCCGAAAAACAAAGGGGGGAGAGGGGGAAAGCGCATCAAAAATGGTGTGATCAGTAAGGACTCCCCACAGATACAATCTAATTTATGATCCACCTTCAGCACCCCTGGGCATATTGTCTTCTTCTTCATCCATATTTCTTCCAAAATGCAACCCTCCGGAAATTATCAGTTCCTCCTTTAGTGCCTCCCATTCCTTAGTACTGTTCTCCAGTAGCTTTGCCTCTACCAAAACGTCCAAAACATAAATACCCTCTCTCATTAAAAATCT
The DNA here is from genome assembly GCA_035047305.1 of Bradypodion pumilum. Taxonomy (NCBI): domain Eukaryota; kingdom Metazoa; phylum Chordata; class Lepidosauria; order Squamata; family Chamaeleonidae; genus Bradypodion; species Bradypodion pumilum. Next base: position 386,654,954 of record JAWDJD010000001.1, on the reverse strand, counting down.
TCTCCCCAAATACCAAAAAATTAGTTGCCTTGGAAACTTCCAATTATACTTAATGCCCTTGCCAACCAAAAATTTTGTCACCGGTTTCATCGCTTGTCGCCACATTCTCTCCTCCACTGCAATGTCGTTGTAAATCTCGACATCAGCGCCATCTATCTTCAAAGCCGTTGGCCCAGCTTGTTTAATATGCATCATTAGTCTTGTCTTATCTGCCACATTTGCAAACTTCACCAATACATTCCTAGGACCAGCTCTACCCCTCTTCTGTCCAAGACGATATATGGTTACAATTTCCTCGGGAAGAAGTCAGTAATAATCCTGACAAATATATATATATAACTCCACAATCATCTTTCTGTACTTTCTATCTTTGCATAGTTCACCACCATTACACCTTCTCGCCCCCCCTCCTTCTTCCTTCGAACCTTCCAACTTCCACGTCCACTCTCCTTCGGGACTTACTTGAACTCCTAGGGCTCCCTCCACCATCCACTCCACGACCCCTTGTCCACTGCCGTTTCACTTAAATTATTAAAAAGCTCCGAAGCCCACTTGTTCAGTTTCGAACGATCGAGATCCTGTCTGGCCTCAGGACGGCTCGTTCAGCCCAGCCTGCGCTTCACTCACCGCCCATCTCCGAACTCCGACCTCAATTTCACCCAAAAACTTAAACAAAGTATCTAGGACTTCAGAGCAGTTCTTTTCTTGAAAGTTTGACTCCAAATTATTTTTAATTACCACATTAAAGTCGCGTTAATAGCGCGAGCTGATCAAAATACGTGTTATTCCGGCACCATCTTAGTCATGCCCCCCGTTGTCACTAGTTTTAATTTAAACTATGATGGGCAACTTGGGTGTACTGGTAATTGCAGTGCTACCATAGTTTGCATATTACTATTCCCACAATTCATTAACTCAGTGGTTCCCAACATGGGGCCTACGTGCCCCATTGGGGAACTTCAATTCCCAGAAGCCTAAGTCAGTACATTGGTTGATCAGTGCTTTGGGGAATTGACTTAGGCATCTGGAAATTGAAGTCCAAAAACCAATGGATGGGAAACATTGCATTAACTGCTGCCGAGATTCCTGCTCAGGTTGTGAATGTAGGTGTTTTTGGTCACACAACTTTCTATAGGATTTTCCTCTCTTTCTTTCTCTCCCCTACAATATCCCAGTGAGCAAAATGCCCCCAGTTTCTTCCTGCAAAGTCCTGTACATATTTTCTGAGACGCTACACAGGAGTTAATCCCATTCTTCATAGAATTTCTTATCAGCACCTGGATAAATCATAGCAACTACTATGCAAGCAAACGTCTCCTAAAGTTGCATACGAACTGTTGAGTGTGAATCAGTCAATGCTTTTTTGTACAGTATGTTATAGTCAATGTCTTAGCCATGTGTTCTGTATACCCACTTGCAAGACAGTTAACTTTCCTGGCTGCTGCTCTTTACTTTCTAGTTTAGTATTTCTGAACTCTCCAGTGTTTGCATGCTAGGTTGCTTTGGATTAGCTCACACAGACTTTTTAAAAATGACTTCATTTATTATCACTTCTAATAAGTGATTGCTTGATCTGACCAGTTTTAATTACCACATTAACAGTATAAGTGTAATAAAAAAGCAAATTAATGTATCTTACAGACAAGCACAGAGGAACTAAGCACATTAATTTTGTTTTACATTAAAACTGGAACTGGAAATCTTCCATTCAGAATGATATATGAATTTCCTGAATTATCTCAACATTTATGTTAATGCTTACTTGGACTCAACAGGGTTTAAATTGGGAGGCTGCAGTATATTGAACCCTTTTGACACAGATATATTATAGATTTGCTTAAGACAGTGTTTTCCCTTATCTTCTGTCTCATAACATCAGCCCCTCTACTTGCACTGCAAGCTATTTTGTTAAGTCAGAGGAATTCATAAAATACTTCATGATATGCCACTGCTAAAGAAGAAGCAAAAGGAAACTAAACTGCAGTGAACAAATATTTTTCCTTGTGGTTGTCAGGGTCTAGGGCAGAGGTGGCTGACAGGCAACATGAACGGGACCCAGGACAACCAGGTATCAGGCCAAATGGCTTAAAGTCCAAGTCCAGGTGGAGCCAGGGGGGCAGGTTTGGTCCAGTGTTTCCATTGGTGGGCTCAAAAAAATTTACTATCACACTGTGGGTGTGGTATGGTGGGCGTGGCCAGTGAGAAAGCCCTGCGTTGCACCTGAATTAGGACTACTTTATTTCAAAACTTGGATGGGTGGGGCAGCCAGAATTTCTGCTATCGGTTCTGCTGAACTGTTGCGAACCTGCTGATGCCCACCACTGAGTGTTTCCCAATCTTTGGTTTTTGGACTTCAGTTCCCAGAAGCACTAAGTCAATTCCCCAAAGCACTTACTAGCCAATGTACTGACTTAGGCTTCTGGGAATTGAAATCCTCCAGTGTTCCATGGAACATAGTTTGGGAAGCACTGGTTAGACAACAAAAGCATAATCCAAACAAGGGAGAAGTCAGGTGACTGGGAGAGCAAACAGGGCAGAGACCTCTCAGAGGGTGGAGCAAGGTGAGGACAGAATTCCAGGAGCAAGGATCCAGGCAAGGCACAACAGTCCACAGGAACCAAGAACTGGGTAGAAACAGGAACAAGGAGTAAGGTAGAGATCATCAACAGCAGAATCCAGGAACAAAGCAAGAAATCTAGGAGCCACTAGAGGCCACTCTGCAATGCACTGTTTACAAAGAATAGAGGCACACATTTTGGTAGCTCTTATGTAGAGCAATGGAGGCATTTGGAACCCTTCCCCTGCTTCTGTGACTCAGGTGTTTAAGGTTTTCTATTATCCACAGTTTTTGATATCTGCAGAAGGTCTCGGAACATATTCCCCCACAGATATAGGGATGACTGTAGTTTTTGAATAGATGTTTGTTCTTGAAATCTGTAATTGATCTTGGCAAAGAGACAACTCCAAAGATTTTTTTCAGGACACAATAATATTAAAAATATTTTAAAACCAGTTCTGAGTTTGTATAGGTGGACTCTTGGGATTATGAATGTGTTTTGCCGGCTAAGAGGTTTAAGACAATTGATCTTACTTTATAGCTGTCTCCCTTAGAATAACAAGTCCCCCCCCCCCCCGGCCTCTGTGCACGATCTGTCTACACTTTTAACAAAGAGCACTTTTTGTTGCTGGCTGCCGCCAGGAAAGATACCATGAGCTGAACATGAACCTCTAAAGATTTTTCTTTTTAGTCCCCTTGTCTCTTGTCTAATCTTTATTTTTGGTCAATAGATCCAGTAATTAGCTTTAGTATCATTGGAAGCAAAGCCTCTTTAGCTCATTGCAGGTTGAAGTGAAAGAGAAAAGATCAGGTGTTCACCATAGAGATTAGTAACAAAGGCATAACTTTCTTATTCAAGGAGGCCTTTTGGGGTGTTGTCCCTTTAGCAATAAATTAGCAAGTCAGTTGATTTTCTGTACCCTCACACACCAGTTATTTTATTTTATTTTTGGATGTATTTGCTTGGTTGGTCAGTTTTTGTTTTGTTGTGTGTTTTGTTGTGTTATTTGATATTTGTATGCACACTGCCCAGAGTGGGAAATTTCCCAAATAGGTAGTATAAAAATGTAAGAAAGAAAGAAAGATCAACATTTTAAGAATAGATACAGTGGTATTTCTTTCCTTTTACTCAGATGAAGACAACATTAAATCAGCAGGGCTAAGTCAACTAGCCTTTCCACCGCATAGTGTGCCATCTATCCCTACTTTCTGCCATCCCTTTGTCTAATACAGACATTGTCATGTATGTTGGCTGACTTCTTGATTGAGTTTTGGATAGTCTGGTAGATAGCATAATGAGGATTCTTAATGCACATTATGTTGGGGTTCATGACTGCACAGCTCAGTCCTACTGTATCATGCACTTTGGGGAGGGAGAGCAACATTCTCAATGTGGCTATATATTCAGGTACTGTACATCAGAAATACATACTCATGGGAATTATGGATTTAGCAAGGATATAACTGCTGCTAGCAGATAGAGTTGAATAATATATATTAGAAAATGGGCCGTCAGAAAATAGTTTATGCAGAGTCCAAGCAGAAATTAGAGGTTTTGAAAAGGCTATTAAAAAGCCAATGCTTTTAGTTTTATATTGTGAGAATGAACCTCTTTCTGAGCATTCAATGCTGCTTTTTTTCCTTTTTGTCTGATGGTGATTCAGGTAATTGTAAGATAATAATTTCAGGAGCCATTTTTTAGTGCCATCTGTTTGAGTGGGGTGTTTCTCATGTTTAATTGTTAAAATAAACCACTTGGGGGATAAAATTATTCTTCCTAACAAGCACAGTGGTAGAAAACTTTTAATGGTTTCTGTGTAAAGGGCACCCAAGGTGGGAATGACTAGTGGATTGCCATTATTGTTTTTAAAATGTTAGTAAATTTTTAAGGATTCTCTTTTTTGAGACTGAAATAGTTTTTAATGGACCGTTGCTGAGTTTCTGAAGTAGAGAAAACAAATGAGACTATTTTAAAGCATCAACAGCAGATATGATTTCAAATCTCCATACTTGCATAATTGCTTTTCTAATGGGGAACTTAGTAACCTTCTTCGGTTAAATCTGCTAAGGTGTAATAATGTAGTTAAGTATATTTTTGTTTCTTTAAAAAAAATCCAAGAGATTTATTAAAGACTGTGCCTGAGAACTTGAATAAAAAAAAATCAACAATACCTTTCATAGCCTTGGAATATAAGAACTAAATGTTGCAGTGGCATATTATTCAGACTATGCTCCAGTGAAGAGTAAAACAGTAATAATACTGTCTAATTGTTATAAATGATAAGGTGAAATAAATACTGCAGAACTTATTTGACATATCAGATGCAGTAGGAGCGAAACCACTGCTTTAAAATATTGTCAATGAGGAATACTGTCAAAAATTTTATAGAGGATTTTATTTTTGTTAGCTGTTCACAGCTACATCTCCCTTAAAATATCTTGGTCTTTTTGACATTGTGCAAGATAATAAAAGGCATGAAAATTTAAAGATGTGAGGCTGCAATCACATACTCCTTCACTCTTCCACAGTACACCTGACTGAATATAAACTGAATGCTGTTTTCCATTATATAATTTCCATCTCTTAAATTAAAAAGAGGACTCTTTCTGTTTCCTTAAAGCTTGCCAATCCATTTTTAAATAAGAAAAATGGAAGATTTGTCAAGTTAAGTTGACCTATGTGTTGAATACCAAAAATATTCTGCAAAAAGAACTCTCTTAAGACATTGTTTCAGAGTGACCAGGATATTTTTGTTGCTGGCAAATTAGCCAAATGGCATCCCTAGAGTGTTTGTGTGTCATGAGATGGGGAACAATTCACAGCAATATTAAAAATCTGCCAGTTACACCTGTAACCTAGCTTCTACCAATGGACAACTAATTTTTATTATTATTATTTTATTTTTATACCCCACCACAATTGGTGGAAGCACCACCCTGGGCAGCTTATAACAATAAAAGAACAGACCACAATACAGCAATATGAAAAAAATCCAGAACAATCCAAACAGGATAAAAATAAATGATAAATATTAATAATAAAATACCTACTTAGATGGCATTAATAAATTTAGAGTCTTGCAGTAATTAATAACCTATTTTTCATATTTGCAGCCAAAATAACTAAATCAACAAAACAGAAAAAGAAATAGTCTATTAATTGCACCTGCAATTAGTTACCTTTAGTTACCCTTTGGTAGAAACTAGATTACAGGTGTAACCAGCAGATTTTTACTGTGAATTGTCCTGAATTGCAGTATATGTATGTGTTCAAAGTAAATGGGAGGCCATTGATTCATACGACGGAAAATAAATGCATGCACTTGGAACATTAACAAAATTTAAGCACACATTTGTCTTTTTACATACTTGTGTCTTTTTAGTTGGCCTATTAAAGAGCACTATAGAATGTGTTTTAGAATGAATTAATTTTAGATATCCATGCTTAATTGTGAGAGGCCAAACCTGTTTGTAGTAACACTGATGTCTGTGCATGATAAGCCTTTGTCCTCAGAAGCTCTATAGATTGTAGCCAATTTTATTTAAGTCTTAGAATTTAAGGCAGCTTTCATCTATATCAGTTTCCCAACCTTTGGTTTTTGTGGGACTATAAAATTGGGACACTGTGTCTGAATTTGCCAATTAAATGTAGAGAGTATTAGCAGGAGTAAAAACCAGCTTTTACATAAGATTTTAATGTTGACATAGTTGCACTACAGGAGATGCACACAGGTAGCAAGAGAAGGCTTTATGCAAGAGGGAAGATATCTGGATATGATATTATTGGAACAACAGAGTACCATCAGTCTCACCGAGTAGCCACATATGTGAGAAGCAAAATAGAAGATGTTTATCTTATGTTAGGTTCCATAGAAAATGGCATACACAAAGTTATAATAAAAATTGGGGACTTAACTATCTGTAACATCTACAAATCCCCAGATATTCTGTGGCCAGTACATGTGCTGAAAACATATCGACATCACTCTGTATTTGTTGGCAACTTTAATAGCCACCACATAAATTGGCGCTACAGAGAAAATGATGAAAATGGGCAAATTCTGGTAAAATGGGCTGAAGAGAATAATATGCACCAAATTTTTGATGCTAAAGTTTGGGTTTCCTTTAAGTCAGCGTCTTGGAGATGGAAATATAATCCTGATTTATATTTCATAACTGTGGATGAAAAGATTAATCCAATTATGGCAACTCAAAATATTCTGCCAGATTTTCCTCAGAATCAACACCGCCCAATATTGGTAGAGATTCAAATAAGTATCCCATTAATAACATGCATTCCTTGACAATGCTGGAACTTTCAAAAAGCGACTTGGATGGCTATCTTTGAAGATCTAGATAGAGTACTTGGATGGGTCCCTCCCACCTCTAACAATTACGAGAGGTTTATAGGAGCAATTAGCAGCACTGCAAGGACGTATATCCCTAGAGGCTATTTAGTGTTTGGGAATCAAGACAATGGAAACGGCTGTAAACTAGCCTAACACATCTTTATTGCATAGAGTACAGTACGAACATGTGGTAATGGCGGACAAACAGCTCTTTTTATACGGTGGCTATCTAATTGAATCTGGCTCTTCGACAGGCATTGGCTGCTGTCCAAGTGACGTCATCCTTGGTCACGCCTTTCTTGTCCAGGTGAGGTGAGCGCGGGAATCTTTCCCACGCGGCTGAAGGCATTTGAGTAATGTGAACCATGTGAGCTGGGCGCTCGCTATTGCCCCCGGTGGCCACTAGCTCGCGTCCTCATACAGAAGGTTACAGTGTTACCTGTACCCATTCGTGTGGTTACAAATACATTCAACACACTACATTCAGTACACAACATGCTACCAGAAGGAATATGTACCAGGATGGGATGATACAAGTGAAGAACTGTACGAAAAATTCTAAAGAACTGGTTATCAAGAAGTGGCTGACGAGCTAATTCACAGCTTGGATGCTGCAAGATGGAAAGGGTGGATGGAAACTACGGGAAAGACTGGTTTTAAAACCTCTAACAGGAAAATTTGGTCCTTGTTACATAAATTGGGAAGTAGAAGTTGTATAATACAAGAAAATGCAATAATTGATCCAAACCGCATAGCATAGCATTCCACATCATAAGGGAAAAGCCATAAAGAAACAACAAAACAAATGGGAACTTAAATCCCTTAGAAATGCTGATTGCAAGGATACAGTATACTCACAAGCTATTTCAGTTGATGAAGTTGAAAGGGCTATAATGGACATGAAACCCGGAAAGGTACCAGCCTTTGACCGCATCCACCCAGAGTTATTTATTCACGCAAGGAAATACACAAACTTTTGGATAGCACAATGTTTCAATTCTCTTCAAAGATTAGGAGATATCCCCCATAAACTTAAACATGTTTGTAACTGTAACTAACCACCTTAGAAAAGTAACATTTCAAGCTGAGAATGGTATATGAGTCTGAATAGGCAGGAGTTTATGCAAACTGTTGCGTAGTCTGGATTACAGTATTAATGTTCCTATTATTAATGTGTTTGTTTGAGAGATGCAGTATTCACTACAAACTGCACCCCAGCAAACTAGATCTGTGTGGTTTATTCAGGAAGTCTGGTCTGTGGAATAAATGTTGTGACATATTATCCAAACAGTGTAAGGAGCAAGTGAGTGAGGAACCATTTTAAATTCTATTTTATTGGGCATATGGATCCTCCTCAGAAGAGCAATATTTTACCTCAGATTGGTTGTTTTCAAAATTTGTGGGGATTCTATCATCAAGAATTTAACATAAAAGAGGTAAAATAGGCCAGATTAAAGTTGATCCAGCAATTGATCCCATCAGATTATATATTTTAAAAAGAAAATATACAAATACTATTGCATTCAGATAATTAAAATGTTGTGTGTTTTTACATCTCAATCCTTAATTAACAGCAATAAATCAGAATATATCTGTAATTTCAGTACTAATCACACACAAATGCCAGTGTCAGCATCCTAATGAGACATGTAGATTTGGAAGTAATGAGGATGACTATTGGGGAAATTAAAATGAATTCTGGCACCAAATTCCATAGCAAGGTTTATTCCAGGTATATTAATTGTATTCCAAAACACAGAGTTTCATTAATCACAGTCTAACCTATGAAAACACATACCTAAGTATTGAGGGAAGTGTTTATTTTCAATTTGTTCTCTTTCCTGCTCCAATCTTTCTCTTTCCTGCTCTCCTCCAATCTCTCATGTAAATTTATGTTTTTCTGCTCTATACACTGTATATTTCCCCCTTGGATGCCTGATTCATATAATGTAAACAGTTTTGGACTCCATTGGAGTATTCTGTTACACTGCAGCCAGACAAGATGTTGGTGTCACTTTGGCTGCAGTATATATTGTATGGTATTAATTTGTGTTTAGGTGTATAACTCAGAAAACCATGTAGAAATGTCATCTGTTTAATACATGCAAGTAACTTTTAACTGATCAAGTTAATTGCAATCAACAGTCTACATACAAAAGTCCTCTTGAGGTCTAAGAAGTTAGATGTTTTGCTTTTTGATTGTGCCTGAAAAGATTAAAACATGATCAGATTCCTAGCAAACCATGGACTATGTTTTGTTTGGTCAGTCACAATATTGGTTAAAACTGTTGAAGATTGCACTGTGGCCATTTAGTTTAACAAACTGCAGCTTAACGTATGAAAAAAATTACTTGCATTAAGTTTTGGTGGGGTAGGGAAGTGTGTCTGAATGAATAAATTCTTAAGAGTAAGATGCCAAGGAACTTGGTGTGTGCTTCTAAAGAATGTCTGAAAGCCAAAAAAATCCTGCCAGTTGCTATTTTGGTTGTAATTCTTCATACATGCGTGTTCATTGCTTGCTGGGCCTACATAAGCAGCTTCTCAGGAGGCACAAAAGGGAGTTTGCTGTGAAGTCAAAGAAGTTATTATCCAGTTATGGAGTCTCACCTGTATGGAGACCAGCCTAAACCTTGGTAGGGTAGGGAAATAATTTCTCTGAATGTAGCAGTCTCTATGAAAATACTACTTTCATACTTCCCACAAATTATGACGGGAAAATGCACTCCAGTTTGAGAATTGGCACTTCTGTTTTGAGGGGGGAAGGGTGTAGAAATATACATGAGCCTTTTAAAATGCAAATAAACATGGGTACAATTTTAAAACTATCCATAAACATGGTCTAGTGATAGGCAGAAAAGTATACATTTAATTAAATATGTACATTTATAAAAATGTATAAATGCAAATGTGAGGAAAATACACAAAAATGTATGCATTTCAGCATGGGAGGAAGTTTCAATCTAATACAAAAAAATGGGGAAGAAAATCAAATGAGATTTTGAAAAATCCAACAAAATTGGGATACAGTATTTATATCCCTATTCTTTGATAATATTTACACAAAGTTAGTAGTGTTAAGAGCAATGATATTAATCTAACTTTGTAGACCAGGTTTTAAGTTGGCAGTCTCTTTGGTCTGTATCATGTTCACAAAAATGGACAATTCTGTTTTAATCAAGAAATTCACTATTTAAAAACAATTACAGCAAAGCAATAACTCTGGAGCAACCAGGATTTTCACTACATTCTCCTTAAGGGCACAGCTTTTCCAATCTTGGTCTACAGTCGCCTCTAGCTTATCCCTTCAGATACAAGGAATAGTCCCTTAAGCTTCCAATTCATTCCTTCCTCCTATCATAAGACAAAGAGTTGCAGCTCTTTCGTGTTCAGACTACACCGTGATGGAACAGCAGCAATTCCCAGAATGCTCATCTTCATTCTGTCTCTTCACAGTACAGGTAACTTCCCGATCACAGTTATCGACTAGTACAGGGGTGGCCAAACCTTTCATGCCACAGGCCGGTTATGTGGTTGAGCAGGCCAGTCACATGGTTCCTCCTGCTGAAACTCACGTCGGTAGCTGTTGTAAACGTGTTTACGACAGCCGTGGGTGCATTTATGGCAGTGCTTTCTGGATGCGCAGGTGCACATCCGGTTGTGGTGAGGGTGGCATGGGCCAGATGATTGGTGATGTGGGCCAGTTCCAGACATGCCTGCACTAGTAGTTTGGATTCAGCAACTGAATACTGTATAAGGGAACAAAGAAAAAAAAATTCTACAAAATTGTTGACATACATGTAAGCCAGTAATTATTTATTAAAAGCAACTTCAAATTAAAGGTCAAAGGTAGTTTTTTTATTTAAAAAAAAAAGATATAGCAACTGTGGCGGGACAGACAAAGTTGGAACACTTATTTTTTATGATTCTTTCCTTGATGGGGAGTTAACTACAAACAATAACACAGCATTTTGGTCACATAAAGAGTATTTTGTGAAAAAGGAATTGGGTGATAAAATCCACTGAATAAATAGCTAGTTGCTCAGAGGTTGACCTGCTTGTTATACTGGCAATGACAGCTTCTGTTCCTGCATCTTTCTTTTAAGACTATGCACAGTTGGTTTCTGCTTTGTGGGGGTCATACAACATGACTTAAAACCCATATCTGCCTTTTCTCATTCAACTGCCCTTCTCATTGAACTGATAGGTAGGCTACAATGTTGCATTCTAGTGAGTTTGCTGCTACAGAGCTGTTTTCATTGCCTACCTTCCTCTACAAAACACTGGTTTCTCTTACTGAGCCACTCATTACACCATTTGAGTTTGTTATTTTGTTCACTGTGGTCTTCCCAGAATACCTCAATGCTTTCTCCTGGGAATTCTCAGAGGTCTCAAAATTGTTTCTGCTAAGCACAGGTTGAGCATGATTTCTTCAGAGGAGGCAGATTCTTTTTGTATATCTTAGTCTCCTTTGGTTTTCACAAAGGTGCTTCAGGTTAGAATGGGCACTTGGAAAAAAAGGATGGGTGGCTGAAGACAGAATGAAGGCTGGCTGCCAGGTTTTTACTTACTGTATATAATCGAGTATAAGCCGAGTTTTTAGCCCCCAAAAGGGGGACATGGCTTATACTTGGGTCAACGACCGCAAGAGACCCAAGATTGCCGTATTGAGATGCACCAACAATGTAATTAATTTTACTATATTTTAATGTATTTTGAGCTGCTGCATTTCCCACTCTCTGCTTATACTCTGATCAATCTATTTTCCTGGGTTTTCAGCTCAAAATTAGGTACCTTGGCTTATATCCAGCTCGGCTTATTCTGGATGGTTGAGAGAATAAATTCTTGTACAAGTCCTGTGCAATTTTTTATTTTATTTAAATATTTGTTAAATAGAAGAGAGGAGAGTACCGAGCCCTGTGGCATCCCATACTGAAGAGGCCTGGAGCTGGACAACTCACCCTCCAACGACACCGACTGGGTCTGGCCTGTCAAAAATTAGGAAAGCCAGGACCACACAGTGCACTGGGCCCCCAATCCTCGGAGCCATTCCAGAAGGATACCATGGTCGACGGTATAGAAGGCCGCTGAGAACTCAAGGATTATACCTGTCCCGCTCCCACCAGAGATCATCCATAAGTGTGACCAGTGCAGTCTTGGTACCATATCCGGGCCTGCATCCTGACTGAACAGGCTCCAGGCAATCTGCTTCATTCAGAACCCCCTGGAGCTGCGTGCCACTGCTTTTTCCAATACCTTCCCTAAAAAGGGAAGGTTGGATACAGGCCTGAAGTTGGCCAATATTGTTGGGTCAAGCAATGGTTTCAACAATAAGGGGCATACCAGTGCATGTTTGAGTGATGCCGGAAACACCCGCTCCCTGATTTGCCATTGCTCCGACCCAACTGCCTGTCACCACCTTGGCAGATTTGATCAGACAGGCAGAGCATGAATCTAACAAGCAGGTAATATCACAAACAGCCCCCAGGAGCCTGTCCACTTCCTCACGGACATCTGGCTCAAACTGATCCCAGATAACACGGCTAGACTGTGATCCAGTCATCTCCAGACCCTTTGTCGGGGTTAAACCTCAAGCGAATCCGAGCAATTTTCTCTGTCAGATAATCAGCAAAATCGTCAGCTTCACCCTGCTAACTAGGCTCCGGGGGGCCCTTATCCAAGAGGGACCTGGTCACCTGGAACAGGGTCGCTAAACGATTATCCGCAGAGGCAATAAGAGTGGTGAAGTATTGATGCTTCACCACCATCATTGCCACGAGATAGGCTTTAACAGCGGCTCTAGCACGTGTTCGGTCATGATCATTCTGTGGTATGGTGACCCTGGTGACTCCTAATGACTCTCTGACTACAATGGCAATGTTGCCACCCCTCCCCTTACCCCTAGGCTGGTGCCAAACCCTGAACGCGGCTGGACACATTCCCGATAGATGAACACCATCTTCAGGTGTCAGCCAGGTCTCAGCAATGCACGCCAGGTCAGCTCGCTCCCCCAAGATCAAATCACATAACAGGGGGGCTTTATTGCAGACCGACCTGGCATTCACCAGCAGCAGTCTAAGGGTGGGGTCACTCAGGACCTGCTGTCCAGGAACCAAAGATAGAACCGGAGGGCTGGAACAAGGGACAGATAATAAACATCGGACCCTCGTTCCCCAAGGCATCCATAACCCGGGGTTTTACTGTATCTGTGTGAAAGATTATTTCAGCATTTCTTCCTATATAACAAGAATATTTCCTTTAAATATCACATATCTGAAGGAAATTTATTATAGATTAAACTGTGAGTTCCTCAACACCCCCAACCCTTCCAGCAATATTTTCATGATATTATGTATGTTGTGTATTGATCTCATACATAGCATTTGTAGTTGCAAAAGTTGGCTTCAGACATGGCTTAAATCTCTTCTGCTCTAGTCTTCCATAAAACATTTTACTAACAAAAGTTTGAGTATCTCTTGAGGTTTGTAAAGCAAGTCTATTAATTTATTTTTCTCTTGTTTATATGAAAGTTCTGTTTGATTTTATGTTTGCCCCTGATTCATTATGGAAATTATGTTCATCAGTCTGTGAAGCTTGCTAATATTCAGCATGGAAATTTACAGACCAATTTTCATGCATACTGATAAGTGATAAATTTGCCTATGTTTACAGGTACATTTGCTACAATTGTTACCATATGCCCAGACAGAGTGTCCTCTGATGCAATTTATCTGAAAATTTAAAGCAAATAACTAACAATATTAAATACATTTCCCACTATTTGTTAATCAGCAAATAATAGTGAAGATTAAGAATAAATCTGAATGATAAATTTCTTGAACAGTTCTCTACTGCTTTTTCAACTATATGCAGTGGTGGCATATAGCAGAATCTTGCCAGAATTTTAGAAACAGTAGACTTTAGAATGCACAATGCTGGAATGGTTTCTTAGATTTACTCTGATAGACACACATAGGGCTGAGCTCCATAGATAAATTGAGAAAAGAGATGATGCTTTAATAAGTTATTGCTGACCAGTTATTTTGATCAGCCTCAGAAACAAAGAAAGAATCACTGTTACCATCAATCTCTTTAACACTATTTTCTATGGTATTTGCTTTGAAAGAAATATAATGGCATAATGCTTAAATGCATTGTTAAGAGTAACATATTTGTAAGTCTAGTACACTGAACATAAATTTAAAACAAACTATTTTATTTCTGTCTGTGATCCTGCTTATTTCCCTGAAACGCAGTTTCCCAAGTGAACTGTTTCTGTGTAGGTAGGATGTAATAATCTCATAAACTGTTTTGTAGGCCATATGTTGCTGCGTTTATTAATATGGATTAAGATGTTGCAAAGCATCATGAATATATTCATTTCCAGCTCAAGTTGTCAACATGCATATGAGTAATGAGATGCTACAGTTCCCTTCATAACCCTTTAAGTATATAATTATTTTTCCTCAGAAAGGACCAGACTTGGGTAGAACAGAGGAGAAAACAAGGAGAATGCTAATTGTCTGTGTTTTCAGTCGACTAGAGCAACTGCAGGATGGAAATGAGCTCCTGTCTTCATCCCAGCTCCTGCCAACCTAGCAGTTCGAAAGCAAGAAATTGCAAGTAGATAAATAGGAACCACTTCGGTGGGAAGGTAACAGCGTTCCGTGCGCTCTGGTGTCTAGTCATGCCTGCCACATGACCACGGAAACGTCTGCAGAAGCAGACAGCGCTGGCTCTTCGGCTTAGAAACAGAGATGAGCACTGCACCCTAGAGTCAGATATGACTGGCCTTCGAGGAAGGGAAACCTTTACCTAGAGCAACTATGGGGAAAATGAGTCTCCAAGAGAAGGAAATAAAGAAGCTAACTGGATATGGTGCTAATTTTGCTCCTAGAAACGAAGAGACAGATTAGGCAGATTGAGCAGAAGTGATACTATAAAACTGAGAGTGCATCCAACGTCCTGCAAATAATGATAACAGTTTCTCACATACTCCCTAAGTTGTTTTCCATAGCACCCTACTTTTTGTTAAGTATTCTTTGTTGTTCACAGCTCATTCTTACTAGCCCCCTGCCTGTTTCTATTAATGCCTATCCTTTTGTGTCAAGAGAAAGACTATCCTCATCTAGTAAGGTAAAAACATGTTCTTCTATCACCAGAATGGCATAGGTCCTTTAAACCAATCTATTTAAAACAAAGCTATAAAGGTCTTGGATATGAGGCCCCTGTCCTTATCACCCTATCACACAACTCAATCCACCTTCCAGAGACCTGTACCCCTTTCAGACGCCCACATCACCTTTGTGCCACTTCAGAGTACCTGTGGTCCTGCTCCAAGCTAGAGAAAATCTGTGATAGGTTTCAATCACTGACTGTCTGTGTTTACAAACCAGTCAGATCGGGTACAACCTGCAGTGCAAAGTCACTTAATGGTAGTGTTACCAACAAAGGAAACATTAATTCCTTGCAAAGCCACCAGCAGAGGAAATGTAGAAGCCAAATATGGATGGGAATGAATGGAAGAGGAGGCTAGATAGACTTATCTCTCTTGCTCATACACAAAGTATGTGAGGTTTCATGTTCTCATCTTCCTGAGCTGCAAGGCATTCCAAGAGCTTGCTATTCCCCGACTGGTTTCTTTTTCCAGCAGGCTCATACGTTTATGACGACCTCGTAATATTTGAATGTATTCATATAAATGTTGTGTGCAAGTAGAGTAGATGGAGCCAAGCAGCATGACATGAACAGCAAATCCACTGACACTGCCAGGGAGAATGTCCAGCCTCCTCGATGTGCCTTCCACAACTCAGAGGTTGATTTTTTCTGACTCAAAATCAACCTGCTTTTCCACACCTCACCCTAAAATATATTATCTTTAACTAGGAAAAGGGAATTTATGCTTCTGTTCACAGCTCTGATAGAATTATTTTATTCAAAGCAATCAAGGGAGCTCAAACTGTTTCCTAGCTATTGAGAGAGTATCACAGTTTGGATCCTTAACTGATAAAATTATTAAATACATGACCGGCTATTATGGCTGCAGGTTTAGCCAGCATCCATAACCCCTCCCCTGCCCTTAATTTATATAGATATGTAGCTGTGAATGAAAATGTCTTACAAAATTGCATGTAGAAGTGCTACAGTTGATCTAGCTGATAAGAGGCTTTCAGGAGCTAATTCCATTTTGTCTGTGCATGCTACAAGAATCTTAAGCACCACTAACAGTAACAGCTGTAGTAATTAGCCAATTAAACAGATTTTACTGATAATCTGTGATGGCTAATAAACTTTAACAAGCTGTAAAATACCTTATGGATCAGTTTAGATATTAGCATGCTGAATTATAATCAGGAAACATCAGGGTTTTCCAGAAGTTAGCATTGTGGGGCTGTTAGAAGTATAGGAGATGGGTGAGTAGCATGCTTCTGTGCTTCATTAGAAAACAAATTGATTCAAAATATATTCATAAATTCTTAAAGGAAGGTTGGAGAATATTAATTATTTACTGTAAGTTTTCCAAAGACATGAAAAACAGGTCATTTGAAAAATGTACACGTTTTAAATTCAACATTTAGCTATGAACAAGTGAAATTAAGTGAAGAAGAAAAATGCTAAGACTTGCCATAAGGTGTGTGTGCATGCACATAACCTTTTTATTGGTTAAAATATCAATTTGAAGCTGTCCTGTTATCAGTCTTTTGATTGTACAGAGTAGTACAAATCCCCTCTAATATGTGTGTTACTGGGTTGTACAATTACACAGGTTCAGTCTTTGCAATTCCAGTTAAAAGAACAAGGTGTAGTAGATGCTGGGGGAGGGTAAACTTCTGCCTGAAATACCAAATACTGTGCTAAGTGAACCAGCATGTCCAAGTCATTATAAAGAAGTTTTATTCAGTATTTGGATGTGAATAGAGTAGAAAATAATGTGTATGGAACTTAGAAATAGTAAATCCAGAAAATAAATGAAGTTGATTCATTTGTTAGCATAATGTTCTGGTGGCGCAGTGGTTAAATTGCTGTCCTGCAACCAGAAGGTTGTGAGTTCAATCCTGGCCAGGTATCAAAGTTGACCCAGCCTTCCAGCTTTCTGAGGTTGGTAAAATGAGTACCCAGCATGTTGGGGGCAAACTCCTAATTGACTTGTGAATCGCCCAGAGAGTGCACTAAGCACTATGGGGTGGTATATAAGTGTAATTGCATTAACATATGCAAGTCACGCACAAACCAGATCCGCAGGTTCAGTATTATCTGTGCTTCTAAATATTGTATATTCAATAAATCTTGCTGGGAAACATAATATATATTTACAGGCATGGACTGGGACGGAGGTCTATCTCGGTGTGCCCTCACCTCTGGCACCCTGGGGCGTAAATAACAATTTTATTATTATATCCACCTGGCGGTTTCCGAGGGCAGCCTTCTCCCCCCCCCCCGTCCCTTGGTCTCCGCCCCTCACCCCTGCCCAGTGTCCTTCCATGGTGCTCAGCACACCCCTGTATATTTCTATGGTGCATTACCAGAGCAAGGCATAAGATGCTGCTGTCTGCTGTGTAATATTTACAATGTACAGAGGCAGATGTTTTGGTAACTTGCGTAAAACTACAGGCATTTTAAACCCTTCCCCAACTTCTATGACTAAGGTGTATGTGTTAAATACAGGGTTCACTGTTATTCGTGGTTTCAGATATCTGCAGTAGGTCTTGGGATGTATTCCCCATGGATATAGAGGATGGCCTGTATAAATCTCAGTGTTCTCAAAAACACTCAGCTGTTGCCCTGGCTTCTACCTTGCATCTGAGAGTCTATCTACTTTCTTTTATAAAATCCATATTGAAACTCATTTTGTTTTGGCTCAGCTCTCGAAAGAGCTAACTTAAACTCAAAAACTTTCTGAGTATTCTGGAGAATGGCATACCAATTTGATGAGCATCCCTTCCACACTTTTACCCCAGACCATGTATAAAGATGTCAAACAACACTAAGTGTAGGATGTATCCCTAAGGCACCTCATTTGTCTCTCTTCTCTAGGACTGACATTGCTTCTAGGCTGACTCTTTCATTATCTGTTCTTGAATAGAGAATATTTTAAACATTTTCTTGACATCATTATCAAGCTGACTGGTTGGCAGTTGCCCAGATCTTTGTTTTCCTTCTTTCTATAGATACAAATAACATCCCCCTTCCTGTCTTCACTGAGGTGGCTGGATAGTTCAATGGTGCATGTACCTTGCTGTGTAGCCAGAGGTTAGGAGTATGATTCTCCACTGTCCTCATATTTGTACACATCTATTTATAAAGTGCTTTCCCCCTTCCTTTCTTTTTTAGTTTCTTCCTTTTGAGTAAATTGTAGCCTTCAGTAACTAAATTCCAGGCATGGGTCTCCTGTCAGTTTTTCATAATGCTTATCATAATATTCAATATGCCAGCAAATTTGGAAAACAAAACAGTGGCCACAGGATTGGAAAAGATCAGTGTACGTTCCAATCCCCCAAAAAAGGCAATGCCAAAGAATGCTCAAATTGCCAAACAATTGTGCTCATCCCACATGCCAGCAAGTTGATGCTCAAGATAATACAGGATAGACTCCAGCAACATGTGGAGAGAGAATTACCAGAGGTGCAGGCTGGCTTCAGAAGAGGCAGGGGGACTAGAGACCACATTGCCAACATATGTTGGATCATGGAGAAAAGAAAAGAATACCAGAAACAAGTCTACTTTTGTTTTATTGACTACACAAAGGCATTTGACTGTGTGGACCACAACAAAATGTGGCAAGTAATTAAAAAGATGGGAATACCAGAACACCTCATATGCCTCATGAGAAATCTGTACACGAACCAAGAAGCAACAGTTAGGACAGAATACGGAATGACAGAGTGGTTTGGAATAGGAAAAGGAGTAAGACAAGGCTGCATTTTATCACCCTGCTTATTCAATCTATACACAGAGCACATAATGCGCAATGCAGGGATGGAAGAATCACAATATGGGTTCAAAATTGCTGGGAGAAACATCAACGATACCACCTTAATGGCAGAAAGTGAGGAAGACCTAAAGAACCTCTTGATTGGATTGAAGGAGGAGAGTGCAAAAGCTGGCTTGAGACTTAATATTAAAAAAACCAAGATAATGGCAACAGGTCCGATCAGTCCCTGGAAAATAGATGGGGAAGAAGTAGAAGCAGTGACAGATGTTACTTTCCTGGGATCTAAGATCACTGCAGATGGCGACTGTAGCCATGAAATAAAAAGATGACTGATTATGGGGAGACAAGCTATGAGAAACCTGGGGAATATAGTGAAAAGCAGAGACATCACCTTGAAAACAAAAATTCGCATAGTCAAAGCAATGGTATTCCCAGTGGTAATGTATGGGTGTGAGAGTTGGACCATTAGGAAGGCTGAGCGCAGAAGAATAGATGCCTTTGAAATGTGGTGTTGGTGGAGAATCCTGAGAGTCCCTTGGACAGCAAAGAGAACAAACAGGTCAATACTGGAAGAAATCAATCCTGACTGTTCATTGGAGGGACAAATAGTGAAGATGAAGCTAAAGTACTTTGGACATCAAATGAGAAGGGAGGACTCACTTGAGAAGGCCTTGATGCTGGGAAAGGTGGAGGGCAAGAGAAGAAGGGGGTGTCCAAAGATGAGATGGCTAGATGGTGTTGTGGACACAATGGGCACAGCTTGGCCGGCTGAGGAGAATGGTGGAGGACAGAGGTGCCTGGAGGAAAATGGTCCATGGGGTCGCAAAGGGTCGGAATCGACTGTGCAACTGAACAACAACAAAATCATAACAAACTTTACATTTTTTTGAAAAATTTAAGCTATTTATGTTTGTTTCCTATACACTGTGTGGTGGTAAAGAGATGGCCTGTGAAAGGGTGATTTTCTCCAACTACTACTTTATTGACTTTTTCATTTAATCAATGAGGTCCTGGTCTACCTTTCAAGTTTCTGATACATCACTAACACTGCTGTCCTCAGGGTGTGATATCTGTGTCTTGTAGAACAACATCTGCCTTTTTAAGATTCATTTTAAAGTCCTTTGGACCAGGTTTGCATGAATCATAGGAAATATATGATTCCAATCTCTTTAGGGCACAATCCATCGAGTGCCAGGAGCCCTTTGGAAGCAAAAACTGTGGTGCAAGAAGCCAACACAGTCTTCTTGTGGCACAAGATGCCAGCACCATCTGTAAAACTAATCATTGGTTTCCCTGTATTCTTGTCTCTGTGCCTCTCAGCAGGAAAAAGTGATGAGAAAACCACCTGCACTCCAGGGGTCCTTAATTTTCTACCCAAACCTTGTAGCCACTTGCATGGAATTAAAAAGCAAGCACTGGGACATAAGAACATAAGAACAGCCTTGCTGGAACAGGCCACAGCCCATCCAGTCCAGCATTCTGTCTCACACAGTGGCTCACCATTTCCTTCAGGGTATTCCCAAGGAGATGCCTTCACCTGCTTAGGATTCCCTGGAAATGGCATTGAGAGATATCCTGCCTATCTCTCCAACCCCGAGGTTGTCCTTAAGTATCCATAATTATGGCCATTGATACCCTTGTCCTCCATGAACTTGTCTAATCCTTTCTTAAAGCTGTCAAGACTGACAGCTGTCACCACTTTTTCTGGCAGGGAGTTCCATAGACCAGTAATCCTCTGGCTGAAAAAGTAGTTTCTCTTATTTGTTTGAGAACTAGTACCCAAAAGTTTCATCGAGTGTCCCCTAGTTCTAGTGTTGTGCGATAGGGAAAACAGTTTTTCCTTATCTACTTTGTCCACACCGTGCATGATTTTATAAACTTCAATCAGGTCACCTCTTAGACGCCGTCGTTCAAGAGTGAAAAGGCCCAACCATTGCAGCCTCAGATGTTAAGGAAGGTGTTCCAGTCCCCTAATCATTCTGGTTGCCCTCCTCTGTACTTTCTCCAACTCCATAATATCCTTCTGGGGGTATGGCGACCAGAACTGTACACAGTATTCCAGATGGGGCCTCACCATCTTAACCTATAAATCCAAGGGTTAACCGTTGGAACTGGCTATAGGTTGCTATGCCTTGCCCTACTTGCCTGCACTCACCCTTCCTGCACACGGCCGATCTGGGTCCACAGGTCAACAAAGGATTGAGAAAACCGGCAGTGGGGCAAGAGCCCCACAAACACGAAGAAAGGGAAACAACTTCACTTCCCAACATTCCTTGCGCCGCGCCGCACCAGAGCCAATCAGGCTGAGAGGCTCTCGCACGGTGCAGCGTTCGGAAACGCGCCGCAGCCAATCAAAAGAAAACCATTTTTAAAAAAACGCAGCACAAACACAAAGCACCAACCCATAACTACAAGCCCCAGCTTCCTGCGCGCCATGAGCACGCAGAACGCTGAGGAAGCCGGCACCCAAAAAATAAAACAAAAACACCGGGAGAGCAAGTCCGCCAAGCCGCGGGAACCAAAGCCCCCCTCCCCAACGGCGCCTGAAGCTCCTAATCGGAGTTTCCCCTTTAATATCACTGGGTGGGAGGGTGTTATGCTCCCCCTCTCTACTGGCTCCCCTGGAGTTGAGAGGGTTGGGGGGGGACAAAAGGAGTCTGTCTCCCCCACCCTCCTGACCCCAGGGGACCCGGCAGAGAGGGGATTCCCTCCCCCCCACACACACGCCCCATATTAAAGAGAAGAAACCAAGCAGTTACTTCTCTTTAAAAATGGAGTTTTTTGGGGGGGAAATCCCCCTCTCTACTGGCTCCCCTGGGGTTGAGAGGGTTGGGGGGACAAAAGGAGTCTGTCTCCCCCACCCTCCTGACCCCAGGGGATCCGGCAGAGAGGGGATTCCCTCCCCCCCACACACACACACGCCCCATATTAAAGAGAAGAAACCAAGCGGTTACTTCTCTTTAAAAATGGAGTTGGGGGGGGGAATCCTCCTCTCTACTGGCTCCCCTGGGGTTGAGAGGGTTGGGGGACAAAGGAGTCTGTCTGAGAGGGGATCCCCCCCAGGACACCAAAAAACACAAAAACATACAATCAAAAACATTCAAAAATACACAAAAACAAACAAAAATAACACCAAAAAAGTAAACAACAACAAACATTTCCAAACACACCCAGCACCCAACCAAACACCACAAAATCCAACCACCACCACCACCCCAAATAAAGAAAAACAGCTAACTCACCACCACACGACCTCATACCACAACGACTGGAAAAGAAATGAATAAAGAAAGAGACTACTTACTGGAAGAAGCTCCACCCAGAGGCCACGAGAGAAAAAACAGTCAAAATACAAGATAACCCCTACCAGCAGCACTTGCTGCCCACAATAATAATTTTAAAAAAATCAAAAAGAGACAGTAGCCCCACACAAAAGGCCCCAAGACTTTTTCGAAAAAGTATATCATCCTTTATTCTTTTTTTCATCCACAAAACCAAAACACCAAACAAAACTCATCACAGTTTAAAACAGGCCATCAAAAAATTGTATAAATAAAAACATTTTAAACATTTCAAATATAGATTAACCTCTTCTTTACAAACATTAACAACAACAACAACAAAAACTTTCCAACACCATTTAAAACAGCCCGGCAACGCCGGGCAACCTTTGCTAGTAAATTTATAAAGAGGCAAAATGACACTTGCTGACTTATTTTCTATACCCTTCCTAATGATCCCTAACATTGAGTTTGCTTTTTTCACTGCTGAGGCACACTGGGTTGACATCTTCATTGAGCTGTCCACCAGGACACCAAGGTCCCTTTCCTGGTTTGTCGCAGAGAGTTCAGACCCCATCAGTTTATAAATGTAATTGGGTTTTTTTTGCCCCAACATGCATCACTGTGCACTTACTAGTGTTGAAGCTCACTCCCCCAGTGTCAAGAGATCCCTCTGGAGCTCCTCACAATCTCTCACAGTTTTCACTACCCTGTATAATTTAGTGTCGTCAGCAAATTTGGCTACCTTGCTTTTTACTCCTACCTCTAGATCATTTATGAAGAGGTTGAAAAGCAGGGGTCCCAGTACTGAACCTTGGGGGACCCCACTCTTTACTTCCCTCCACTTGGAGAAGTGTCCATTTAGTGCTACCCTCTGTTTCCTGTCCCTTAGCCAGTTGCTGATCCAGGACAAGACCTGTCCCTTTATTCCATGACTGGTAAGTTTATTCAAGAGCCTTTGGTGTGGGACCTTGTCAAAAGCCTTCTGAAAGTCCAGATAAACAATGTCAACTGGATCCCCTTATCCACATGCTTGTTGACACTCTCAAAAAATTCCAACAGATTAGTGAGGCATGATTAGTGAGGCATGATTTGCCCTTGTAAAAGCCATGTTGGCTCTCCTTTAGCAGCGCCTTCTCTTCTATGTACCTATTAATTCTATCTTTTAGGATGGTTTCCATCACTTTACCTGGGACACATGTCAAACTGACAGGTCGGTAATTTCCTGGATCACCCCTGGATCCTTTTTTGAAAATTGGTGTTACATTCGCTACCTTCCAGTCATCAGGCACAAAGCCTGATTTGAGGGAAAGATTATATATTTTGGCTAGGAGATCAGCAATTTCATCTTTAAGTTCCCTGAGAACTCGTGGATGGATGCCATCTGGTCCTGGTGATTTGTTAGTGTTTAGCTTAACAAGACATGCAAGGCCCTCCTCCCTGGTTATTTCTATCTTGCTTAATTCTTCGGTTTCCCTCCCTACGAAGATAGGCTCTGTTTTGGGCATGTGGTCTCTGTCTTCTTCAGTGAATACTAATACAGTCTTTCCCAACATGAGGCTCATGCCCCACAGGGGGTCTTCAATTCCTAGAAGTCTAAGTCAATACATTGGCTGATCAGTGCTTTGGGGAATTGACTTAGGCTTTTGGGAATTGAAGTCCAAGAACCAAAGGTTGGGAAGCACTGGACTAATATCAAAAGTAGCAAGTTAAAATAACAAGGATGAGAGACGATGGTAATTTAGACTCATTCTAAGCCATTGGAAGCTTCCAGGATCAACAGCCATACTTTGTGTTGGGAGTGGAAAGAGGCAGATGTCATGATATGATTTATACCATGTGCTTCAGCCTCATCCAAGATGGAGATTTCAATGTGTGGGAGACCCTTCATACCAAAGGAATGGAATGTGTAAACATACTGGCCTCATGGGTTGGGAGAAATGAAACCTAATGTGTGATGGACACATCATGCTGTAAGATCATTGGTTGGAATGCTTTAGGGGAATGGCTGTGAGGCAGACCCTAAGGGAGACAATAAAACCTGAACGTGGGGGCCAGGAGACACACTCTCTTGGATGCTATGCTTTGAACTGCAAAATGTAGTTGCTTTAGCCAGAAGGGGCCCCCACTGGGCTTTCCTTCAAAAAGGCAGCTTTCTTTATTTGATATGCTTTTTGAACTTTTGCTGGACTTTATTCTGTACCCTACTTTGATTTCAATATACAGTAAAACCCTGACTTACATATGCCTAAGTTACATAAAATTTGACTTACATAATAATTTTGTGCTAAAACCATGTTCCAATTTACATGATTTCCTATGGGTTTGCTTCGAGTTACATAAAGATTATTTTTCCTGTGGGTTTGCTTTGAGTTATGTAAAAATTCATTTCCCTATGGGTTTGCTTCAATTTACATAGAAATTTCATTTTTCCTATGCGTTTGCTTCGAGTTACATAAAAAACAGTTTCAGGCAAAAGCCTACGGAACACACTTTTTTTTCGTAAGTAAGGATTTTACTGTACTTTTAAAATACAGTAAAACCTCGCATAAAGAGCACCTCGCTTAGAAACTAACTTGCTTAAAGAGCAGAATTTTCTCTGAATGGTCGCCTCGCTTAACAACTAAAACCAACCAAAAACTTGCTTAACAACTAAATCGGGGTTCGTAATCCCCCCACCAGAAGTCACAATTGGTCACTTACAATGGTGTTTCACTTAAAGAACAAACTCGCTTAAATAGCAATCCCATGGAACGCATTATGCTCTTTAACCACTGTACCTGGAGGAGACTGGAGTGTTTACCTGGCTCACGTTACCTGAATCTACTCTAATTTCATGAGCTCCCTTGCTCAGCACCTAGACTTAGGCCAGGAGTGAGAAGGCAAGCTTTTAGGAAAAGCCTGGACTGTTGGGCCAGAGAGCAGACAGTATCAGGCAGGATCTCACCCATGGATGCTAGAGTGCTAATTGTGAGTAAGATGATCCTTGCAGCAGATGCTGTAAAAAGTAAGGTTAATGCAGGGCCAGAATGAACTTGTTCAAAACAGCTCTTGTGAGTAGCCTTGCCATTCTGTCTTGCATTTGCATAGCAAAGTAATCACACTTATATAATGTTTAGTGCACACTCTGAGTGGTTCACAAGTTAATTAGCATTTTGCCCCCAACATAACATTTCTGGATCATCTTCAGATGTAGCCCTGCTACTGTAGAAAACCCCAAGAATGAGGCTGCCCATGTGCAGCTAACTATATGCAATCTGTCTAGCCAAGTACAGTGGTACCTCGGATAAAGTCCGATTCGGATAAAGTCGTGGTTTTCATGCACACATGATGCATTACATAAAGTCCAAAACTGCTAAAAATTGACGTTATCCGAGGTATTTGGTATAGGAACGAACCTAGGATAAGATCCATTTTTTGGATGTTATCCGATGCATCGCCCATTTGATTTGGATAAAGTCCCAAACTGGATAAAATCCAAACTTGTGGAATGGAGTTTGGATGTTACCCAAGGTTCTACTGTAGCGTTGCATTCTACTGTATATATCTTCCAAAAATGATCAAACACATTCCTTGCTATGGAGGGCCTGAAGGGAGAGTTCTGGATCTATGAGCACTCTCTAAACTATAAATCTATTCCTCCCTCCCTCATTGTTACAAATCTGCACCACTTAACCTGCCAGAGGAATCACCCACTGGCAGCACCTTTAATTTGTCTGGCTTGAGTTCATAGTATATTGACCCTCAGCAAGCCCATTACTGAGTTCTAGCAATGGCTCTGGTTAATCACTGTCACCTGCATTTGATGAAAAAGAAGAATAGAGCTGAATGTCACCTGCATACTGATGACACCTTACTATGTCTGTCCAGATAGCCTCTTCCTCTGGCCTTAAGCAAGTGTTAAAAAGCACAGCAGCCACTGTTGAACACAAAAATGAAATTTCTGAATACATAGATAGATAGATAGATAGATACTGTACATCTTTATTGTCATTGTCCTTCACAGAACAACGAGATTGATAAACCACTTATCGACCCAACAAAACCTAAACAAAATACAACTATACAAAGTTATCAACATACTTCCACCCCACATATACACATTTAACCCCTAAAAAGCTCTAAAACTCTAAAAACTCAAAAACTATATACAGAAGTTCCTTCATAAACTGTATTTCACTGCATTCATAGCCAGAACCGCTTTTGGGTAGAAACTATTTCTCAAGTGGCTGGTCCTGGTCTTTATGACCCTTTATGACCCTTCTTCTAGAAGGCAGAAGCTGAAAGTGATCATTTCCGGGGTACGTACTATCCTGCACAATCTCTACAGCTTTCGTATAACACTTGGCAGCATAGATTTGATCTAGAGTGGGAAGAGTACGCCCGATTATCCTCTCCGCAGTCTTCATGACCCTGGACAGCATTGTTCTTTCCCTAGCTGTACAACTCCCAAACCATACACACAGACCATAGGTTAACACACTCTCTATGGTACAGTGGTAGAATGCCAACAGCAGGTCCTTTGAAAGATTGTTCTTCCTGAGGATTCTCAAGAAGTATAACCTCTGCTGTACTCTCTTCATCAGATCTTTGGTGTTTGCTCCCCATGTCTGATCATCCCTCAGCTCTATTCCCAGAAATTGAAACACCAAGACTTGTTCCACACAATTCCCTTCAATAATAAGTGGCTGGATGTTCAATTTGCATTTTCTAAAGTCCACAATGATCTCTTTTGTTTTTTTTTACATTGAGGAATAAATTGTTTTCCCTACACCACTCCGTCAGCATCTCAACTTCCTTCCTTTAAGCCAACTCCACCTCTCCAGCAGTAATCAGACCAACCACCGTTGTGTCGTTTATGCTCTCTAGTGGCCCAAAATTGGGTATGGGGGAGGATGATGTGTGTCATACACCATACATGGTAAATGTGCCTCCTCTGCCACTTAGAAGGTACAAGAAAAGCTTTGATCCACTTTTTGCAGTGGAGAGGAAGACAAACAGTCCTCATTTGGGCCTCATCGAGTACCATGTAATTTTTACACTTAGGTTTCTACACAAGAAAATACAACAGTGCTTTGCTAAATTCTAAGTACTGTACCTCGAAATACTTCCAAAAGCCTTTCCTAGCAATTGGTCTTATTTAATAAAGGTAAAGGTCGCCCTTGCTTGAAAGCCATATCTGACTCTAGGGTTCAGTGCTCATCTCTGTTTACAGTCAAAGAGCCAGCACTATCTGCGTCTGCAGGCGTTTCCATGGACATGTGGCAGGCATGACTAGACACCGGAGTGCATGGAACATTGCTTACCTTCCCACCAAAGTGGTTCCTATTTATCTACTTTGAATTTCTTGCTTTCAAACTGCTAGGTTGGAAAGAGCTGGGACAGAGACGGGAGCTCACTCCATCATACAGTACCCGGAAATTGAACACTGACCTTCAAGTCAGCGAGGTCAGCGTCTTAACCACTTGAGCCACCACAGTCCCTTATATAACAAAGCAAGCTCCCAAAACAAAATTCTAACCACAACTTACTGTAGTTGACAGAGCTGAAAAAATATTCTTTATTTTAATGACTGCAAATGCAAATTATGTTATATACAGACAATTAAGGCTTACAAATTTATGTATGAATCTAGAATAAATTGGACACATAACATCATCTACTCTGCAAACTCCTCTGTATAGTAACATCCAAAAGAAATTCAAAAACTAATATGGTATGTCATGGGAAAAATCCTTGAAAGAGACATATGTGTAAGGCAGAAGACAAAATACTATTGTATCTTCCTTTCCATTTGTTTGGACAGATAAAATCTCAGATTAGTTGTCTAAAGCAGCTTGGGGAAATGTGCAACTCCAGAAACAAAAAGTACATCGTTCATTTAGCAATCTGTCAGGGACTGATGGTTCTTGTAATCACACTGAGATTACAGAGATAAATCAGATTAATTAAGGATAGAACTATTTCAAGGGATGATAATACAGTAAAACTAAAGAAACACACATGCACATAGATATGAAATGGATAAATTATTTAACCATCCACAAGTAACTTTTTGTGTTTGTATACACATAGTTGTAATTACTGAAGTTATTAACATGCAGTAAATGAAACATGCAGTTGGGTTGGGTGGGGGTGTTAAAGACCAGCATAGACTTTGCCACTTACAAACACAGGGAGATGCCTGTCAGTTCATGGATCCATCTGCTTCAATATTGTCCACATTTCCTGAATGTAGCTTTACAGAGGAATGAGTGGGAATCTTTCCAAGTACAACTGAACAGCCAAGGAAGTGTTTTACTAGTTAGCAGCAACCTTTGGCCTCCCTTTGTGTTGCTTGTATTTTAGAGGCAACCAACAAATTCTATAGAAAGCAAATGCACACTTGAAGTGTAATGAGGGGAAACTGCTTCAGGAAAATTCTTCAGAAGCTATTTGCTATTCACTACATGCTGAAAAAAGGAATGGTGGCTCTTGACATAAAAAGTATTAGTCCAGAGGATAAAAGCCAGACAGATTATGCCTCCAAAACGTATAAGGTTCTGCAGTTTGGCCTGTGTAGATGCACAAATGCACAGAGGACAGAATAAGCAAGGAAGGGCACCATTTAAAACATTCCTCCACCCCATCACACTTGGCAGCTATAATTTTATGTTTTTGCAATTAACATGGGGTGTAAAAATTCTGTGTGCAAGGGTTAAGATTCTAAAGCTAAATAAGAGTATTCAGCAAGCTATGGAGGGGGTTTAGGATTGAAAAATGCATTGTTAAATGCATAACGGCAGGGTGGTGTATATTTTTCTGCTGAGATCTCAATTACAATTTCAAACACACAAATTTTGCCCCTTCTTTACTGAATATCTATTCCAGGTGAAGTCAAGTGCTGAGCATATAGTCCAAAGAAAGGTAAATTAAAACTGGGCATCTGCAACAAATTACAGAGCTTTTAAAAATTCACCTCTATAAACTCTTTTAACACTCTGAACGTCCAATTCTAGTTTGATTCATTAAATTAAAATCTAATACTTATAGCAAGGTTGCTGGTCAACAGCATGCAGCTATGAAAATAGCAGCTATCTGGATGATCTCAAGTAAGTTTAAGGTCTGGATTTTTAATTGGTCTGAATCTTTAATCGGTCTTTGGCCCAAGCCACTGTCCCACCTTGACTGAAATCCTCTACTATTATACCTCTGCCTAAAAAACCTAACATAGATAGTCTGAATGACTTCCACCCTGTGGCGCTTACACCCGTCATAATGAAATGATTTGAAAAGTTTGTGTGGAACCGTATTATGGCTTGCTTACCAGTTGGACTTGACCCTTGTCAATTTGCATAAAAGAGAAAGAGATCCATGGAGGATGCTGTGGCTACAGCCCTACATGCTGTTCTGACCCTTTTAGAGAAACAAGGGAATTATGCAAGACTGTTATTTGTAGATTTTAGTTCTGCATTTAATACTATTCTTCCGCATAGACTGGCGCCCAAATTATTAGATCCGGGGCTTCCACCGGGCTTATGCAGGTGAATACTAGATTTTCTATCAGATCGTTCCCAATGGGTCAGGATGGGCTCTCAAGTCTCTGCGGATCTCTGTATAAGTACGGGGATGCCGCAGGTGTGTGTGCTGAGCCCGCTTCTGTACATGCTTTACACATATGATTGTGTTCCCAGTTACCCCAGCAATAAGATCATTAAGTTTGCAGACAAGCCTTTTCTAGTTAAAAAGTACTTCCATAAAGAAGTATTTTGAGATGTCTAGGGGAGGTTACCAAAGGGCCTCAGCACTCCACAGGACCCTTGAACTGCACTATGGTGGCGGTGCAGAAATCAATCAACCAGAAGCTGCTAAGAATCTCGGGAGAACCAGGCCACCTTTACATCGCATGCATATGGCCCACTCATTGTGCACCTATAATTGTCAAACATTAGTGAGAGATGATCAACTGAACTATCTTATGGAGGAAAAAGCCAAGTTAAAGTGCAATATCCTCAGCGTATGTGAAACTCTGAGAGAAAAAAAGAAATGGAAGTCACCTGGAGAGATGAAAGTAACATCAGGCTTGGTAAAGGTGAAGGCTCACGAACAGTAGGGAGTATCGGATTTACCATCAGCAAGGATTGGTCCTCCAAAATCATATTGTATAGCATCACCTTATCAAGAATTGGGTCCCTACTTGTTAAACTTACTCCCACCATCAAGAAATCTACTACAAGAAATCTACTACAGTGCTACTATACAAAAATGGAGATCACAACCAGCGGAGACTCCAACCTACCAAGCATCAATGGAACTTCCAGATAAGAATCCGGAATGAACTCATTGAGCAGGTAAATCACTACATCTATCTCAGCCATCTGATTGGGATGAACAACAATCAGAGAGCAGAACTAGCCAGAAGAAAGAAAGCAGGATGAGCAGTATTCAGCTCCACCAAAAAATCTTGCTATACAAGAAACTTGACAAGAAACAATGCACCAACCTTTTTAATTCAACAGTACTACCTGTGGTTCTCTATGGGAGTGAAACATGGTCATTAACGAACACCGAGGAAGAAGAACTATCAAGTGCCGTAAGAGCTCAGCGTCCAGATTATCAGGGACGTAGGGGGAGGAAAATGCCTCACAAAGGCTTCGTTGGGCACCCAGAACTTCTTGGGAGCACCCGGCAGGGCGGACCAACAGATCCAGCGTCCTGCTGCCTCTATGATCATTCTTCCCCCTAGCCTGTATCGCTGGGGAACAGGGTAAGAGAAGCATTCTGCATATGGCAGGTAATAATATTCCGTGGCTGAAGCTAAGCTTCTAAATACTGCTTACTCTTCCCTTCCCATAGACAGAGCAATCCCCTCTCACCTCTTTCTTCTGGCTGGGCGATGAGGACCGTTGAAGTTTCTTCTGGTTGCTCTGCTTGGTCTCCAAGCTGCTTTATCATATAAAAGGCAGGCACACAAACTACAGGCTTTTGTAGTTTTATTGTTGTAAGCACAAATACTGGATACAAATATTTCTTACTCTACACTTACATAAAAACACAGTGAATGAAAATATAAAAGAAAACAAAATCTTACTAGCTTTTCCTAGCAGGTTCAATCTTATAGGTTTGGGACTATGTAGTCCCTCATTGCTTCTTATCCCCAAAGAGACATCTCGGGACGCCCGCCGACAAGGGCTCCCGCAGCATTCATAATTATTATGTGGAGGAGACAGAGTTCCCCCTATCTCCGAGATGTGTGTGTTTTACTGCTCAAACTGGGCTCTTTTTATAATAAAAAGAGAGCTTAGGAATGTGGCTATCTCATGGTGATTTCATGGGACTGCACCTGTGTTCTCATGAGAAAGGAGACAACTGGTACGTGCAATGTGACATTAAGCCCCCACCTGTACATTCCTGAAATGAGTCAATCTGCAGGTGTCCGGGGGTAATTAGTTTGATTGACAGGAGTGGAGATGTTTCTCCCTGGCATCAATATGTCCCATCAAGGGATTGCAGGTGTTTGGAATAAGTCCAAGACTGGACACTCATTTCTCCCTCCTCCCCTCAGGAGAAAGTTCTTATCTATCATTTGTCATGTCCGGCTGTCAGCCTGACATTCCAATGTGCAGCTGAAAGAAAGCTGGCATTTCTAAACCTAAGAAAATCACAAAATGTATCTTAACACTACATGGATCAAATGTCCTTTTAAAATCAAGGCAAGGTCGCATGTGGAAACCATGACACAGATAATAAAACAAAGTGGAATCAACAAAGCTGTTGTCAAATACAGTATCTTAAATGGAAATTGCGCTGGTCTGGACATGTTTCTTGAATGACAGAAAGGCATTGGACAACAACAGTCACCGAATGGTATCCCAGAGGAGAAAAAAGACATCTTGGCAGACCCCCTAAAATATAGGAAGACCCAATCGCAAAAAGATTTGGTCAAAACTTGAGAAGAAATGGAAAGCAAGTTGCGACCAGCAAGAACTCATCCCTTGATAGTCTGCTCAATTGAGGAATAGAGGAATTTTGAGTTCAGCAAGTCAACAGCAAGATGATAGATTTGGGAGGAAAATGTGTTTATTCTTACTGTATTGAAATGTCAAACTCCAAGGTCAGATTGATGCATGTATGTTTTTGATGGATGAAAACAAAAGCAAAGTGGAAATGCTGGGGCGGGCAGGAGCCAAACCAGAAATGCCTTTAGTTTTGTTATTTTTTCTATTTTTATACCATCCATCTAACAAGAGGGCCACTCTGGGTGCTTTACAATAATAACAATTATGGACAGAAAAACACTTTTAACACAATAGTATAACAAATATCAGATCCAGTTTTCATGGAAAGCTAAAACCAGTTTGAAAAGTAATTTCATTCTTTAGGTAAGTAGTATTTCATGTTTGTAGCAGAATCAAAGTGTTACTGGAAACTTATGTTTATTTGCTCACTTTTGTTTTGATGTTGTATCCTACATAGCTTTTGAATATAGCTCTGGTTTATATTTAATTTGTTTTTATAATTGCAGCTTATTTTTTTTGTATGTGATGACATAGTATTAGTGTGAGAAAAGTTTTAAAAATTAAATTGCCAAAAGGATTTACCCAAAAGATTGATGGGACCTAGGAAGAGCTAGATGTATTCTCAGCAGTATCTGTAATGACAGACAACCATAGTATCTTAAAATTAAAACAAAGTACAGGTAGCAGTACTGTACATACTTAATACTTCAGGGATATTTAATAATGAAGCTTCTAATTAATAATTAATTCTTCATTGATTCCAACAGTTCATCATCTCAATATGTATGACAATATATATATAGAGAGAGACAATGTGTAATTGCTGTAGTGATGTTTTAAACAATTAGAAAACAATCTGATTTTTTTTTATTTTTAGTGATTCTACTATATTTATTGTGCTGTAGTGATTATGCTGTTGTAAATTTTGTATTATGTACTTGTTTTCTCTTTATTCTGTCATTATTGTATTTCACTTTTTTCTGCTGCTGTCTGCTGTGCAGACAGCATGCATTGGTGTAAACCGCTTTGAGTCGCCTCCAGGCCGAATAAAGCAGTATACAAATAAAAGTGAAATGGAAAAAAAAGAAATGTTATCTTTAATAATGTATATCATAGACCCTAAAATTAGAGATAAATTCTATAATGAATTTCCAAAAAAAGTAGCTGTTTTAATCTGTTCACAAATAAAAAACCAAAAACTTTGTAGCAATTTAAAGACTAATAGATTTGTTTTGGTGTGTGCTTTCATGGACCCAACTCTACCTCCTTAGACATTGAAGTGGAAATAACATGGATGCTAAGAAAAGAATTAGACTTATGGCAACCCTTTCCAGAGTTTTCTCAATAGGCAATACACAGAAGTGGTTTACCATTCCCCTCTTCTGGTGGTGCTCTGGGACTGTGCAGTTTGCCCATAACAGCACAAATTGGCAGTTCTCCCTGAAGGCAGAATGGGGCATCTTAACACCCAGCCTCTGGCTCAGCAGCCAGATACCAGGACCAGTGAGCTATCCAGCCATAAGAAGGATATGCAAATGCTGTCTGCTGCTCATGCAATGCTTTCCTTAATACAAACCAATTGTTACAATACCCTTTTTATTCAGTCTTTTGTTTAGGCTTTGTAAAATCATTTTTAAACATGTTCAGCTGTTAGGCAAATGAGATTATTTTACAAGGCAATGTTATTGTATAGTGACATTGCTTCCAGACTTTGCCAGAGCTAGCTGATTGTTCTCCGTCATGGACTGGGAGCATCCATACTCGGGATGCTTCCGCGCATGCACAAAAGCATCCCCAGAGTATGAATGCTCACAGAACCACTCGGAGAACTATGTTTACAGTAGGTAATCTACCCTTTTGCAGTGACTTTTAGTATATGGCTGCTCAAACCTCATTTTTAAAGTGCAATGTACATTTTCAGATATAATTTTTCTACATCCCCCTTAATTCTTTTAGTCCTCTATATAGTCAGAATTTCATATCTTGACATAACAGTGTTTGACAGTGTGGCCCTGTATCATGAAGTTGGTTTAATTCTTTTCTTAGCATTCACATTACAAAATCAAAACTAAAAGGAATAATTAAGTCAGGGTGAAAAGGCACTGCAGATGAACTATCTCTGTACTTTGATTAAAATAATGAAAATCCTACCAGAGCTCCCTTGTACATGTTAATTGGCAACTTCTTGTTAACCTTGAGCAAATAACTAAGGGCCCTATCTTATTTTCTCATCAGGAAAATGGGAGTTTAGAGAGTATTAATTAGACAGTATGTCTAAAGGACTTTTGAGGATACTAAAACACATGATTAAGGATCTTCCTTTGAGAAGCCTGAATAAAATCATAATGAGTAACATGCTTGTTTTATTTTTAAAGTATTTTTCCTGAAGCAATGTTGAGTAAATTAAAGCATAAATTTGAGACAACACACAATTAACTTCATTTTCATTTTTAATAATACCTTTGTGCTCTATTGCATCAATTATTTAGTAATCAATTTCTGGTGACTAAGTTTTGGACATAGGCACCCTGTGTGAAAAATGAACTCCAAGGTTCATTGGCCTTTGTAATTTCTCTGTGCTGAGTAAGTCATGAGAGTTATTGGTGCTTATCACACATGTTGATTGCATAATTTTATTAAAATGTATTTGGAAGTGTTGTAACTTGAACAACCCATTAGTTAAGTTCAAGAGGTGCCAGAGTTAAATTATTCAAGGTTTATTTCTGCTAATGAAAGGTGCCCTGTCTTTTTCTCTTGGAAACTCATTTACTTAGTGCAAAGCTATTTCGGTTGCTCTGAGAGCCCATCAGGTGGTTAGGTAAGGTGGTTCGTCAGCATGCTGAAGGCCCCTGTGATTGACTATTGGCTTGCATCTTAGGATAAGGAAAGACACAGAAGGAAAGATTTCTCTCTCCTGGACTGAAGGTCAGGAATCTATGGTTGGAATGTAGGATGAGCGACCTTGGTCTGGAGCAAGCTAGTTTCTTCATGTTAGTACTGTTAACATAGCTTTATCTTATAGCTGCTTTAAGATTAATCTGTAGCTATTTTTGTGTATAAGTTAGATTTTAGGCTATGAAGTCCTTCACTTTTTCCATTTGCAATGCAAATAATCTTTTTCATGTACTATAGTAGGGAAGAGCAGGTTGAGCATGACGCATACTTGTGCATTCGTTTTTGGTTTATTATTTCTTCACTTAGCAGGGTCATCCTGGTAGAGACTTTAGCTAGTACAAAGAGCTGATAGCAATTAGGCATTTTGAGTAGGAAACTTTTGTTTAGCCTGCCATATGTTGTTGAATCATCCTGGTAGACTAAAGGAAAGCTTTTTCTTTCTTGAGCCACTTTCTGCTTAGAGGTGATGCACACTGTGAGTGGTGCTGCATGTTTTTCTGTCTTCCTTTCAAAATTATTAGAGTAGCTTCTAATTAAAATATGCTGCATTGTTTTGTTAGATGGTACTCTATGTTCATGAATTAATAAAGATTCCCGAAGGCTTTTAGTTGGAAAAAAGGGGGAAACAAATATAAAAAACAATGATGTTGCAAATCTCTCTCTCTCTCTCTCTCTCTCTCTCTCTCTCTCTGTGTGTGTGTGTGTGTGTGTGTGTTTGACACTAATATATTTTACTATGTGACTTCTTACACATCCAGTAGCAAAGAAGGAGGGACAATTTGTGAACATACAATGTGAATCCCCCCGCCGCCCAAAAATAAATAAATGGCAAGCTTGGAAATAGAATTCTACTTCTTAGAAAGACTTCTCAGTGTAATCGTACACATTAGCCTGGTGTTAAGTTCAGTAGAGCTTACTTTTAGTAAGGGTCCATAGGACTGGGTAGTTTTAGCATCCAAATGATGGTCAACTGCTGTGTGCACTTCCAGTAATATTGCCTTAGCAGAAAGATTCCCATTAATTGAGGGTTTGTCTTTCCAAAGAGAGTGTTGTTAGACGATGAACTGGTCTTTATTTACTGGAGATGAAGTATAAATATTGTAGGTCTTTCTGAATTTTTTATGGATACTCAGCTGAAATTATAATGTAGTCATCCTATTTTCTTTGTTTCCCAAAATTATCTGTTTGCAGCACTCATACACGAGGGGGTGCTGTTTTCTCATCAGGAATGGGATAGAATTCAATTTTTTTTAAAATACAGAACACAGAGATGCTCTTTTTAAAAACCAAATAATCACTGTTATTCAGAAAGTGTATTTGCCAACTGCAGCAAGGGAGTTTTTCTTCATGCCAAAAAAAGTAGACATGTTGTTGAATCACTCTGGTAGACTAAAGGAAAGCTTTTCCTGCCTTGAGCCACTTTCTGCTTAGAGGTGATGCGCACTGTGAAATGTGCAGATTTCAGGTTTAAGGAAGCCATTTGTTACTACAAGAGATATTCAGAAATTTGCCTGCCAAAAACAGGTATAAAACAGTAGCTGGTTGAAACAGTGTTAGGCAGTTCAGGACCAATTACATACTATATTTTCTAAGTGAATAATCCCCTAATAATGGTAGTAACCCCCACCTACCCAATGGGGTGTCAGCAAGTGATCTTAATACAAAAGCAGAAAGATATTTGGGTTCCAAGATATAATGAGGCTTTAGAAGTAAGCACACATCATGGTGAAAATTAAACTATGGCCACCAGAATTTTCATGGGGTTGTGCATTTACCAATTGGAGCACCAGTACATTGGCATTCTTTAAAACCTGTAAGTTTTAAAAAGAGCTAGTATTCTGTCTGGGCTGTTAATAAGAGAGGAAGAGAATAAATTCAGAAATTTTTGCTTGAAATATCTGGGAGCTTTTATGGTCACACTATATGTGAATCTTAAAGAATTTCATTTTAAAATGCCAAGATTCACATGTAATTTTCTGAACTCATTAAGATGTTAATGCTGCCTAAATACTTAAGTATCTTAAGTACACAATTCTGTGTAGGACAGTATGAGCCTTCTGTTTTAATAGAATTGCTGAATTATTCAGTTGCCTCAAAAGTGCATGGTATGCAGATATTCTCAAAATCTGTGTATTTAATGACTGAAATCATGTTTCTAGTCAGGGGTAGTTCAGGTGGTGGTGATGGTTGTGACTGGGATTTCAGAGGAAGGAAGCTAGGAGAATGAACCCTAGCCAAGTGCTATTCATTTTCAAAATAAAATTGCCATGTGATGCTTTTAATGAAATAGAGGGCAAAGTATTGAGATCAGCCACTTAGAAGAGTGGTGCTATGGTGAGAAGTACTTGCAGAATAGAAGTAGAAAGATAGAAGGAGTTTTCAATTAGGTTTTACTGTAACTAGGCAAAGTACAAGATGTTTGCTTGTAAAGATTATAGGTAAATGCATTACTTTGTACTGTATTGAACTGGAAGAAATGTAAATGTGCTCAAATGCAACAATACGTTGGGTTTCAGAAAGCAAGGGCTGAGTGCTGTTAAAAGTATATACAACATGGGGGAAATCATGACAAAAAGGGATTTTCAAAAAATCTGGTAGAAATATTGGCTGAAATCCTGTTTTGTTATGCACCTGGTGTAACTTGTGGAAGCAAATTGCCTTACGTTGGGAAACCTTTGTAGACATTATCTATTGCATATTGAGTCACATGATTTAGCTTGCAATAGATAATGCCTATGGAGATTTCTAGACTTAGCAGTTCACATCTAAACATTATACCATTTGTGTATATGTGCAATGAAATTTTAGCTGTTATAACTAGAAGGTAAAGGTAAAGATTTCCCTTGCTCGAAAGCCAGTCGTATCCAACTCTAGGGTTCAGTGCTCATCTCTGTTTCAAAGCCGAAGAGCCAGCGCCGTCTGCTTCTGCAGACGTTTCCATGGTCATGTGGCAGGCAACTAGAGGGTATCTGGTGAAATTAAAAGAAAAAAGCAGTGGTTATGTACACCAGTGGTTCCCAAAGTGGGCCCTACGCCTCACAGGGGACTTCAATTCCCAGAAGCCTAAGTCAGTATATTGGCTGATCAGTGCTTTGAGGAATTGACTTTGGCTTCTGGGAAATGGAGTCCAAGAACCAAAGTTTGGGAAACACTGATGTACACTTAGATTTAAAAAAAATCTAGCTAGCTAGCTCATTTTGTGCTTCATGCAATAATTCCAGTACTGTACGTGGAGTGCAAGCTTGGCAGATGTAATTAGTAAGTATACTATTAATGTTGTTCAACAAAGGTATATTGAAGTCTTCACATCTTTTCCATATTAACAATTCTCCAAAATGAAAAAAAGTGAAATGGTGACCAATCATTGTGAACGATTATAAGCCTATGTCAAGATGCTTGCTACTACTTCATATATTGTTTGCATTTGAGAGCATAAAAATACTGTAGATTCAAAGACATTTCAGTATGACTTCTGGAAAAGGATTTTGAATTCTGAAGTATTCATACCTCTTCCCCCTCCTTTGCCGTTTCACAGATATATAGAAATCTTGAAGGAGCATAAACCTAAACTGATTTGGGATGAACAAATAGCTGAACATTATTTTGAATACAAAAAGTGAGTTGCAACCATTAATGTTTTCCATTTGTACTTAACAGTGAATGGAAGATTGTTGTTAAACTATCTAAATTCATGAGAGACGCTGGATCCACTCCCCCCTCCTCCTCCTGGGAACAAAAAGAAAATATGTTGGGGTTTTTCTTTAAAATAAGTAAACTGTCTGGAATCTATAATAATTTTTTACCATCATTACCAGTGAAATGATATCTTACAATCGTTAATGGAATAGTGTTACTCATATAATTAAGCAAGCTCTGAGTTTTTAACAAAAATAAGAGCTCAAAAGTGTTAATTATGAAAATATTGATATTAATGGCAATCTAGATAGATTTATTCAAATAAACCCAAAGCCATTAATTTTGGATTCATGCTAGTGGAAATTAAATATCAGCTATCTATTGATGCATTTTGTATACATTTACATTGAATTCCTGAGTTCTTCAATGAGCACTTATGAAAAACATAGTATGTAACTGTTGGGTAATTATACAGTCATGAGTTGTTTCAGATTATAGTGATTTCTGGTATAGTGTTTTGATTTTGAATGTAATTATTTTATTGTGCAAGCAATCCAATCATCTTCCCCACCTCCGCCCCTGTTCTCTGGGGAAAAACCAATATAGAAGCAAATAGATTATCCCTTTCGTAATATTATTCATTTCCATGGCTGTTTTCTCTTATGCTTTTCAGAAGTAAAGGAGGCAAGCATGCAGTCTTCTACCCAACCTTAAAGGTACATATACTTCTGTTTCTGAGACTATGAACAACATGGTACAAATGCCTATCCTAATTTGAATTAATTTGACTTGTAACATGGGCTTATTTTAAAGACAAATACGTGGGCCATGGTACCATTCCATGTAGCCTCCCACTGCCTCCACCACACCAGGAACTGCCATGTGGTGGAGGAAGGGTAAAATGGCTATCTGGACCCCGAAGCTGTCTGAGGGAGCATGAGCCGGCTCCTGGCTTTAAAAGGTTGAGAACTCCTGTTTTAGAGACTGAGTGCCCAAACAGAGGGGCAGCGGTGAACTCTGTGTTGGGGTGAGAGAGAAAGCACTCCCTTTGGGTTGCTGGGCAGAGGGGTGGGGCGAACTCTCTGCTGGAGGATGGAGGAAGTACTCCCATTGAGATGCTGGGCAGAGGGATGGGGCAAACTCTGTGCTGGGCCGATGGTGCATATGCCGACAGAAGGGTCTGAGTGCCTCTTCTGGCATGCGTGCCATAGGTTCACCACCACTGCTCTATGGCAATGGATATATTAGTTGAATAAACTGATGCATTTAATGCTACTTTCTTTGTTAAATCAACTGGATACTTAACTAAAATTAATAGTTTAATTTAGTTTAATGGTTTGTTCTCAAATAAAATGACACTGGATGCATTTGATGAAAATCTACAGCTTGTGAAAGTTTATGCCACATAAAACTTGCTGTAAGGCTCCACATTGTTGTCACTAAAGACTAATATAACTATTATCTCCTGTTTCGGAATCAAAAGGAAAGATTTTTTCACCTCATACCTGGCCTCCCAACAACTTCCCTTCCCCTTCCAAACAACTTTCCAGCACCAATCAGTTCCTAATGTTTTTCCCCCTCTGGATAATTAATTATTCATCACTTTCTTGTCTGTTTTGCAGTCCATCCAACTGCGGCTAGAGCTTGCAAAAGAACTGGGCACAGGAATCGCTGCCTGGGAGTTGGGCCAAGGCCTGGATTATTTTTATGACTTATTTTAAAATAAGACATTTCCATCTTCAATCAACTGGAGTTTGGTGGGGACTGGAGAAATTCGTTTTGAAAGCAGTTAGTGTAATTTATATGGAATCAGTTTCACTTTTTTTGCAATAAAGAGCTTTCTTTTCAATTACTATGTTTCAAGTAATACATGGAGATGGGAGATTAATTATAAACCAGGGAAAACTGTTCACACCATAGTGCCAGCATGGTTATTGGAGAGTTGACTTACAGTGAGAGCAGGTAAGAATTGTTAATTTGGCAAACATGTATAGCTATTTTTCAGGCAGCCGGTCACTAGGCTTTTGATGCAGTTTGCACTCCTCGCAGTATCTGAGCAAAACAAGCTCTTGCTTCTTGGCATCAAGACTTTGCTACCTTTGGGAGGCTTCCACGTGCTCAGGTATGTCTCATTCAACCATAGAAAGCTGTACTTATTCCTTCTGGCTTTGCTTTTGAGAGGCTGCTTCCCCTTCTGGCTTGCTGCAACATCAGCCTCCTTCAGGCTAGGAATGCTTCCATAAGATCCCACATTCTGACTCAATCCTGCCAGGTCTCCATTTTATTTGTGGTGTGAACCCACACTTATGTTACACATGGTGCCTTTCATTGAGCAATGAGAGATTCTGGAAGTGGTTCAAGGTTTCCTTTAGAAGGAGTGATTACTGGAGACTTCCAAGTGCTTGTGTCAAATTTGAGTTCGTTGACAAGCAGACTTATTGAACACAGGTAGAGACAAAGGAGACAGATTAAATACACTGTCCATCTTCAGTTTCCCAAAGAAGCATCCCTGATGGTTTGCAGACTTCAAAACTAGCTTTCTGCCTCTTACAATCTCTATAACAATACATCACAAGTTTCCTTTGGAAGCAGCATTGCTCTCTATTTAGGCTCTTTAGGTCGTAATTCTGGGCCCATTAACCTCTTTCAGCTGAAACCCAGACCCCTTCACAGCAAGCTAATAGAAACAGAGGATTTGATAAAGAAGAAGTTACATGGTAAGAGATTTGCTATGGTGCTCAAATGGGTGACGGCAGCCCTGATACCAGCTCACTCGAAGGAGACTTCTTGCCTTTTCTGCTAGGCTAGTTTTGCCATGCGTGCCAACCACCTTTGTGAAACAGCAAAAAAGATCTGAGGAAGGGGAAGGTTTAAACTTGGTGGGTTGGAAGTACTAACCAATCTTAGAATGCTTAAATGTTCTGCTGTGGCTTATATCCTTTTGATGCTTGGCCTAAAGCTTTAATGTTTTTTTATTGAACTGCATGAATTCTTTCTTTCAAGCCTTTTTAACTGAAGGAGCTCTAGCATGCCCATGCATCAGAGACAGTTGAAAGAGAGTGCTAGGAATGTGAACCTCATTGAACGAGAAATATTGCATGCCACCTAAGACATCTGTACCAAAGACCTGCTGATGTTCTTGTCACTCACTGCTTAAGAGAAAGTGGCTGCACTTTTTTGTCACCTCTCCACTGATTAATCTCAGCAGGGAACATGCCTACATATGCTGACTTCAGATAAATACATTCACTGCCATTCTACGATTGATTAAAGCTCCATCGATTTTCACTTCTCTGATTCACTTCTGGAACTTCTTTTCTCTCACGAGTTGTACAACATCCAGCAGCTTTCTTCCTCTATCAATATAAATTTAATTTCTTATGTGAATCTTCCTGTCAATTAACTGGAACTTTTCTGTTTCAGCCAAAAGTTTTTTCCAGGAACAATTTAAGATGCTTGAGGAATGTTATTTTGAATGTGGTTATAGCCTAAATTCTCTGAGGTATCACTGACAGACAGCCCTTTCATGTGCTTTCTTTGGAGATAAGGCCAAATAAGAAGATATGAAGCTACCTTAGCTAGAGTAATGCCACTGGTACATCTACTCAGCCGGAAGGGTAGTGGCTATAGTTGCAAAGGGCCGGTAGCTGGTTTTGTAATGCCTTTTGTAATATTTTGTAATGTCTCTGTAGTTCTGTAAGTTTTTGCAATGTTAATGTAATGTTTTTGACAAAGGTGTTTGTAATGCATTTTGTAATATTTAGCAGTGTCTTTGTAGTTCTATATTTTTTTCTTTGTAATGTTAATGTAATGTTTTTGAGGTACACTGTTGCTATTTTATTGTACTGTAGTATATCTTATTTTATTGTATTATAATTAGATTATTGTGAGTCTTGTTAGTCGCCCTGAGTCGCGTAGTTGAGTGGGTAGCATACAAATCCAATCAATCAATCAATCAATCAATGATGGCCCTGCTTAGGCTGGTGCTTTAATTTGTGGGTACCACCCCCACCAGCTTGCCAGAATGGCTCTCTTGGAAGACACACAAGCTCCCTTTGTAGCAGCATGTCCTTTCCAACAGCATCTGTTTCACAAGTATGGTGGCGGACATTGTTTGGCGGGGGATGCACTGTTGTTATCACCATTGTTTCCTGGGAGAGTGAACTTAGTGGAACAGTTTCATGTTTCCGTGATATATCATATTTTCTGCAGCTTTATCTGGCAAAAGGTATAGTTCTCAACCTACGGTCTGTGGGCTGGATGCGGCCCCCGGCACCATTTCACGTAGCCACCACTTCCTCCACCATGCTAGGAAGTGTCATGTGGAGGAAGGGCAAAATGGCCATCCGGCCCCCAAAGCTGTCTGAGGGAGCATGACCCGGCCCCCACCTTTAAAAGGTTGAGAACTGCTGGGATAGAATGAGACTGAAAAGAGAGAGAAAGACTTCAGAAGGAAAGAGCTTCATAAGTTGTTGATTGTGGTTACAAGAAGACAATATGTAGTATGTACTGCAGTTTTTAATAAGCTGAAAACATATGCACCTGGATTATAGGATGAACTATTATTTTGGCTTTTTGCTTTAAACATCCCCTCATTCTTTATACTTCTAATGTCACTGCTCTATCTCTTTTTTTTAGACAATGAGTATTACCTGCTATATTCACTTAGACTGCATCTGTATGTAGAATGATAAATGAGACCTTGTTGTGTCCTAAAGCCTGTGCCTTTAAACAATGTACCTATCCATGTGTATCCAATGTAACCTTTTCTATGTGTAACATTGTAACCTCCAGCTGCATCACTGTAACCTTAATAGGACGCGAGCTAGTGACCACTAGATGGCAATAGCGAGCGTCCAAGCTCATTGGTCCAAGACTCACCTAGAACAACAGCGCGGGAAGATTCCCGCCACTACCTTCACCTGGACAAGAAGGGCGTGACCTGCAATGACGTCACGCAGCCTGTAGCCAATAGGCTATCAAGGAGCCACATTCAAATGTATAGCCACTGTATATATTGAGCTGTTCGTCCGCCATTACCTCATGTTCCCTCTGACCAGCATGTAATAAAGTTGTGTTAAGCCAGCTCTTCGGCTGTCCTGGTGTCTTTGGTCCCATACACTAAATTGGCGACGAAGGTGGGATCATGGCTGCCCACGGGACCAAGACATACGCCGGTTCGACATCAAGAAACCGCAAGATTGGGAACTCTTCGAAATGGACTTCCAAGGTGCGCTGGTGGAGTTTGAGGTGACGGACGAGGCAAAGAAGAGAGCCATCCTCACCAGAATGCTCGGGCACGACGGAAAGAGAGTACTGATTGACCTCATCGCACCCAAAAAGGCGGCTGAATTCAAGGCAAAAGAGCTCCTGACGGTGCTGAGAGACCATTTCCGGCCCTCGGTAGCGATGTTTCCCGCTCGGAGCGCGTTTTGGAGGCGAGTCCAAGTGCCTGATGAGTTGGTCGCCGCTTTCGTAGCGGCCCTGCGCCTGGCTGCCGGCCCGTGCAAATGGGAGAATTTGGAAGTCACCCTCAGGGACTGCGTGCTATGCGGCCTGAAGGACGCCGAGATTCAGCGCACGCTAATGAATCAGGAGCCGCCCCCCACGTTGCAGGAGGTCCTGAAAGCGGCACAGGCCGCGGAAGCCACGAAGGCAGGGGTGCAAGAGCTCCAGGACTGGCGGCCGAAGGCCGACAAAGCAGAGAGTTCGGTGCATGCAGCCTGGCGAATTTCGAAATCGTCCGCCAAAAGCAGCAACGACGAGGACGTCCGGAGGGTCCGAAAGGAGGGCCGGCGTTGCAACGGCTGCGGGGCGGCTCACGACCATGCCAGGTGCCCGTTCAGAAATGCCGAGTGCCACAACTGCGGGCGACGCGGGCCCATAGCCAAAGTCTGCAGACAACGGCGCAAGGACCGGAGGAGCTCGCCCGACCGCCCAGCGAGGGACCGGAGGAGCTCGCCCGACCGCTCAACGAGTCCAGACCGCTCGACGAGACTAAAGGATGGCGCCCGGCCCACGAGGAAGCAGGACGGCGTGGGCCGCATCTCCGACGACAGCGACGACGACGCCCCAGTTTTCAGCGTGTCCATGGGACACCCCCGTTACTTTGTTG
The DNA here is from genome assembly GCA_035047305.1 of Bradypodion pumilum. Taxonomy (NCBI): domain Eukaryota; kingdom Metazoa; phylum Chordata; class Lepidosauria; order Squamata; family Chamaeleonidae; genus Bradypodion; species Bradypodion pumilum. The sequence goes on along the minus strand of JAWDJD010000001.1, from coordinate 386,610,194 downwards.
AGGTACTGGTGCAAGGGGCCCCTGTGAGGATGGAGATTGACTCTGGCTCCTCTTACTCCATTATTTCCCAGAGGGAGTTTTTGAGAATTGCCCCCCGCGTACGGCCCAAGCTCAAAGCGTTGAGGTCCACGCTTCGGGACGTGCAGGGGAACAGTATCCCGGTGTTGGGGGTTGGGAATTTCCAGGTTCAGTACAAGCGGCACGCCGCGGAACTCCCCCTAGTCGTTCTTAAGGGAGGTAATTGCAGCCTCCTCGGGACTCAATGGTTTCAGCCCCTGGGTCTGTTCATTGGGGGGGTGCACGCCGTTGGGTCTGACCCGATACAGGAGGTGTGCGACGCGCACCCCGAAGTCTTCAAGAAGGGACTTGGGAAATTCAATGGACCCCCAGTAACGTTCGACCTGGACCCGGAGGTCCGCCCAATCAGACTTAAACCGCGCAGGGTGCCTTTTGCACTCAAGGACAAAATAGAGGCGGAACTGGACAAATTAGTGGGCCAGGGGATTCTTGTTCCTGTTGATTCCGCGGAGTGGGAAACTCCGATTGTCACAGCATTGAAGGCCAGTGGGGAGGTTCGCATTTGCGCCGATTATAAGTGCACCATTAATAAGGCGATCCGCCCTAATGCGTACCCGGTGCCGGTGGTCAGCCATTTGCTAGCCAGGTTACATGGGGGAAAGTGTTTCGCTAAGCTCGACCTGGCACAGGCCTATCAGCAACTCATGGTAACCCCTGCCGCAGCTGCTGCACAGACCATAATCACGCATAAGGGGGTGTTCCAGGTGACGCACCTCCAATTCGGCGTGAACTCGGTGCCTGGAATTTTCCAGTCGCTCGTGGAACGCCTCCTCAAAGGGCTGGACGGCGTTTTACCATATTTTGATGATGTATTGATAACGGGGGGGAGTGAGGTTGAGTTGGCCAAAAGGCTACACAAGGTCCTGGCGGCGTTCGAACGGGCGGGGTTGAGGTTGTGAAAAGACAAATGCGTCTTCTTCGCGAAGGAGGTTGAGTTCTTAGGGTTCCGAGTAACACCCGAGGGGATCAAACCGTCCAAATCCAAGGTGGCCGCCATCAAGAAAGCCCCTCGCCCCACATCCAAGCCCGAGTTGCAGTCGTTCCTAGGGCTCTTAAATTTCTACCACTCCTTCCTTCCACGGAAGGCGGCGGTGGCTGAGCCGCTTCACAAGTTGCTCAAGAAAGATGCGGCATGGATGTGGGCTGATGACCAGGAGAGGGCATTCACGGAACTGAAACGACTCCTGGCGTCTGACGCCATTCTGACCCATTTCGACCCCAAACGGCCGGTGGTACTGATCTGTGACGCATCCCCGGTGGGGGTGGGGGCAGTGTTATGCCACGTGTTGGAAAACGGGAGGGAGGCCCCAATAGCGTTTTACTCCAGGTCCCTGTCCCAAGCGGAGAGAAACTACGCCCAGACAGACAGGGAGGCGCTGGCGATAGTTGCGGGGACCAAAAAATTTCACGATTTTCTGTATGGCCGCCCCTTTACCATCGTGACTGACCACAAGCCCCTACTAGGCATTTTTACCGCAGATAAGCCCACGCCACAGATCCTGTCCCCGAGAATGCTTAGGTGGGCCATTTTTCTCAACGCCTACCAGCACACGTTGGTGTACCGGCCCGGGAAAGAGATCAGCCATGCGGACGCTCTATCGAGGTCCCCCCTCCCCCTGACGCCCAGCCAGGTGAGCAAGGGGGAGCGAGACCATCAGGTTCTCATGATAGAGGTGCTGGATTCGCCCCCCGTAGTGCCCGCCGACATTGCCACAGCGACAAGGAAGGACAAGACGTTGGCGGCGGTTTGCTCCTGGGTACAGAAGGGGTGGCCGGCGTCTGCCCCAGCAGAGGAATTCGCCCCATTTTTTAGGAAGAAGCTGGAACTGTCCCTAGAGAGGGGGTGCCTCTTGTGGGGGCAGCGGGTGGTGGTCCCCACTTCCCTTCGACCGCGGGTGCTTAAACTGCTGCACGTCAGCCACCCCGGAATTGTGCGCTGCAAAGCGCTGGCCCGAAGTTACTTCTGGTGGCCCCAGTTAGACGCCGACATCGAGCACATGGTCGGCACTTGCGAGAGCTGCCAATGCTCCAGACCGGAGGAGGCCCGCCTTCCCCACAGGGAATGGGACGCGGCTAAGGGGCCGTGGTCCCGGGTGCACATAGATTTCGCGGGCCCGTTCCGAGGAACCCTGTTTCTCCTTGTTGTGGACGCTTTCTCCAAGTGGTTGGAGGTCATCCCAGTCACGAGCACCTCCTCGGCCGCGACAATTAAGCATTTGCGGAGGATTTTTTCCACGTTCGGCATACCCGACACTCTAATTAGCGATAACGCTAGTTGTTTTACGTCCGCTGAGTTCAGGGCGTTCACAGAGATCAACGCCATCCGGCATATCACCTCCGCCCCTTTCCATCCGGCCACCAATGGCCAAGTGGAGCGCCTCGTACGCACCACGAAGGACACGCTGCGGCGCATGGGCCCCGGGGACCTCAACCTGCAAGTGTGTCAGTTTCTGCTAGGGTACAGGGTGACCCCGCTAGTGTCAGGCTACTCCCCGCGGAGCTTTTAATGCGCAGGAAGCTGACCACCATACTCACTAGACTAGATCCCACGAGAGTTGAGGACAAGGGGAGGAACATAGGGTTAGAAGCCACCAAGAGTTTCAGCGTGGGTGCCCCGGTACATTGCAGGAACTACGCCAGCGCGGGGCCAGCCTGGGTGCCGGGGGTGGTTGTGGAACAGACCGGTCCCGTATCGTACCGCGTGGAGACCAACACAGGTCTACTGTGGCGACGGCACGCGGACCAGCTCCGGAGCTGGGTCCCAGGTAATCAGGGCGCCGGAAACACGGATACAAATTCAGCGTTAGGGTTCTCCCCCACCCGTTTAGCCCAAGGGGGAGGAGAGGGGGGTCGAGAGTCCCCACCAAGGGGGGAGGAGAAGGAATTTGTCCTCGTAGATATCCCGCGGGATCCCCCAACAGAGTTTGATTTTGATTTTCAGAACCGGGGGGGGTTTTCGGAGTGGTCCCCCACCCATCCAAGCGAGAAGAGGGGTTTTACGTTAGCCCCTGGTGCCCCCGGTTCAACCACAACAGAATCTACCCTTTCCCCTAAAGCTGCAAAACCGCAGCAAGCCTCTAACAAGTCTCCCTCTCCCATTACAGGACAAGGGTCCAGGGAACAAGGAAGCGGGAGCGGCCCCCGGGTGGGCCAGCCCACATCGCGGCCCAAACGCGAGTGCAATAAACCATCTTGGCTAAGAGACTTCGTCTCATCCTAGGGGGGAGGGGTGTTGTGTCCTAAAGCCTGTGCCTTTAAACAATGTACCTATCCATGTGTATCCAATGTAACCTTTTCTATGTGTAACATTGTAACCTCCAGCTGCATCACTGTAACCTTAATAGGACACGAGCTAGTGACCACTAGATGGCAATAGCGAGCGTCCAAGCTCATTGGTCCAAGACTCACCTAGAACAACAGCGCGGGAAGATTCCCGCCACTACCTTCACCTGGACAAGAAGGGCGTGACCTGCAATGACGTCACGCAGCCTGTAGCCAATAGGCTATCAAGGAGCCACATTCAAATGTATAGCCACTGTATATATTGAGCTGTTCGTCCGCCATTACCTCATGTTCCCTCTGACCAGCATGTAATAAAGTTGTGTTAAGCCAGCTCTTCGGCTGTCCTGGTGTCTTTGGTCCCATACACTAAAGACCTGCACCAAAACGTTTCAGTTCTAAATGTTCCTGTTTACAGCCAGCCACATTTCTTTCTTCCTAAGGTTATTTTTTTTCCTTCCCAAAGAACATTTGGTCATTAACCAAACTCAGAACCCAATGGGCTGTTTTGAGGTCTCTCTCTGTGCACTTCTACAAATCAAATAGTTCCCCCGAGCCTGCTGATATCTCCTTATGCATAGATGTTGTTGTTTTGGCTGAATTAGGATCGGCGTTTTAAGAATGCTTTTTCTATTACATAAGAAGTTTCATAAATTTTAATCTACATGATGTTCACTTTGTGTAAATTCTGAGTTTATATTGTAGCTTGAAATTTGTTCGAATTTATCACTTTGTAAACATAGTTCACTGGGTACCGATTTTCCTATTACGTTTGGGATGTTTACTTTCACTTCTTTTCTTTTTACATTTGATGATCTGGATGTATCGGTACTATTTGCCATGTGCATGCATTTGATGAGCTGCACATCAATTTGTATTTATTTTACTTGATTTCTCAAATGTGCCTGCAAAGAGTATTTCTATTGATGGCAGTGCCATTCTCACAAATGTTTATGCAAAAAATCAACACTTGCATGTACCACAAGATCTTCATATAAACTTGTTCATGTTTTTTTCTCAATAATCAAGTACAGTATGATTCAAAAGACCTCTGAAAAGGGAATGTCAATACATTTCTGGATCAAGAACATACCAGGACTAGGTTGAAATGCAGTGACCAACTAAGGTGTAAAACTGCTGTGAAATTCAGTGAAACTCAGTTTGTGCATTCCCGTTAGAGTCTCAAAGGGCAAATTGGAGGTCCCACACCAGTGGTGGCAAACCTATGACACATGTGCCAGAGGGGGCACTCAGAGCCCTCTCTGTGGGCACGTGTTTCATCACCCCAGCACAGTTTGCCCTGCCCCTCTGTGGCGCAGACAGCAGCCTGTTGAGTTTGGGCATTCAGTCTCTAAAAGGTTCATCATCACTGTCCTACACAATTAGAATTTGAGATGCCAATCGCTACTTCTAAATTATGGGAATACTGACAAGGAATGAAATCTTAGACATGTTATCCCCACTTCTTAACGGGAAAGAATATTTGGTAAGAAAATCAAGATAGATATTAGGGTAATGTGGAAGTATCTGGCTACTCCCATGTGAACTGCAGCCAAGGGGATTAAAGGATCTTGCAGAGGTAATCTTAGATCCTCTCCATGTAATCTTTGAAAATCCTGGGAGAACATTTGAGGTCTCTGAAGACTGGGAGAGCAACACTTGACTCCATCTTCAAAAAAACAAGAAAGAAGATCTGTGCAAGTACTGACTAAACACCTTAACATAAATACCAGGAAAGAGTCTAATATTTTAAAAATACTGTGCTTTCAAAGGATTCTGTGATTTCAGAGGATCAACATATATATTTGGTAAAATCGCAAGTTGGTACATGTAGTGCAGTTGGTTTCATCAATGCTTTTGAAAAGGTCCTTTGTGGTATCCTTGTGGCCAGGGTTGGTTGACTGTATTCCATTGCCTGAGTGTACTCACAATGCTTTCCACTGGGGGGGGGACTCCTTCTGTGGTCCCCAAGATGATCCTAAAAGATTGGATGACTTGCTGCAAAAGTGAATAAAATGAGCTCCAGCATGGAAAAATGCAAAGTTTTATATTTAGGGAGAAAAAGTCAGAAACACAAATTAACATGAGCGACAGAGATCTAAAATTTTAGTAGATGGCAACTTTAACACATAAGTCAACTGTGTGGTGCAGCAGCAAAAAAAAAAAGTGAATATAAAACTAGGCTGTATTAACGAATATATAATATCCAGATCAAGGAAGGTGATAGTGCTACTAGATTACCTATAGCCTGGAAATGAAAAACAGTAAGAGATTGTATTATAGCCACCTTTATGTATCTACATGGCTTTCAGATGGAAGATAGCGCAAGCGTGTTTTCTGTAGCACCAGAGGGTAGGAACCAAAGTAATGGATTCAAATTACAAAAACATCATTTGAATAACTTCTTGACAGCAAATTGGATTAGATAATGAAGGTTTTGTCATGGAGGTTAGATGGCTACTTGTGAGAGGTGTTTTCTCTAATTTCCTCCTTTGACAGGGAGTTCGACTGACGAACCTAAGGATCCCTTCAAGCTCTACAATTCTATGATTCTGTTATTTCACTTAACAGTTGATTGTGAACAAAGATGTACTTGATTTAGGGTCTTTTATTAATGGAAATCACAGCAGAAAGTTGTATTGTGTCTCCATCCCCTTGCAGTGCTTCAGGCCTGCTATCAGCATGGAAAAATAATGGCTTGTGATGCTGTCTTGTTCTCAGGGAGGAGAAGCTATGGAAGGATGAGGTAGAAAATGGATACTTTCCCACTACCCTCAGCTGCTCTTGCACATGGACTGAATTGATAAGACTTTGTGAGTCAAGTCTTGTTTGCAATCAGCAGATATGATGATCTGACTATGATATCACCCATTGAGAACACCAGGATCAAGTGAGCCATCTGAATGGCTTCGTTAGTGTCCTCTCCAATAGGAATCCTTCATGATGGTATGCACTTGGTGGAAGACAAGGATTCTCTCAGAAGGAGTCTAGCCTTCTTTGGCCAAGGAAGAGGTACGCTAAATGCAGTTCTCTGCTTGAACTTCCAAATAAGATAAGCTTCACTTAATTTGCCCAACATCTGGTACCTTTTGACCAATTTCGTTGTAAATATCAAAATGTTAGTGTTCTTGATAGGCTGTTTGGAGTTTTCAATTATTATTATTATTATTATTATTATTATTATTATTATTATTATTATTATTATTATTATTATTATTATTATTATTATTATTATTATTATTATTATTATTATTATTATTATTATTATTATTATTATTATTATTATTATTATTATTATTCTAAGTGGTTCCTGTGCTACATGGAAGCAGCTATATGTTTTGCTCCCAATCTAATAGGTACCCAGCCACCTTTTAGAGTGAATAATAAATAACAGCAGGAAAGGAGAAAGCTATATGCCCTTTCATTATCTTCTTATACTTAAAATTGGAAAGATGAAGGACTATCAGTGGTAATGTAGATTACAGGACTCCTATACTGTTTTGCTGAAATAATTAAAATGTTTTATAATAGCAATAAATCTTAATATGATAGAGCATTTTGTAGAGTTAAGTATAAATTATATGAGCATTATCTGTCTGAGAAAGTGCATTGAAAGAATGCACATTCATTAGGCTGCTCTAAATTGCCTGTCTTAAGATAAAGTATTTGAGAAGGGACCCTTAAATTGATCTCTCAGTAGCTTTTGATACCATCAACCACAATATCCTACTGGATAGATTGTTGGGGTTGGACTTTGAGAATCTAGATCTTTGCTGACTCCAGTCCTTCTTTGATGATTAGGTCCATATTGGGAATGCTGTGTCAGCCCTGTGAGTAGAACATTATGGTGTCTTGCATTCCCCCAGTGCATTCCCCCAAGGGCTAGATGTTGCCATTCCGGATGTCAGATTTGTGTCCATTAATTCTTTTGCGCAAAGATTGTCCAGTTTGTCCTACATAAAATGCAAAAGAACATTTTTGGCAAGAGATGGCATAAATCACATTGGCAGAAGAACAAATAAAACTGCCTTTAATGTGTGTGGTCCCATTGGGTCCAGTAATACTGTAATACAGTAATACTGTAATACACAAATCAGACATCCAGAATGGCAACACAGAGAAACCTGTCTCTAACCACTTCAATCTACCTGGGTACTCTAGCCAAGACCTGAAAGTTGAAATTCTGGAACAGAGAAATTACAAAACTAGGATCCAAAGAGAGACAGCAGAAATCAAATACATCCATCTGTTGGACTCCCATCACAGAGGTTTAATTATTAGCCAAAGGTTTCTGGGACATCAGATTTGATAATCAGATTACTATATATACTATATTTTGGTGTATTATGCCACCTTCACTAACTTTCCTGCAATATTCTCTTTTACAACATGAGCACAACAGGATGTGCTCACACAAGAGGTAAAACAAGTAAGGGGTTAAACTCAATAGCATATGCTCTGCTTGGCAACTTCACACTTTTAAGATTGAAAAGGGGACATTTAAAACTAATCTGAATAACAAACCATGAATCATTTGTTACTGCTAGCTGTAGGAAGTTGTATTGATATGCATGCTTATCATTCTGCTTGATTACTCTTTACCTCATTACCTTGTAACTCATTTACCTTGTAACATCTTGACCTCTGCATATAAAACATACTCTGTATATAAACCATACCTAGAAATTTTACTCTTTTGTCTGAAGAAGTGGACTTGATCCACGAAAGCTCACAGTAAAAATATAACAGTTAGTCTTTAAAGTGCTGCAGTGGTTTTATTTTTTATTTTTTGTATTTGTTTTCTGATATGCCTGAAGCACAGACTAACATGGCTTCTATTCCAAAAAAATGTAAAAGGAACACTACCTGAGGCATTCAATCCTCCAGGTGTTGGGTTTACAAGTGCCTACATTGAAGGAGGCCTAGAAAACTTCAACAAAAATAAAATGCAATAACAAAACTGCTGTGGGGTCAAAATAGACCACCCACAAAAAATAAAATCTTAATTAAGCAGGGTGGGGTGCCATGAAACAGACCGGAAAGGGAATGTGAAACTGCTTTCCAGTGAGTCAGATAATGGGCGCATCTAGCTTTGCTCCTCTGGACAGGGACTCTCCAGTTCTCAGAGAGTTCCCAGAATTTTCTGGTCTTATGATCAAAGTCTCTTTTTTGAGACTCCAGTGGTAGAATACAAAGCACAGCCATATCCCTTGTTTACAGTGGGAGCTTCTTGGTTTGTTAATGATTTGAGCATATTAACCAGTTTGAGCATATTAACCAGTTTAGACTCCAGAGTACAGAAAGAGTTGGACTAACTGAGATGCCTCTGTTCTTCTGTGTTTTTCCATTGTCAGGGGGAAGGGGAGGATTTAGAATGCCGTGAACAGAAAGTTAGCTTGTTCAAATCTTGCCTTGTCTGCAAATGCAATAGGTAAGCTCAGATAAAAAGTAGTCTAGAATAACATTATTTGTTTGTTTGTTTTTTAGGTTGATTGTTTCTGCCATCAGCATTTCCAAAGGGATTTGCGTTAGGTAAAGATAAAGGTCTCCCTTGCTCAAAAGCCAATCGTATCTGACGCTAGGGTTTGGTGCTTATCTCCATTTACAACCAAAGAGTCAGCGCTGTCTGCGTCTGCAGATGTTTCCATGGTCACGTGGCAGGCACGATTTGACCCAGGAGCACACAGAATGCTGTTACCTTTCTAGCCGAAGCAGTACCTATTTGCTTGAAATTTCTCACTTTCGAACTGCTAGGTTGGCAGGAGTTAGGATAGACAAAGGGAGCTCAATCCATTGCACAGCACTTGGGTCTCGAACTGTTGACCTGCTCATTGTCAAGTTCAGCATCTTAACCACTAAGCCACTATGGGCCATGGGATTTGCATTAGATAGGTACAAATTATTAAAAACAGATAAGATTATTAAGTAGATCAATAGGGACCACTTCGGTGGGAAGGTAACAGTGTTCCGGTGTCTAGTCATACCTGCCACATGACCACGGAAATGTCTGCAGAAGCAGACAACGCTGGCTCTTCGGCTTTGAAACAGAGATGAGCACTGAACCCTAGAGTCGGACACGACTGGCTTTTGAGCAAGGGAAACCTTTACCTTTACTAAGATTATTTTAAAATAGACTTTAATATATATGCAAACTGTATGTCCAAAAAAAATCAAAAGATCTTCAAACAAGTAGTGTTTTTTAAGGAAAGCAAGGGGTTTATTTTGTATCTTTGACTAAGTTTCAGCCTTGCATTATGTGTGCACTGGGATGTATTAATGTCATATGTGCAAGGAAGGTTGAACAAATGCTTAGTGTAGACAAGTTCTTAGTTTGATGTCTGGTAGATACTATGCACAGAATATATATGCACATCAATTACAGGGCCTTTAGTCCTGCAGGCTTCTGCTTAAGGAGGTTTCATACCTCTGGGAAATATTGATCAGTAGGCTTTTGCATGTATGTATGGAGGGCTCAGCACTGGTGGCCCACTGATCAAACCAGCAGATTGTTGCTATGTCTTCCAGCATGAAAAATAAAAATAAATTTTGATGCTCCCTATGCAACACAGAAGGTGAAGGCTGAATGTTAGCTGAAGGGCGCTTTGAAAGAAAAAGATCTTTTAGCTACATTTTAAATTTAAGCAGGATTTATGTTAGCAGAAGCAGCTTACTTTTTCCCCCAGGGCTTGGGATAAAAGCTTTCAAAAATTTTATTGTGGTTGTTCATCTTTTCTTTTCATCCTTATCTATCTAGAATTAACGATTCTTTCCTTTGGAATGTTACCTACAGTGTCTAATAGCTATCTCCTAAGGGTTTGGTAACAGTGCTGACAGGGACCCTTTATAAATGGCTTTTAAAATAGGGTGTAAATCCTTTCCCTGGTCTTGAGAAAAATAAGTCTTTGCTTATTATCTGTTAGGTTTATGCTGTCAAAGATGTTGTTATGTGCCTTCAGGTCTCCCTAGGCTTAAGGTGACCCTATTATGGTTTCCCCATGCCCGCCTGGCATGGAAACGGCCCTTGCAGAGGCCACTTAGGTGAGAAGGCTCCCGGCGGTGGTTTCTGCGGGCAGAGAAATTAAGGGGGGTGGATTAATGATAGGGTTTGATTCACCCAATTCCTTGACCTGACCGGCGGATCTGCTGAGAGAGCGAATATCTAACTCTGTTACCCATTAGAGTAATCCCTCATCTCCGAGTCTCCGTCTCATCCCAGATGCAAACAGAGGCCATGTTTACCCCAGTCTTATCCCTAAACAATGGTGTTTCCCCATGTCAGTGTTTGCCCAAGTTAATTAACTTCCCCAAGAGAGATTCCCAATTAACCCAGGTAAACAGCTGATGTGATTTCTGTCAGATGACGGTTTTTGCCACCGTTGCGCTTTTTCTCCTATATATGTTGAAGCTTTCCCTCAATAAACTACTGATCTGATCACGCTCCATATTGCCTCGTATCGTTTCTTGATCAGTCTCCTCCGGGACCTCCGGCCCTCTGCGGCCCCGATTCCTACACCCTATGCATGAGAGATCTTCAAAATATTCTGCCCTCAAGAGCCCTGCTCAGGTGTTGTAAACTCAAGGCTGCGGGTTCCTTTAAAAAGTAAATCCACCTCATATTTGGTCCTCCTCTCTTCCTGCTCTCTTCAGTCTTTCCCAGCATTATTGTATTTCCTAGAAAATCTTGCCTTCTCATGATATGACCAGACACACAGTATATCCAGGGGACCAACTCAGTCTCCTCTTTCCTTTTTCAGTCAGAAACACAGGTGGCAGAGATGTGAAATATACTCTTAGTATTTTAAATGACTATTGTATAAAATCGGCATTAGCAAACTGAAGTTGGGGAAGAATGGTAACTGCTTCTTTTGCCATATCTGAATCTGAATATAGGCAATCATCATGGCAATCAGCCATGAAGACTGTCTTGAGAATATAATGCAGTGACCTTTCATCTGCCTTCTGCATTGCAGCATGACATCCGTACCACTGATCAATTTCCCGAGTCATTTTCTGGTCCTGAGCCCTTTTGGCACACAAAGTCCTCACCAGCCCCAGGCCAGTATTGATGAAGCTGCTGCCCTCCATCAAGATGGATTCAAGTGGGATTTAATCCATTTTGGGACCATCACCCTTCCCTGTGGACTATGGCACCCAAGGCTTTTAGTCCTCAGGGTTGTCAGGTGACACTCGGCATTGAGTCACTGGCAGTATGGTATTCTCTATTACCTTAACAGGATGGTAATTGGCAACTGGTAGATACCAGGAACTCAGGACATGTTTAAAATATTCATACAAAGGGACTGCATGCTAATTTAGGGGACTGCGGTTAGATGCTGTGTGGCACATACAATTATCTCACATGCAATTATTAGCCACCCTGAGTTCGCCTGAGTGGGCAGCGTATAAATTCAAAACTTAAATTATCTCTGTCAATAACTCACTGCAACTCTGCCCCTTTCCCCCCAATATTTGTTGTCCAAGTGGATACCCCACTATCACCAAAGGGATGTCGCAGCTCTTTATGGAATTGTCTATCTCCTCCCTCCCCCTCCTCCCCTTTGCTTGTGCACAGTTTTGTACAGGAATTGATGCTGTTCTCAGCAGGTTTACTGCCTCACTGAGATTATGGGCAATTCAGCTGCTTTTGACAGTAATTTTTTGAGAAATAGAGTATAGAGGATATTTCTCTGCTGCCCTGCAAAACATGTTGGCCTTGGGGGTCCTGGAGAGGATTCTCTGGGATAAAAAAGTATGCCAATGAGTCATTGTAGTGGTTGTTACATGCCATCAAGTCAACCCCCAACCTATAGCAACCCTATGAATGAGCAGTTTCCAAAATGTTCTGTCCTCAACAGCATTGCTCAGCAGTTGCAAACTCAAACTTTAGGCTTCCTTTAGGGAATCTTTCCAGTTCATATTTGGTCTTCCTCCTTTTCCTGCTGCTCTCCTTCTTACCCAGTAATACTGCCTTTTCTAGAGAATCTTTCTTCTCATGATGTGGCCAAAGTAGCGCAGCGTCAGCTTCACCATTTTCCCCTCCAGAGATAGATCAACTGGATCTTTAGTTGTTGTTCAGTCGCACAGTCGATTCTGACTCTTTGCGACCCCATGGACCATTGCCCTCCAGGCACCTCTATCCTCTACCATTCTCCTCGTCCCGCCCAGCCCCATGCCTACCACGTCCACGATGCCATCTAACCATCTCATCCTTGGCCGCCCCCTTCTTCTGCCCTCCAACTTTCCCAGCATCAAGGCCTTCTCAAGTGAATCCTCCCTTCTCATTTGATGTCCAAAGTACTTCATCTTTATCTTTGTTATTTGTCCTTCTAAGGAGCACTCAGGGCTAATCTCTTCTAATATTGACCTATTTGTTCTCCTCGCTGTCCAGGGGACTCTCAAAACTCCTCCAACACCACATCTCAAAGGCGTCTATTCTTCTGCGCTCAGCTCTCACACCCATACATACCACCGTGAATACCATTGCTTTGACTATGCGGACTTTTGTTTGCAGCGAGATGTCTTTACTTTTAACTGTGTTCCCCAGGTTTCTGATAGCTTGTCTCCCAAGAATCAGTCGCCTTTTTATTTCATGACTGCAATCCCCATCTGCAGTTATCTTTGCTCCTAGGAAAGTAAAATCTGTCACTGCTTCTACTTCTTCCCCATCTATTTTCCAGGAACTGATAGGGCCTGTTGCCATTATCTTGGTTTTCTTGATATTGAGTCTCAAACCAGCTTTTGTACTCTCCTCTTTCAACCTAATCAGGAGCTCCTTTAAGTGTTCTTCACTTTCTGCCATTAAGGTGGTATCATCTGCATATCTCAAATTGTTGATGTATCTCCCCGCAATTTTGATCCCATATTGTGATTCCTCCATCAACTGGATCTAGGACTCCCTTATTTGTTTTTCTGGCAGTCCAGGGTACAGTATCTGCAAAGCTCTCCTCCAGCACCATGTGGCAATTTCCCTTGATTCTAACCAATAGAGATGACTTTGTGGAAAACATGGCAGCAAGCGTTGCTCTGGGGAAAGTGACCATGTTCAACCTGAGTTCTTGATGTTTCAAAGAAAACAAAAAAAAATATGACTGCACTGGGCGTTAAGAAACCCAATTTTAATAACTTTAAAACAAAGCTAAGCAAAAGTTTCATTGCAGGAGATCCTAACAGGAAAAGAAGTCCAGGATGGATGGGAGTTTCTTTAAAAAGGAAATTCTAAAAGAGGAGTGGCCAAACTATGGCCCACAGGGCAAATCCAGCCCACGCCGCTACCCAGAAGCAGAAGTAAAACACACCTACGCATGCGTAAACACTGTCATAAATGCACCCATGGCTGTTGTAAATGCATTTATGACAGCCGTGGACATGCTTTACAGTGGGAGGAACCATGTGACCAGCCCACTCAACCACGTAACTGGCCCGTGGTGCGAAAACCTGGGGAACCCCTGTTCTAAAGGCACAACTATAAACAATTCCAACAAGAAATAAAGGTAGAAGACAGCAAAAAGGACTGGTGTGGCGGCCTCCTTTTCTTTTTGTCCTGCAGTTATTGCCACTCTCCTTCCTTCCTCTTGGTGCCAGCCAGCCTTGCCCTCTCTTTGCTCTTTTCAGCCTCAATGTTGTCTCCTTGGAGACCCCCCCCCCTCTCTCTTTTCCCTTGCTTGTCACTTCTCATAAAAGATGATCATTGTCACAACCAAACCTTTCCTAAATGGGAAGTTTGCCACCTCCAGCCCTGCCATTTGAGTTTGCTGTCTGTTTAAGACTTGCACTCCCGTAACTTAGCATTTTCCAGAAGTATGTATATTTTTATATCTTGACAAGTCTTTCCACATACAGATTCCACAATAGCAGCAACTGCCACATTTCAAATCTTGTTTTGACCATATCCTTTTTGACAAAAGTTCTTGGCACAAAGCTTTGAATTTTACAATAGCTACCTTAATGAGATACTGGTAATGAAATATGAGCATCGAGCGAGGTGGAAATGTGTTGGATTGATACCTCTAAATCATGTCATCTTCACTGTCTGTTTTGTAATGATGTGAAATGACATGCTCATTAATGTGGAAATTTGCCCGTAGAATCCCATCATTATCGTCATTAGCACTGGGTCAATTTTGGCATTTTGCTTCGATTACAAATGCTAATGGCTGATGAATCTCAATTGGGTGATAAAGAAACGTTGCTGGATCTTAGGTGACTGTGGTGGTTGTCAAAAGGCTTGACACAGGAGAAGGGGACTCAGCATCATCTCAGTGGAATATTTCAGTGAGAAGCCCTGGTGTAAATCTGCCAGTTTTGTTGCATCCTGTTGCTTGATTTGATTAACATTTGGCTCTTCTTCTTCAATTGCAGCCCACATGTTTGAAAGTTAGGGCTGCTAACATAATGTTTTATTGGCAGCTAGTCATTTTTATAAATGTACTGTAGCTGGAAATGTGGAGGTTTGTTTCTAAACAAAGAATTCATCAAACTACTGTCAAGGAATGAAAATCCAGAATATTTAGGAGCAATATTAATTTAGCCATTCTGCATTGACTGGCTGCAACTCATCAGGGTTCTAGACAGGTGCCTTTCTACCTAGTAATACCTGGGATCTTACAGATGAAAAAGGTGATCTCCATCACCGAGTTGGTCTTTTTTCCTGCTCTGCCCAAGAGCGAAGCTTTGTATGACAGCTCTTGTTGTTGTTCGGTCGCACAGTCATTTCCAACCCTTCGCGACCCCATGGACCATTGCCCTCCAGGCACCTCTGTCCTCCACCATCCTCCTCAACCCGCCCAGCTCTGTGCCCACTGCGACTACAATACCATCTAGCCATCTCATCTTTGGCTGCCCCCTTCTTCTTTTGCCCTCTACCTTTCCCAGCATCAAAGCTTTCTCAAGTGAATCCTCTCTTCTCATTTGATGTCCAAAGTACTTCATCTTCATCTTTACTAGTTGACCTTCTAATGTGCAGTCAGGGTTGATTTCTTCTAGGATTGACCTATTTGTTCTCTTCGCTGTCCAGGGAACTCTCAAAACTCTCCTCCAACACCACATTTCAAAGGCATCTATTCTTCTGCTTTCCTAATTGTCCAGCTCTCACATCCATAGATTACCACTGGGAATACCATTGCTTTGACTATACGAATTTTTGTTTGTAATGTGATGTCTCTACTTTTCACTATGTTCCTCAGGTTTCTCATAGCTTGCCTCCCAAGAATCAGTCACCTTTTTATTTCATGGCAGCAATCACCATCTGCAGTGATCTTTGATCCTAAGAAAGTAAAATCTGTCACTGCTTCTACTTCTTCCCCATCTATTTTCCAGGGACTGATCAGGCCTGTTGCCATTATCTTGGTTTTCTTGATGTTGAGTCTCAAGCCAGCTTTTGCACTCTCTTCTTTCAACCTAATCAGGAGCTCTATGCCTCATTGCAAGCACTTCTCAATTTTAGCTCCTCCTTTTGGTGACTGCGGTGGCTCAAGTGGTTAAGACTCTGAACTTGAAGTTGGCAGGTCAGCAGTTCGTGACCCAATTACTGCATGACAGAGTGAGCTCCCGTCTCTATCCCAGCTCCTGCCAACCTAGCACGTCAGAATCAAGAAATTGCAAGGAAATAAATAGGTACTACTTTGGAGGGAAGGTAAATAGTGTTCCATGCACTCTGGTGTCTAGGCATGCCTGCCACATGTCCACAAAAACATCTGCAGACACAGACAGTGCTGGCTTTTTGGCTGTAAACAGAGATGTGGACTGAACCCTAGAGTTGGATATGACTGGCTTTCAAGCAAGGGCGACCTTTATCTTTACCTTGGTGTAAATGCTTGTAGAAGGAATTATCAGTGGAATACTGTAGCATTGGTGATGAGGGGAACTGGAATGCTTAACCGTAGCAGGCCTTTCCTTGGTCTTACAAAACAGATGCAGCACAAATTATACTAGAAAGACTATACCTGAGCTTTTTGAAGGAAAGTTTATAGAAATAATTTTCATGTTTGATAAATACTTATTTTAGTTAGGGAAATGTTTATTTTGATTGTTTATAAGTGCAAGGTGTTCTCATTATCACACCAACATCAGTATCCTACTGTTGTTGTTTTTATTGTGTGTAGAAGATAAATTATCGAAGCCAGTTTGTTGTTGTATGCCATTAAGTCAATTCTCACTTATGGCAACTCTTTCCATGGTTTTCTGCGTACAGAATATGTAGTTAATTTCTCTGGCTGATTGCAGATGGTTCATAGAAATCAGTTTCATTTTATTCAACCCCTCTTTTCAATTCACTTGCTTCTGGACATGTAAAGCATGGTTGGAATCCTTCAGCTGTGTGGACATAATTCAACATTATACCCACGGTAGCAAGAACTACACCAAACTAGGAGTACTATACACAAAGCACTTCCACCAGTAATGGTTTACCCTTCCCTTCTTCTGGGGGCATCCTGGGATTCTGCAGCCTTTGGCAGCTTGCTGAAGTTTAAATAGGAGACCCTCCCATCATTGGCCACTCCGGCTAGTGGTCCTTGGTGCTGATTGGACAAGGGTGGGTGGGTTTTTTATATGGTTTTATGTTGTCTGTTCTGCTCTTTTTAACATTGTGAGCTGCCCAGAGTGAGAGTGTATCCCAGATGGGTGGGGTATAAATCAAATCAAATCCATACATACATACAGACAGACAGACAGACATTGGCTCACTAAACACCTATTGAGTCTACACTAAGAAACAGGATTTCAATCAGCATCTACAACCAAGCTTGTCTCCTAGCTGTATCTTATGAAAAGCAGGCTACACATGATCCGTAGAACAACCTATTGAAATGTGGATGTCTGACATTGTTTTAATGTCCATTTAAATAAATGGGTAGGTTTTCCACCATTAAAAAGAGAAAATAATTTGTCTGGCTATGTATGATGTACAAAAGTCTGCATAGTCAAAGCAATGGTCTTCCCAGTAGTAATGTATGGCTGTGAAAGCTGGACCATAAGGAAGACTGAGCGCAGAAGAATAGACGCCTTTGAACTGTGGTGCTGGATGAGACTCTTGAGAATCCCCTGGACTGCAAGGAGAACAAATCAGTCAATCCTGAAGGAAATCAATCCTGACTGCTCATTAGAAGTACAAGTGCTGAAGATGAAGTTCAAGTACTTTGGCCACCAAATAAGAAGAGAGGACTCACTCAAAAAGGCCTTGATGCTTGGAAAGATTGAGGGTAAAAGGAGAAGGGGATGACAAGTTGAGGTGACTGGATGGCATCGTTGATGCGATGGGCATAGACCTGTGTAGGCTGTGGAGAGTGGCAGAAGACAGGGGAGCCTGGTGAGTGGTGGTCCATGTGGTTGCAAAGGATCGTACCCGACTGTGCAACTGAACAACAAAAATATGTAACACAACTCCAAAGAATCTACCTGGTGGCTTTTATGAAAGCAATCATTTTTAAAGGCATATAATAAAACCCTCTTAAAACTTCAGATGTAATACATAAGACAGGATGACCAACTGGGGAGAGCAACTGGGAGCAACTGAGCTACAACTCGCATGACACTTGATCTCTGGCTATGCATGTTGGTGCATTGGGATTTGCAGTACGACAACATCAGGGGGTCACATATTGCCAACCCATGCCAAGTAATAAAACAAATGTGAAATTCTGTTCAGATAATAATAATAATAATAATAATAATAATAATAATAATAATAATAATAATAATAATAATAATAATAATAATAATAATTTCATGTCAGAAATTATTCTGAGTTCAAAGGATTTTTGCTGGAGAAACTCCGCTCAGGGGATGCCTGAATGAGGCTCCTTTCATGTCTCCAAGATCTTTTCCCACTGAAGTGGTCCCTGTTTATCTACTTGAAATTTCTTGCTTTCATGCTGCCAGGTTAGCAGGAGCTGGGACAGAGATAGGCGCTCAAACTGTCATGCAGTACCTGGGTCTCGAACTGCTGACTTGTTGGCCTTCCAGCTAACAAGGTGAGCTTCTTAACAACTGAGCCACCACAGATTATGCTCAATAAATCATCTGAACTTGAAATATCTTGAAGCATTTTCTACGAGTAAGTAAGGGATTCATCTGGTGTGCTTTCCTGAAAAGGAAAGGCATTTGTTGTTATGTGCCACCCAGTCACCACTCACTCAAGGAGACCTCAGGAATGAGTGACCTCCAAAGTGTCCTTTCGTTAACAACTTAGCTCACAATTTGCAAACTCAAGGCCTTGGCTTCATTGAGCCAAATCCCATTGCACCAACATGCATAGCGAGAGATCAAGTTCAGTTGCTCCCATGTGCAAATTGAGGCCAGGTACATGTACAGCCCATATATTTTTGTCTTATGGTACAGAATGAGCTCCCGTCTTTGTCCCAGCTCCTGCCAACCTAGCAGTTCAAAAGCAAGAAATTGCAAGTAGATAAATAGATAATATTTGGTGGGAAGGTAACAGCGTTCTGTGCACTAGTCATGTCTGCCACATAACCATGGAAACGTCTGCGGAAGCAGACTGCACTGGCTCTTCAGCTATGAAACGGTGATGAGCACTGAACCCTAGAGTCGGATATGACTGGCTTTTGAGCAAGGTTGACCTTTACCTTTATTCCTTGAGAAAAGGTACCCCTA
This sequence comes from Bradypodion pumilum, assembly GCA_035047305.1. Classification (NCBI taxonomy): domain Eukaryota; kingdom Metazoa; phylum Chordata; class Lepidosauria; order Squamata; family Chamaeleonidae; genus Bradypodion; species Bradypodion pumilum. The sequence continues at coordinate 386,591,228 of JAWDJD010000001.1, read as the reverse complement.
TACTTGCATCAGCCAAGCCCACATAAGCCTTTCCTAATCATGCTTGTGTGTCGTCCCCCCCCCCCCAAGTATTAGATTTATATGTTGTCTTTCCACACTTGTGCTCAAGGCTGCTAACATAATATATTAAAGTTAAAATCAGAATTTAAAAAAATCCCAAATTCAGTAGAATGAGTAACAAAGCAGAACAGCAATTAGTTAAAACCAAGCAGCAGAAAAATAAAATCACTTTGACAAGTAAAATGCCTGTTTAAATCAAAAAAGACATTTTGCCTGGCAGAAGGTCATTTGAGGGGGATGAATGAACCACACAGATATTTACATTTTCTGTTTCTGCTATTTTGGATTTGGGGACCTTGTATAGTTTTTACATTGATGGATAGTTTTTGTTTTTTCTTAACACTAATCATAATTATTTACAGTAGGGAAAAGTTTTGTTAGCTTGAATTCTTATCCTGTAGCTTTCCATTTAGAAACAAGCAAGCTTTATTTGGCAATCAGTATTCGCTACCATAAGGACTGCAGTGGCTCAAGTGGCTAAGACGTTGACTGGGAGGCGGAAGGTCAGCAGTTCGATTCCCGAGTACTGCAGGACGGAATGTGCTCCCGTCTTTGTCCCAGCTCCTGCCAACCTAGCAGTTTGAAAGCAAGAAATTGCAAATAGATAAATAGGGACCACTTCAGTGGGAAGGTAACAGCATTCCATGTGCTCCGGTGTCTAGTCATGCCTGCCACATGACCACAGAAACGTCTGCAGAAGTAGACAACGCTGGCTCTTCGGCTCTCCATGTAGGCGCGTTTTACTTCTGTTTCCGGGAGCGACGAGGGCGGCACGGGCTGGATGAATCGCATTAAACCCCTTCGTGTGGATTCAAGGGCACTTGGGCTTCTGGGAATTGAAGACCAAGAACATCTGGAGTGCCAAGGTTCACCATCACGGACCTAGAGTGACTGAAGCTTCTGACAGCAGAGAATGGTGGAACCATGTACTGCATGCTAAAATGTTATGAGCTTAAGAAAAGGTTGAACACAGATGAGAAATCCTCAGGATTCTTGAAGCTAGCAGGTTCTGAGCACAGAAAAGTGCAAATAATTTGGGGAAAACTTGAGTAAGGATTAAGACAGTGAAACAAAACATTGTTTAGGAATTGAATCCAAAGAAATGAGTGATATTGGCAGTGTTTCAGCCCAATACTCATGTTATAGTTTCTCTTGTATACTTCTCAACTGTTGTTCTTCTTTCACACTTCACAGTGATATGGTTTTTCTCATACACTAGGAAAAATGCAGCCTGACATGATTTCTCTATAGGATACTCTGTGCATCTTTTTTATTTCAACAAGCTTCTAAGTGCCTGAGCTTGTCTGTGAGGAATTATACCATACTGAGTATTGTAGGCTGCAACTTTTATCTGAGTATACTTTTTTTTCCTGAAGCAGAAAAAATGCCATTGGCATGAATTTGTTAAAGGTGGATCCCAGCTTGCCATGAAGTGACCCACACACTATGATCATGGAGCCATCTCCTACGGCACATATGAAATGAGGCAGGCAGGATTTAACACCAGGACTGCAATGCACAGCCAGTCCATTCGGCATGGTCTCTTCCACCTCCATGACCATTAGGAATCAGAGTTCCTCCTCTGCTCATTTTGCCTTTGGGCCCAATATGATAGTTTCTAGTGGCTCTGATATGCTTGAAACATGGCTATTATTCCAGAAAATTCAACCATACTGAGTGCAATTGCCCTTTGTCATGTTCCTCTGTGAAGTGCTAAGGGACTCCTTCTTGTTGTGCCGTATCTGATTCCAAATATAGGCGATCCTCATGGTAATCAGCCATGAAGACTGTCCTGCGAATATAATGCCGTGGCCTTTCATCTGCCTTCCATATCACAGCATGACACCCATACCACTGATCCAGCTCTTTCTGGTCCTGAGCCCTTTTGGCACACAAAGCCCTCATCAACCCCAGGCCAGTACAGTGGTACCTTGCTTAAAGAGCATAATGTGTTCCATGGATTGCTCTTTAAGCGAGTTTGCTCTTTAAGCGAAACACCATTGTAAGTGACCAATTGTGACTTCTGCCTGGGTGGATTGTGAACCCTGATTTAGTTGTTAAGCAAGTTTTGGGTTGGTTTTAGTTGTTAAGCAAGGCAACCATTCAGAGAAAATGCTACTCTTTAAGCAAGTTAGTCTCAAAGCCCCTTATGCGAAGTTTTACTGTATTGATGAAGCTGCTGCCCTTCATCAAGATGGATTCAAGAGAGATTTAATTCACTTGGGGACCATCACCCTTCCCTGTGGACTTCACCAAGGGTGCTAGTCCTCAAGGTTGTCAGCTTAGTTGACCGCCACCTGACGCTCAGCGCTGAGTCGGTGGCAGTATGGTCTCCTCTATTACCATAGCAGAATAACCTGGCCAACTTGCAGTTTAAGTGTTCTACATTTAGGGAATTTGAACTCTAGCAGGAGTGGGTAACATGGACACCTCTCAAGTCTTTTGCAGATACCTCTGCTGCCTCCTAGTTGCCACTACCATCAAACTGCAACATAGACAATCATTGGTAGTGCCACAATCTCCCCTTCCAGAAAGAAAGAAGACACCGTTCTCACAATACTGGGATTCTATGGAGACAATAGCTCTCTCCCACCACTCTTGCTAAATTTTGGTGGCAGAAACAGCAACTGCTGCCAAACTTTCACTGTATAACATCTGGTAGATTTCAAGGGTTCACGATAGCCCTTTGTCTGCTGGAGATCACCTTCCACCATGTTAAATTCATTTTCAGAATAGAAAGCAAATGATCCTGAGCCTGTGCCTTAGCATTTGGGATGCAATTTTTCAAAAAAGCTAATTCATCCATGAATCTGATATGTGGCCCCTTTGCAAACTGCCATGGTGGTCATGGTGGTGTTTGGTGGTCAAGAAGGGTTAATCCTATTTTTGTGTCTGCTCCCATTAGCTGTCAAAGGTTTTGAGACACTGGATATTTATCTTCTTGATAAAGCTGCCCACTTAGAGCTGAACAGATTGTTTCCAATTTATTCCTGCCAGGGTGAAGTTAGACCTCAAGATCCACAATGATAAGAAAAAGAAATTTCATTATGACAAGAAAGGTTTCCTAGATTTTGTGCAGAGGCAAAGAGAGAAATGGCAAAGCAAACCTGACTTGCTGTGCTTGAATGTAGATTGGAAAAGCACTTCAGTAGTCAAGATGCCAATAAAAGAGGTTATCTCATTTCATTTAATGTGTTGTAGGTTGTTCCACAGCACTAGGTTATCAAAGTAATTATTTTTCATAGGCTTACATAAGTAACATGTGATTCTGTCAATGAATGTCTTAAGAGGACTATTTTGTGAAATCAATTTGGATTTTTTAAAAAAAGTCTACCCAGAAAGAGCATCAATATATCCTTTAATTTTATTTAAAATCTATATGCGCAACAGAAGGATTTTTCCATGTCTTTTTACAGTACATGGAATCACAATGTCCACTAAAAAGTATGGAGAGGGAGAGAGAAACATTTAATATTACAACTTTTTAAAAAAGTGAATACAGTGGAACCTTGTATAATGAACGCTTTGTATAATGAAAAATCCGTACAACGAAGCATTTTTGCACTATTGCTGATGTACCATATAATGAAAAGAAAATGTTTGTTATACAAATCGCTATCGCAACAAACCAGGAAAGGGACCTTGGTGTCCTGGTGGACAGCTCAATGAAGGTGTCAACCCAGTGTGCCTCAGCAGTGAAAAAAGCAAACTCAATGTTAGGGATCATTAGGAAGGGTATAGAAAATAAGTCAGCAAGTGTCATTTTGCCTCTTTATAAATCTATGGTGAGGCCCCATCTGGAATACTGTGTACAGTTCTGGTCGCCATACCTCCAGAAGGATATTATGGAGTTGGAGAAAGTACAGAGGAGGGCAACCAGAATGATTAGGGGACTGTAACACCTTCCTTACCATCTGAGGCTGCAACAGTTGGGCCTTTTCACTCTTGAACGACGGCGTCTAAGAGGTGACCTGATTGAAGTTTATAAAATCATGCACGGTGTGGACAAAGTGGATAAGGAAAAACTGTTTTCCCTATCGCACAACACTAGAACTAGGGGACACTCCATGAAACTTTTGGGTACTAGTTCTCAAACAAATAAGAGAAAGTACTTTTTCACCCAGAGGATTACTGGTCTATGGAACTCCCTGCCAGAAGAAGTGGTGACAGCTGTCAGTCTTGACAGCTTTAAGAAAGGATTAGACAAGTTCATGGAGGACAAGGCTATCAATGGCTATAATTATGGCTACCTAAGGACAACCTCCGGGTTGGAGAAATAGGCAGGATATCTCTCAATGCCATTTCCAGGGAATCCTAAGCAGGTGAAGGCATCTCCTTGGGAATACCCTGAAGGAAATGGTGAGCCACTGTGTGAGACAGAATGCTGGACTGGATGGGCTGCTGTGGCCTGTTCCAGCAAGGCTGTTCTTATGTTCTTATGTTAATACCCCGTACAACAAAAAAAATAATCTGTTGTGCAGGGTACCACCAATAGTGATTTGTATAGCAAAGAGGTCTGCAGAACAGAGTTTTTTCATTATACGGGGTTCTACTGTACATGTCATTTTTTGTTCAAAATTCAAATAATTGTAGCTATCCCTCTTGTGTATTAAAATATTCTCTTGCAAAAATGACTGAGTGGCACAGTGGTGAAAGTGCTATACTGCAACCAAAAGATTGTGAGTTCAATCCAGACCCAGGGATCAAGGTTGATTCAGCCTTCCATCTTTCTGAGGTTGGTAAATTGAGTACCCAGCATGTTGGGAGCAAAATGCTAATAATCTTGTGAACTGCCCAGAGAGTGCACTAAGCGTTATGGGGTAGTATATAAGTGTGATTGCTTTGCTTTTGGTTTACAGTATTTTGTTCACTAATGTTCACTACTGATTGACATGATCACGAGGGGCACTATGAACATAATTAAGATTTTATTGCATGAATTTAGAAATGGGAACAAACTGTCACCTGCTAATTCAAAGGTGAGCAATTTCAAGGGTTGGGGGAAGCTGCATTGCCTCTGGAGGCTGCATCTTACTTCCACTGCTGGGGGAGCTGCTTTCTTTCTCTTCTAGACTTGCTGCTGTGCAGCCCGCTGGAAGCATGTCCCTTTTGTTAAGAGCAGGGCCACACTTCTAGTTCTGTTGTAAGAGAAGGCACAGCCTTCTAGAAGAAAAGTGTAGTGTCTTCATCCACAGTAGCAGAAACGGGGGGACATTTGACATGGTGCTGTGAAGCAGGACGAAGGCTGCATGTTGTCCACCTTTGCTTTAAACGAGACTGAGCTTGATAAAAATGTGATTGGATTGTGTATCCTTGTTTACCATTCCTAAGAAAGAAAAGAGCCTTCCTTAGCAAAATAGGCTTCAAAACCAGATTTCCCTAACCATCACCCTTTCCATTTTATCACACATTAGATCAGGGGTGCCCAAACTACAGCCTGTGGGCTGGATCCGGCCCCCTACTCCAATTCATCTGACCCATGCTGCCCTTGCCGCTCCTGGAAGCAGAAGTAAAATGCACCCAGGCAAGGGCGGGTGTCAGGGGCTGAATTGGTGTCAGGGGCTGAATCCAGCCCACGGGCCATAGTTTGGGCACCCCTGGTTTAAGCAGAGAAAATGGCAGCCTGAAAATATATCTCATCCTGTTGCAAAACAGATTGCAAGGCGTGTTTTACTTCCACTTCTGGTGGGAGGAACCATGTGACTGGCCCGCTGAACCATATGACAGCCTGAAAAGTTTGGGCAATCCTGCACTAGATGGTTTAATTGCCACTAGTTCTTTCCATTGTCTCTGGTTTCTAGGAAGAGTCTCTTTCCAGGATTACTTGCTGAAGTCACCTCTGTCTAGGATTTCTTCTTCAAGCACCATATCCATTCCAAATATTGGCTATCATCATGGTGAAAGTTTTCCTATTCTTAACGCCTCGGACAGTTCTACCAAGGACATTCCGCACCAGTCTCTCAGGTTCTTCAGCCACAAGGTCCATCTATGTCCATGGTTCCCAACATGGGGCACATGCCCCACAGGGGGGCAATTCGATTTTTAAGGGCAATTTGAGAATGAGTTATTGACTGTTAATGGCCTTTTAGGCTGGCTCCATGCATATGTTAGACAGTGTTGGGGACAACACAAAACCTTGTTGCTCACTCACCTTTGTGAATTTGAACCTGTTCTTTCAGCTGTTCCTCAATTCTTACTTGAGCTGTCTAGTTCCAATAAAAATTGGTAATGATTTTGATATCCTTATTTGATCATGACTAGCCCTGAAACTTTGTACTATTCTGCTCTGCTGCAGCTTCATAGCTTTTCACAGTCTTACCTACTGCCTCCATAACAGCCAGCTATGGTCTCCATGCCTTCAAAGTGGGTTCCTTCAGACTGGGCTTTCTCCTTCTCCCAACTCTCTTCTCCACCCAAAACTCTCACCAGCAGTTTCTAACAGGCTTCTGACTGTTTTCAGTCTCCTGGCCAGAGCTTGTAAACAGTTGTACTTTTTAACAAAACTTCTAACTAATCTCATTTGATTGTTTTGATCTGTCCAAACAAAAGTGGGCTCTCTACAACCAGTCATTTTCAAACTCAGTTTATAAACGTCCTTCCATTGCAGCTCTAGACAAATCCCCCACAACTGATTTATGGTCACTACTGAAAGGGAAAAGCCTGGCTTCCAGCCAGGGAGGTAACTATAGAACATCTGACCCTGTGGCAGCGGCACTATCGACCAATAAAAGTAATTTGAAAGTGAAGAAGAATGGTAGTGACAGTAATGGTGCATTTAGGGCAAGAGGAAATGCTAGACTCAGTTGTAGCTCTTGCAATAATAATAAACAGGGAAGAGAGAAGTGATGGTGGTAGTGATGTTAGTGGGCCAGGCCAACTCAGACCATAGAAGTTTCTGGGATAAGCATGAAGCAACCAAATTTGTCTGTTGTAGCCAAAACAAATATGGCCAGCTTGGGTAACATTCCATGCATCTATATGAAGTAGGTTTCAGTCTGCAAGAATATTCCAGATAATAATAATAGTTTTGTGTCAAAAATTATTCTGGGTTGAAATATTCCAGATAAAATGTATTAACGTTTAAGGTGGCACAAGGTTGCTTATTGTTAAGGCCACTGAAAATGGTTACAGGTTTGCTCACTTGTAGTCTGAGTGAATGTAACCAAATGCAAGCAAACTATACTGTTTTCAGTTGTAATGGCATAAGGGGACTGTACTGTGCTGTTTCAGTTTTTGACTAGTCACAGTTAAGCTTAGAACACCCTAGGTATCAATCATAACTGCTTAGTGAAAGCAAGCAGGCTACATAAACTACTGTATGAGTTGAAGTTGGTTTATTTCTACTAAAGATTGTTAAGATGAATTGCAATGTGTCTAGGTTTGGATGATATGATGAGCCATGATTAATTTTTAAAAAGGAAGCAAATATTAATTCCTCTTTGTGGCTGTGCTGAAGTATCTGAGAAAGGATTTCCCCTATTTCTAGCATATTTGAACAGGCTTTTCTAAATTTTATTCATAACGTCTATGCATTATCTATTACATGTCTAGCTTGACATCCTGCTATAGTAATGGAATAGACTGTACAGCCAGCAACTTAGTGACGAATGTTGGGCAGCAGAAAAAAACTGACTCCCTAATGGAGCCAACGGCTATGGGTGGATGAGCCCCTTTAGGTGGGGTGATGGCCCCCTCAGTGGAGGAATTACCATTAGAAACCATCATATTGGGGCCAACAGCAAAATAAGAGGAGGAGGAACCACTTCACTGTTCTGATTCCCAACGTTCATGGAGGCGGAAGAGGCCATGCCAGATGGACTGGCTGTGAAGGCACACCTTGACAATATCCTCAAGGCTGCAGCAGTCCATTGCAGTCCCGGTGTTGAGTCCTGCATGTCTCGTTTCATACATGCAGCAGGAGATGGCTCCATGACCACAGTGTATGTGTCACTTCATGGCAAGCTGAGATCCACCTTAAACAAATTCATGCCAATGGCAATTTTCCTGGTGAAAATGATTTCCTGGAAAAAATGTATACTCTGATATGAGTAGCAGCTGATGACGATGACAATCTATTACCAATCCAATTTTTGCATGGGTTCCAGTTACTCATGTCATCTACCCCTTCATCATTGCCACCTTATTTATGCTAAAGTGAAAGCTAGTTGCTGTGGGAATTGGGCAGATCAGCAAGTAGAGACAGAACCTTTCTTTTGTTTTTAAGCATACTTTACCACCTTGAACATCAAGGTAGATGACTATGTCACCAACATCGCAGTCCTCGAGAAGGTAAATCTAAACAGCATTGAAGTTTCCATCATAGGCCATTGTCTTAAATGGATAGGGCATGTCTGCTGTATGGATGGTTCCAGGCTTCCTCGTCAAAGTTTAATGGGAAATTTAGCTCTGGTACAAGACCTTGTGGTGCTCCTTTGAAGCATTATAAGGACCAGATAAAACAAACTATGAAGTTGTCAAGTATAAACCCATAAACTTGGGAGGCAGCGGTCGAAGATCACCCACTTTGGCACCAAACCATCTCTGCTGCTACCAATCACTTTGAAAGGGAACGCTGCAGACATGAAGAGGCTAAGTGACAAGCATGGAAGCTTAGTCAAACTCAACCACGCCCTCCACCATCTATTCAGTGTAATGTGTATGGTCGCATGTTTCATTCCAGAATCGGCTTAATGATTCACCAACGACACATCCATCAATGGAGAAAATAATGACTTTCAGGAAAAAACGTATGCTCAGATACAAGTAGCTGCCAACAATGAATTTATAGAATAATGGAGTGAAAAATGTTTGTGCCACTGATATACTATTTTTCTTATAAGATTCATCTAGCGTAGAGCTGCACTGGGCATACATGAAGATGGGGTGTCGTTTGCATTGTATGGAAGAAGTTTTCTTCACAAATTTCTCTGCAGAAGATAGGAATACTGGTTGCATTTGATCTTTGTAGACTGTGTGATACAAAGAGGACCTAATGCACATTTACTGGACTAATAGATTGGAATGTAATTATCCTTCTCAGCTCAAAATTTAAATGTACTAAACATAAGAACATAAGAACATAAGAACAGCCTTGCTGGAACAGGCCACAGCCCATCCAGTCCAGCATTCTGTCTCACACAGTGGCTCACCATTTCCTTCAGGGTATTCCCAAGGAGATGCCTTCACCTGCTTAGGATTCCCTGGAAATGGCATTGAGAGATATCCTGCCTATCTCTCCAACCCGGAGGTTGTCCTTAGGTAGCCATAATTATAGCCATTGATAGCCTTGTCCTCCATGAACTTGTCTAATCCTTTCTTAAAGCTGTCAAGACTGACAGCTGTCACCACTTCTTCTGGCAGGGAGTTCCATAGACCAGTAATCCTCTGGGTGAAAAAGTACTTTCTCTTATTTGTTTGAGAACTAGTACCCAAAAGTTTCATGGAGTGTCCCCTAGTTCTAGTGTTGTGCGATAGGGAAAACAGTTTTTCCTTATCCACTTTGTCCACACCGTGCATGATTTTATAAACTTCAATCAGGTCACCTCTTAGACGCCGTCGTTCAAGAGTGAAAAGGCCCAACCGTTGCAGCCTCAGATGGTAAGGAAGGTGTTCCAGTCCCCTAATCATTCTGGTTGCCCTCCTCTGTACTTTCTCCAACTCCATAATATCCTTCTGGAGGTATGGCGACCAGAACTGTACACAGTATTCCAGATGGGGCCTCACCATAGATTTATAAAGAGGCAAAATGACACTTGCTGACTTGTTTTCTATACCCTTCCTAATGATCCCTAACATTGAGTTTGCTTTTTTCACTGCTGAGGCACACTGGGTTGACACCTTCATTGAGCTGTCCACCAGGACACCAAGGTCCCTTTCCTGGTTTGTCGCAGAGAGTTCAGACCCCATCAGTTTATAAATGTAATTGGGGTTTTTTGCCCCAACATGCATCACTCTGCACTTACTGATGTTGAAGCTCATTTGCCACTGTTTTGCCCACTCCCCCAGTGTCAAGAGATCCCTCTGGAGCTCCTCACAATCTCTCACAGTTTTCACTACCCTGTATAATTTAGTGTCGTCAGCAAATTTGGCTACCTTGCTTTTTACTCCTACCTCTAGATCATTTATGAAGAGGTTGAAAAGCAGGGGTCCCAGTACTGAACCTTGGGGGACCCCACTCTTTACTTCCCTCCACTTGGAGAAGTGTCCATTTAGTGCTACCCTCTGTTTCCTGTCCCTTAGCCAGTTGCTGATCCAGGACAAGACCTGTCCCTTTATTCCATGACTGGTAAGTTTATTCAAGAGCCTTTGGTGTGGGACCTTGTCAAAAGCCTTCTGAAAGTCCAGATAAACAATGTCAACTGGATCCCCTTATCCACATGCTTGTTGACACTCTCAAAAAATTCCAACAGATTAGTGAGGCATGATTAGTGAGGCATGATTTGCCCTTGTAAAAGCCATGTTGGCTCTCCTTTAGCAGCGCCTTCTCTTCTATGTACCTATTAATTCTATCTTTTAGGATGGTTTCCATCACTTTACCTGGGACACATGTCAAACTGACAGGCCGGTAATTTCCTGGATCACCCCTGGATCCTTTTTTGAAAATTGGTGTTACATTCGCTACCTTCCAGTCATCAGGCACAAAGCCTGATTTGAGGGAAAGATTATATATTTTGGCTAGGATATCAGCAATTTCATCTTTAAGTTCCCTGAGAACTCGTGGATGGATGCCATCTGGTCCTGGGGATTTGTTAGTGTTTAGCTTAACAAGACATGCAAGGACCTCCTCCCTGGTTATTTCTATCTTGCTTAATTCTTCGGTTTCCCTCCCTACGAAGATAGGTTCTGTTTTGGGCATTTGGTCTCTATCTTCTTCAGTGAATACTGAAGCAAAGAATTCATTGAGTCTCTCTGCAATCTCTGTTTCCTCTTTGATAACCCCTTGCCTTCCATTGTCATCTAATGGTCCAATGGCCTTCCTAGTTGGGTTCTTACTTCTAATGTACTTAAAGAAGTCTTTGTTATTCCTCTGAGTATTTTTAGCTATACGCTCCTCAAAGTCTTGCTTTGCTTTCCTGCCTTGCATTTGTTCTGCCAGAATTTATGTTTCTGCCTGCTGTCCTCATTTGGACAAGCCTTCCATCTTCTAAATGAGCTTTTCTTGCTCTTGATCACTTCCCGAACAGCTCCTGTAAGCCACATTGGAGTCCTCTTGGACCTGGCAGTGCCCTTTTTCCTTTTGGGTATGCATTCCAATTGGGCCTCTGTTATTGTTTTTGTAAACAGCCTCCATGCCACTTGGAGTGTTTGGACTCTCTCAATTTTCCCTTTCAGTTTCTTTTTTACTAGTTTCCTCACCTTTGGGAAATTTCCTTTTTGAAAATTTAAGGTCTCTGTGTTAGATTTTATCAGTGACTTGCGGTCTATGATCAAGTTAAACATAATTGAGTTGTGGTCACTGTTCCCTATTGGATCAGTCACATTAACATCTTGCACCAGATCCTGAGTATTACTCAGGATCAAGTCAAGGATTCTTGTACCTCTAGTTGGGTCTTCAACCATCTGTCCCAGGGAACAATCATTGAGCATATCTAGGAACTTTATCTCTTTATCATGTGCTGAACAACAGTTCACCCAGTCTATGTGAGGGTAATTGAAGTCCCCCATTATAACCAGGCTTCCCTTCCTGGATGCCTCCGTTACAACATTCTCCAACTGCCAGTCTCCCTCAAGAGTTTGGGTCGGAGGCCGATAGTATATGCCTACTGTTAGACCATCCTTGTGGCCTGGTACTCTTACCCACAGAGCTTCTAATGGTGACTCTAAATCACCTAGATATTCCAATTCATAAGATTTTATCACTTCTTTGACATACAAGGCTACACCACCTCCTGTTTGCCCCTTCCTATCCTTCCTGTACAGTTTGTAGCCTGGGATAACTGTATCCCATTGGTTATCATCCGTCCACCAGGTTTCAGTGATACCAATAATATCAATATTTTTATCTATTACCAAGTATTCCAGCTCCCCTATTTTGTTCCGGAGGCTCCTGGCATTTGTATACAAGCATTTATATATGCATTTCTGACACAGTCTTTTGCGTCCAGTTGCATTGTTAGACTGCCTCTTGCATCCTTCTGCTAGAATGCTAGTGACTAGCTCCTTGCTCTGCTCAGTAAATTTTGCATCCTCCTCACTACTCAAGTACACACTTTCCCGAACCGGATGCTACCCAGCTCCTGTCGGCTTTCCCCCAGTTATCAGTTTAAAAGCTGCTCTGCAGCCTTTTTGATGTTGAGTGCCAGCAATCTGGTCCCATCATGGTTTAAATGCAACCCATCCCTCCTGAACAGATTTGGCTTGTCCCAAAATGTTCTCCAGTTCCTGACAAATCTGAAGCCCTCCTCTCGACACCACCGCCTCATCCACGCATTGAGGCTTCTGAGCTCTGCCTGCCTGGTAGGTCCTGCGCGAGGGACAGGCAGCACTTCTGAAAATGCTACCTTGGAAGTCCGGGACTTCAATCTTCTTCCTAACAACCTAAATTTGGCTTCCAGGACAGACCGCTTGGCCTTCCCAACATCATTAGTACCAACGTGTACCATGACAACTGGCTCGTTCCCAGTTCTCTCTAATAATCTATCTAGATTTCTTGTGATGTCTGCAACTTTTGCACCTGGCAGGCAAGTCACCATACGGTTATCATGTGCATCACAAATCCATTTCTCTGTATTTCTAATTATTGAATCGCCTAGTACAAGGAGCCTCTCTCCTGCAATCTGTTCATCTACATGCACCTCATCAACCATATTAAGGGAGAGAACCTCAGTTTGTTCCTGATGTTCATCTTCCTGGATCTCATCAAGTGTGATGAAGGAGAGATCATCAGGTGGAACCAGCTGTTCCTCTGTGTGTTCCTCGTCAGGTGTGATAAGGGAAAGAGCCTCAAATTTATTCTGTAATTTCAGACTCTCAGAGTGATCCCCTACTCTTCTCCTCCTTTGAGTCACATTCCTCCAACCATCTCCCTCCTGAGTTAGTGAAGGGCCTTCTCCCTCAGAACTGTGCCCTGTCTCTTCTTTGTCCAGCATAGTCTGCTCCGCTCTGTCCAAGAACAGCTCAAGCTCCTTAATTTGTTGGTGGTTAGATATGCGGGCCTCTAGCTGCTGGACCTTCTCTTCTAGTAGTGCAACCAGCTTGCACTTGCTGCAAGTGTAGTTCTCCATGTGCTTTGGCAAGAACACACATGGCACAAGAATTGCAGGTAACTACAGCTGTTCCCTCAGATTCCATTTTAACAAGTGCAGTATTCTGGGCCTCAAAAATGTACACGTTTACTACCTTTCTACCTAGTAAGACTATATTCTTCTTATGTCCCTAGTTTGTAATCTCGCGCGCCGCTAGGCGCGCGGGCCTCTAAAGCAGCTCTACTCCAACTGCAAAACTTACCAGTGCTCACTTCCTTTGTTTGGCTCTCCTCAGCAGCAGCTCTGCTTAAGAGCACATGCAGAGTCAAAATGGCTGACTCTGAAAGAGCTCAGAGCTTTTAAAGGCTAGTGTGGCTCCACCCCTATGAGTCACAGTTCAGGGAAGGGCCTGGTGTGGCCCTGCCCCCCTGCTTCTGGAAGCTTCAAACTGCTTCCTCTGTTTGAACAGAGGTGGCTCTCAGCAGTTTCAATTATCAATTTAAATTAGTAGAGGCCTCTAAAGCAGCTCTACTCCAACTGCAAAACTTACCAGTGCTCACTTCCTTTGTTTGGCTCTCCTCAGCAGCAGCTCTGCTTAAGAGCACATGCAGAGTCAAAATGGCTGACTCTGAAAGAGCTCAGAGCTTTTAAAGGCTAGTGTGGCTCCACCCCTATGAGTCACAGTTCAGGGAAGGGCCTGGTGTGGCCCTGCCCCCCTGCTTCTGGAAGCTTCAAACTGCTTCCTCTGTTTGAACAGAGGTGGCTCTCAGCAGTTTCAATTATCAATTTAAATTAGTAGAGGCCTCTAAAGCAGCTCTACTCCAACTGCAAAACTTACCAGTGCTCACTTCCTTTGTTTGGCTCTCCTCAGCAGCAGCTCTGCTTAAGAGCACATGCAGAGTCAAAATGGCTGACTCTGAAAGAGCTCAGAGCTTTTAAAGGCTAGTGTGGCTCCACCCCTATGAGTCACAGTTCAGGGAAGGGCCTGGTGTGGCCCTGCCCCCCTGCTTCTGGAAGCTTCAAACTGCTTCCTCTGTTTGAACAGAGGTGGCTCTCAGCAGTTTCAATTATCAATTTAAATTAGTAGAGGCCTCTAAAGCAGCTCTACTCCAACTGCAAAACTTACCAGTGCTCACTTCCTTTGTTTGGCTCTCCTCAGCAGCAGCTCTGCTTAAGAGCACATGCAGAGTCAAAATGGCTGACTCTGAAAGAGCTCAGAGCTTTTAAAGGCTAGTGTGGCTCCGCCCTTATGAGTCACAGTTCAGGGAAGGGCCTGGTGTGGCCCTGCCCCCCTGCTTCTGGAAGCTTCAAACTGCTTCCTCTGTTTGAACAGAGGTGGCTCTCAGCAGTTTCAATTATCAATTTAAATTATTAGAGGCCTCTAAAGCAGCTCTACTCCAACTGCAAAACTTACCAGTGCTCACTTCCTTTGTTTGGCTCTCCTCAGCAGCAGCTCTGCTTAAGAGCACATGCAGAGTCAAAATGGCTGACTCTGAAAGAGCTCAGAGCTTTTAAAGGCTAGTGTGGCTCCGCCCCTATGAGTCACAGTTCAGGGAAGGGCCTGGTGTGGCCCTGCCCCCCTGCTTCTGGAAGCTTCAAACTGCTTCCTCTGTTTGAACAGAGGTGGCTCTCAGCAGTTTCAATTATCAATTTAAATTAGTAGAGGCCTCTAAAGCAGCTCTACTCCAACTGCAAAACTTACCAGTGCTCACTTCCTTTGTTTGGCTCTCCTCAGCAGCAGCTCTGCTTAAGAGCACATGCAGAGTCAAAATGGCTGACTCTGAAAGAGCTCAGAGCTTTTAAAGGCTAGTGTGGCTCCACCCCTATGAGTCACAGTTCAGGGAAGGGCCTGGTGTGGCCCTGCCCCCCTGCTTCTGGAAGCTTCAAACTGCTTCCTCTGTTTGAACAGAGGTGGCTCTCAGCAGTTTCAATTATCAATTTAAATTAGTAGAGGCCTCTAAAGCAGCTCTACTCCAACTGCAAAACTTACCAGTGCTCACTTCCTTTGTTTGGCTCTCCTCAGCAGCAGCTCTGCTTAAGAGCACATGCAGAGTCAAAATGGCTGACTCTGAAAGAGCTCAGAGCTTTTAAAGGCTAGTGTGGCTCCACCCCTATGAGTCACAGTTCAGGGAAGGGCCTGGTGTGGCCCTGCCCCCCTGCTTCTGGAAGCTTCAAACTGCTTCCTCTGTTTGAACAGAGGTGGCTCTCAGCAGTTTCAATTATCAATTTAAATTAGTAGAGGCCTCTAAAGCAGCTCTACTCCAACTGCAAAACTTACCAGTGCTCACTTCCTTTGTTTGGCTCTCCTCAGCAGCAGCTCTGCTTAAGAGCACATGCAGAGTCAAAATGGCTGACTCTGAAAGAGCTCAGAGCTTTTAAAGGCTAGTGTGGCTCCACCCCTATGAGTCACAGTTCAGGGAAGGGCCTGGTGTGGCCCTGCCCCCCTGCTTCTGGAAGCTTCAAACTGCTTCCTCTGTTTGAACAGAGGTGGCTCTCAGCAGTTTCAATTATCAATTTAAATTAGTAGAGGCCTCTAAAGCAGCTCTACTCCAACTGCAAAACTTACCAGTGCTCACTTCCTTTGTTTGGCTCTCCTCAGCAGCAGCTCTGCTTAAGAGCACATGCAGAGTCAAAATGGCTGACTCTGAAAGAGCTCAGAGCTTTTAAAGGCTAGTGTGGCTCCACCCCTATGAGTCACAGTTCAGGGAAGGGCCTGGTGTGGCCCTGCCCCCCTGCTTCTGGAAGCTTCAAACTGCTTCCTCTGTTTGAACAGAGGTGGCTCTCAGCAGTTTCAATTATCAATTTAAATTAGTAGAGGCCTCTAAAGCAGCTCTACTCCAACTGCAAAACTTACCAGTGCTCACTGCCTTTGTTTGGCTCTCCTCAGCAGCAGCTCTGCTTAAGAGCACATGCAGAGTCAAAATGGCTGACTCTGAAAGAGCTCAGAGCTTTTAAAGGCTAGTGTGGCTCCACCCCTATGAGTCACAGTTCAGGGAAGGGCCTGGTGTGGCCCTGCCCCCCTGCTTCTGGAAGCTTCAAACTGCTTCCTCTGTTTGAACAGAGGTGGCTCTCAGCAGTTTCAATTATCAATTTAAATTAGTAGAGGCCTCTAAAGCAGCTCTACTCCAACTGCAAAACTTACCAGTGCTCACTTCCTTTGTTTGGCTCTCCTCAGCAGCAGCTCTGCTTAAGAGCACATGCAGAGTCAAAATGGCTGACTCTGAAAGAGCTCAGAGCTTTTAAAGGCTAGTGTGGCTCCACCCCTATGAGTCACAGTTCAGGGAAGGGCCTGGTGTGGCCCTGCCCCCCTGCTTCTGGAAGCTTCAAACTGCTTCCTCTGTTTGAACAGAGGTGGCTCTCAGCAGTTTCAATTATCAATTTAAATTAGTAGAGGCCTCTAAAGCAGCTCTACTCCAACTGCAAAACTTACCAGTGCTCACTTCCTTTGTTTGGCTCTCCTCAGCAGCAGCTCTGCTTAAGAGCACATGCAGAGTCAAAATGGCTGACTCTGAAAGAGCTCAGAGCTTTTAAAGGCTAGTGTGGCTCCACCCCTATGAGTCACAGTTCAGGGAAGGGCCTGGTGTGGCCCTGCCCCCCTGCTTCTGGAAGCTTCAAACTGCTTCCTCTGTTTGAACAGAGGTGGCTCTCAGCAGTTTCAATTATCAATTTAAATTAGTAGAGGCCTCTAAAGCAGCTCTACTCCAACTGCAAAACTTACCAGTGCTCACTTCCTTTGTTTGGCTCTCCTCAGCAGCAGCTCTGCTTAAGAGCACATGCAGAGTCAAAATGGCTGACTCTGAAAGAGCTCAGAGCTTTTAAAGGCTAGTGTGGCTCCACCCCTATGAGTCACAGTTCAGGGAAGGGCCTGGTGTGGCCCTGCCCCCCTGCTTCTGGAAGCTTCAAACTGCTTCCTCTGTTTGAACAGAGGTGGCTCTCAGCAGTTTCAATTATCAATTTAAATTAGTAGAGGCCTCTAAAGCAGCTCTACTCCAACTGCAAAACTTACCAGTGCTCACTTCCTTTGTTTGGCTCTCCTCAGCAGCAGCTCTGCTTAAGAGCACATGCAGAGTCAAAATGGCTGACTCTGAAAGAGCTCAGAGCTTTTAAAGGCTAGTGTGGCTCCGCCCTTATGAGTCACAGTTCAGGGAAGGGCCTGGTGTGGCCCTGCCCCCCTGCTTCTGGAAGCTTCAAACTGCTTCCTCTGTTTGAACAGAGGTGGCTCTCAGCAGTTTCAATTATCAATTTAAATTATTAGAGGCCTCTAAAGCAGCTCTACTCCAACTGCAAAACTTACCAGTGCTCACTTCCTTTGTTTGGCTCTCCTCAGCAGCAGCTCTGCTTAAGAGCACATGCAGAGTCAAAATGGCTGACTCTGAAAGAGCTCAGAGCTTTTAAAGGCTAGTGTGGCTCCGCCCCTATGAGTCACAGTTCAGGGAAGGGCCTGGTGTGGCCCTGCCCCCCTGCTTCTGGAAGCTTCAAACTGCTTCCTCTGTTTGAACAGAGGTGGCTCTCAGCAGTTTCAATTATCAATTTAAATTAGTAGAGGCCTCTAAAGCAGCTCTACTCCAACTGCAAAACTTACCAGTGCTCACTTCCTTTGTTTGGCTCTCCTCAGCAGCAGCTCTGCTTAAGAGCACATGCAGAGTCAAAATGGCTGACTCTGAAAGAGCTCAGAGCTTTTAAAGGCTAGTGTGGCTCCACCCCTATGAGTCACAGTTCAGGGAAGGGCCTGGTGTGGCCCTGCCCCCCTGCTTCTGGAAGCTTCAAACTGCTTCCTCTGTTTGAACAGAGGTGGCTCTCAGCAGTTTCAATTATCAATTTAAATTAGTAGAGGCCTCTAAAGCAGCTCTACTCCAACTGCAAAACTTACCAGTGCTCACTTCCTTTGTTTGGCTCTCCTCAGCAGCAGCTCTGCTTAAGAGCACATGCAGAGTCAAAATGGCTGACTCTGAAAGAGCTCAGAGCTTTTAAAGGCTAGTGTGGCTCCACCCCTATGAGTCACAGTTCAGGGAAGGGCCTGGTGTGGCCCTGCCCCCCTGCTTCTGGAAGCTTCAAACTGCTTCCTCTGTTTGAACAGAGGTGGCTCTCAGCAGTTTCAATTATCAATTTAAATTAGTAGAGGCCTCTAAAGCAGCTCTACTCCAACTGCAAAACTTACCAGTGCTCACTTCCTTTGTTTGGCTCTCCTCAGCAGCAGCTCTGCTTAAGAGCACATGCAGAGTCAAAATGGCTGACTCTGAAAGAGCTCAGAGCTTTTAAAGGCTAGTGTGGCTCCACCCCTATGAGTCACAGTTCAGGGAAGGGCCTGGTGTGGCCCTGCCCCCCTGCTTCTGGAAGCTTCAAACTGCTTCCTCTGTTTGAACAGAGGTGGCTCTCAGCAGTTTCAATTATCAATTTAAATTAGTAGAGGCCTCTAAAGCAGCTCTACTCCAACTGCAAAACTTACCAGTGCTCACTTCCTTTGTTTGGCTCTCCTCAGCAGCAGCTCTGCTTAAGAGCACATGCAGAGTCAAAATGGCTGACTCTGAAAGAGCTCAGAGCTTTTAAAGGCTAGTGTGGCTCCACCCCTATGAGTCACAGTTCAGGGAAGGGCCTGGTGTGGCCCTGCCCCCTGCTTCTGGAAGCTTCAAACTGCTTCCTCTGTTTGAACAGAGGTGGCTCTCAGCAGTTTCAATTATCAATTTAAATTAGTAGAGGCCTCTAAAGCAGCTCTACTCCAACTGCAAAACTTACCAGTGCTCACTTCCTTTGTTTGGCTCTCCTCAGCAGCAGCTCTGCTTAAGAGCACATGCAGAGTCAAAATGGCTGACTCTGAAAGAGCTCAGAGCTTTTAAAGGCTAGTGTGGCTCCACCCCTATGAGTCACAGTTCAGGGAAGGGCCTGGTGTGGCCCTGCCCCCCTGCTTCTGGAAGCTTCAAACTGCTTCCTCTGTTTGAACAGAGGTGGCTCTCAGCAGTTTCAATTATCAATTTAAATTAGTAGAGGCCTCTAAAGCAGCTCTACTCCAACTGCAAAACTTACCAGTGCTCACTTCCTTTGTTTGGCTCTCCTCAGCAGCAGCTCTGCTTAAGAGCACATGCAGAGTCAAAATGGCTGACTCTGAAAGAGCTCAGAGCTTTTAAAGGCTAGTGTGGCTCCACCCCTATGAGTCACAGTTCAGGGAAGGGCCTGGTGTGGCCCTGCCCCCCTGCTTCTGGAAGCTTCAAACTGCTTCCTCTGTTTGAACAGAGGTGGCTCTCAGCAGTTTCAATTATCAATTTAAATTAGTAGAGGCCTCTAAAGCAGCTCTACTCCAACTGCAAAACTTACCAGTGCTCACTTCCTTTGTTTGGCTCTCCTCAGCAGCAGCTCTGCTTAAGAGCACATGCAGAGTCAAAATGGCTGACTCTGAAAGAGCTCAGAGCTTTTAAAGGCTAGTGTGGCTCCACCCCTATGAGTCACAGTTCAGGGAAGGGCCTGGTGTGGCCCTGCCCCCCTGCTTCTGGAAGCTTCAAACTGCTTCCTCTGTTTGAACAGAGGTGGCTCTCAGCAGTTTCAATTATCAATTTAAATTAGTAGAGGCCTCTAAAGCAGCTCTACTCCAACTGCAAAACTTACCAGTGCTCACTTCCTTTGTTTGGCTCTCCTCAGCAGCAGCTCTGCTTAAGAGCACATGCAGAGTCAAAATGGCTGACTCTGAAAGAGCTCAGAGCTTTTAAAGGCTAGTGTGGCTCCACCCCTATGAGTCACAGTTCAGGGAAGGGCCTGGTGTGGCCCTGCCCCCCTGCTTCTGGAAGCTTCAAACTGCTTCCTCTGTTTGAACAGAGGTGGCTCTCAGCAGTTTCAATTATCAATTTAAATTAGTAGAGGCCTCTAAAGCAGCTCTACTCCAACTGCAAAACTTACCAGTGCTCACTTCCTTTGTTTGGCTCTCCTCAGCAGCAGCTCTGCTTAAGAGCACATGCAGAGTCAAAATGGCTGACTCTGAAAGAGCTCAGAGCTTTTAAAGGCTAGTGTGGCTCCGCCCTTATGAGTCACAGTTCAGGGAAGGGCCTGGTGTGGCCCTGCCCCCCTGCTTCTGGAAGCTTCAAACTGCTTCCTCTGTTTGAACAGAGGTGGCTCTCAGCAGTTTCAATTATCAATTTAAATTATTAGAGGCCTCTAAAGCAGCTCTACTCCAACTGCAAAACTTACCAGTGCTCACTTCCTTTGTTTGGCTCTCCTCAGCAGCAGCTCTGCTTAAGAGCACATGCAGAGTCAAAATGGCTGACTCTGAAAGAGCTCAGAGCTTTTAAAGGCTAGTGTGGCTCCGCCCCTATGAGTCACAGTTCAGGGAAGGGCCTGGTGTGGCCCTGCCCCCCTGCTTCTGGAAGCTTCAAACTGCTTCCTCTGTTTGAACAGAGGTGGCTCTCAGCAGTTTCAATTATCAATTTAAATTAGTAGAGGCCTCTAAAGCAGCTCTACTCCAACTGCAAAACTTACCAGTGCTCACTTCCTTTGTTTGGCTCTCCTCAGCAGCAGCTCTGCTTAAGAGCACATGCAGAGTCAAAATGGCTGACTCTGAAAGAGCTCAGAGCTTTTAAAGGCTAGTGTGGCTCCACCCCTATGAGTCACAGTTCAGGGAAGGGCCTGGTGTGGCCCTGCCCCCCTGCTTCTGGAAGCTTCAAACTGCTTCCTCTGTTTGAACAGAGGTGGCTCTCAGCAGTTTCAATTATCAATTTAAATTAGTAGAGGCCTCTAAAGCAGCTCTACTCCAACTGCAAAACTTACCAGTGCTCACTTCCTTTGTTTGGCTCTCCTCAGCAGCAGCTCTGCTTAAGAGCACATGCAGAGTCAAAATGGCTGACTCTGAAAGAGCTCAGAGCTTTTAAAGGCTAGTGTGGCTCCACCCCTATGAGTCACAGTTCAGGGAAGGGCCTGGTGTGGCCCTGCCCCCCTGCTTCTGGAAGCTTCAAACTGCTTCCTCTGTTTGAACAGAGGTGGCTCTCAGCAGTTTCAATTATCAATTTAAATTAGTAGAGGCCTCTAAAGCAGCTCTACTCCAACTGCAAAACTTACCAGTGCTCACTTCCTTTGTTTGGCTCTCCTCAGCAGCAGCTCTGCTTAAGAGCACATGCAGAGTCAAAATGGCTGACTCTGAAAGAGCTCAGAGCTTTTAAAGGCTAGTGTGGCTCCACCCCTATGAGTCACAGTTCAGGGAAGGGCCTGGTGTGGCCCTGCCCCCCTGCTTCTGGAAGCTTCAAACTGCTTCCTCTGTTTGAACAGAGGTGGCTCTCAGCAGTTTCAATTATCAATTTAAATTAGTAGAGGCCTCTAAAGCAGCTCTACTCCAACTGCAAAACTTACCAGTGCTCACTTCCTTTGTTTGGCTCTCCTCAGCAGCAGCTCTGCTTAAGAGCACATGCAGAGTCAAAATGGCTGACTCTGAAAGAGCTCAGAGCTTTTAAAGGCTAGTGTGGCTCCACCCCTATGAGTCACAGTTCAGGGAAGGGCCTGGTGTGGCCCTGCCCCCCTGCTTCTGGAAGCTTCAAACTGCTTCCTCTGTTTGAACAGAGGTGGCTCTCAGCAGTTTCAATTATCAATTTAAATTAGTAGAGGCCTCTAAAGCAGCTCTACTCCAACTGCAAAACTTACCAGTGCTCACTTCCTTTGTTTGGCTCTCCTCAGCAGCAGCTCTGCTTAAGAGCACATGCAGAGTCAAAATGGCTGACTCTGAAAGAGCTCAGAGCTTTTAAAGGCTAGTGTGGCTCCGCCCTTATGAGTCACAGTTCAGGGAAGGGCCTGGTGTGGCCCTGCCCCCCTGCTTCTGGAAGCTTCAAACTGCTTCCTCTGTTTGAACAGAGGTGGCTCTCAGCAGTTTCAATTATCAATTTAAATTATTAGAGGCCTCTAAAGCAGCTCTACTCCAACTGCAAAACTTACCAGTGCTCACTTCCTTTGTTTGGCTCTCCTCAGCAGCAGCTCTGCTTAAGAGCACATGCAGAGTCAAAATGGCTGACTCTGAAAGAGCTCAGAGCTTTTAAAGGCTAGTGTGGCTCCGCCCCTATGAGTCACAGTTCAGGGAAGGGCCTGGTGTGGCCCTGCCCCCCTGCTTCTGGAAGCTTCAAACTGCTTCCTCTGTTTGAACAGAGGTGGCTCTCAGCAGTTTCAATTATCAATTTAAATTAGTAGAGGCCTCTAAAGCAGCTCTACTCCAACTGCAAAACTTACCAGTGCTCACTTCCTTTGTTTGGCTCTCCTCAGCAGCAGCTCTGCTTAAGAGCACATGCAGAGTCAAAATGGCTGACTCTGAAAGAGCTCAGAGCTTTTAAAGGCTAGTGTGGCTCCACCCCTATGAGTCACAGTTCAGGGAAGGGCCTGGTGTGGCCCTGCCCCCCTGCTTCTGGAAGCTTCAAACTGCTTCCTCTGTTTGAACAGAGGTGGCTCTCAGCAGTTTCAATTATCAATTTAAATTAGTAGAGGCCTCTAAAGCAGCTCTACTCCAACTGCAAAACTTACCAGTGCTCACTTCCTTTGTTTGGCTCTCCTCAGCAGCAGCTCTGCTTAAGAGCACATGCAGAGTCAAAATGGCTGACTCTGAAAGAGCTCAGAGC
The DNA here is from genome assembly GCA_035047305.1 of Bradypodion pumilum. NCBI lineage: Eukaryota > Metazoa > Chordata > Lepidosauria > Squamata > Chamaeleonidae > Bradypodion > Bradypodion pumilum. The sequence continues at coordinate 386,568,412 of JAWDJD010000001.1, read as the reverse complement.
TTTTAAAGGCTAGTGTGGCTCCACCCCTATGAGTCACAGTTCAGGGAAGGGCCTGGTGTGGCCCTGCCCCCCTGCTTCTGGAAGCTTCAAACTGCTTCCTCTGTTTGAACAGAGGTGGCTCTCAGCAGTTTCAATTATCAATTTAAATTAGTAGAGGCCTCTAAAGCAGCTCTACTCCAACTGCAAAACTTACCAGTGCTCACTTCCTTTGTTTGGCTCTCCTCAGCAGCAGCTCTGCTTAAGAGCACATGCAGAGTCAAAATGGCTGACTCTGAAAGAGCTCAGAGCTTTTAAAGGCTAGTGTGGCTCCACCCCTATGAGTCACAGTTCAGGGAAGGGCCTGGTGTGGCCCTGCCCCCCTGCTTCTGGAAGCTTCAAACTGCTTCCTCTGTTTGAACAGAGGTGGCTCTCAGCAGTTTCAATTATCAATTTAAATTAGTAGAGGCCTCTAAAGCAGCTCTACTCCAACTGCAAAACTTACCAGTGCTCACTTCCTTTGTTTGGCTCTCCTCAGCAGCAGCTCTGCTTAAGAGCACATGCAGAGTCAAAATGGCTGACTCTGAAAGAGCTCAGAGCTTTTAAAGGCTAGTGTGGCTCCACCCCTATGAGTCACAGTTCAGGGAAGGGCCTGGTGTGGCCCTGCCCCCCTGCTTCTGGAAGCTTCAAACTGCTTCCTCTGTTTGAACAGAGGTGGCTCTCAGCAGTTTCAATTATCAATTTAAATTAGTAGAGGCCTCTAAAGCAGCTCTACTCCAACTGCAAAACTTACCAGTGCTCACTTCCTTTGTTTGGCTCTCCTCAGCAGCAGCTCTGCTTAAGAGCACATGCAGAGTCAAAATGGCTGACTCTGAAAGAGCTCAGAGCTTTTAAAGGCTAGTGTGGCTCCACCCCTATGAGTCACAGTTCAGGGAAGGGCCTGGTGTGGCCCTGCCCCCCTGCTTCTGGAAGCTTCAAACTGCTTCCTCTGTTTGAACAGAGGTGGCTCTCAGCAGTTTCAATTATCAATTTAAATTAGTAGAGGCCTCTAAAGCAGCTCTACTCCAACTGCAAAACTTACCAGTGCTCACTTCCTTTGTTTGGCTCTCCTCAGCAGCAGCTCTGCTTAAGAGCACATGCAGAGTCAAAATGGCTGACTCTGAAAGAGCTCAGAGCTTTTAAAGGCTAGTGTGGCTCCGCCCTTATGAGTCACAGTTCAGGGAAGGGCCTGGTGTGGCCCTGCCCCCCTGCTTCTGGAAGCTTCAAACTGCTTCCTCTGTTTGAACAGAGGTGGCTCTCAGCAGTTTCAATTATCAATTTAAATTATTAGAGGCCTCTAAAGCAGCTCTACTCCAACTGCAAAACTTACCAGTGCTCACTTCCTTTGTTTGGCTCTCCTCAGCAGCAGCTCTGCTTAAGAGCACATGCAGAGTCAAAATGGCTGACTCTGAAAGAGCTCAGAGCTTTTAAAGGCTAGTGTGGCTCCGCCCCTATGAGTCACAGTTCAGGGAAGGGCCTGGTGTGGCCCTGCCCCCCTGCTTCTGGAAGCTTCAAACTGCTTCCTCTGTTTGAACAGAGGTGGCTCTCAGCAGTTTCAATTATCAATTTAAATTAGTAGAGGCCTCTAAAGCAGCTCTACTCCAACTGCAAAACTTACCAGTGCTCACTTCCTTTGTTTGGCTCTCCTCAGCAGCAGCTCTGCTTAAGAGCACATGCAGAGTCAAAATGGCTGACTCTGAAAGAGCTCAGAGCTTTTAAAGGCTAGTGTGGCTCCACCCCTATGAGTCACAGTTCAGGGAAGGGCCTGGTGTGGCCCTGCCCCCCTGCTTCTGGAAGCTTCAAACTGCTTCCTCTGTTTGAACAGAGGTGGCTCTCAGCAGTTTCAATTATCAATTTAAATTAGTAGAGGCCTCTAAAGCAGCTCTACTCCAACTGCAAAACTTACCAGTGCTCACTTCCTTTGTTTGGCTCTCCTCAGCAGCAGCTCTGCTTAAGAGCACATGCAGAGTCAAAATGGCTGACTCTGAAAGAGCTCAGAGCTTTTAAAGGCTAGTGTGGCTCCACCCCTATGAGTCACAGTTCAGGGAAGGGCCTGGTGTGGCCCTGCCCCCCTGCTTCTGGAAGCTTCAAACTGCTTCCTCTGTTTGAACAGAGGTGGCTCTCAGCAGTTTCAATTATCAATTTAAATTAGTAGAGGCCTCTAAAGCAGCTCTACTCCAACTGCAAAACTTACCAGTGCTCACTTCCTTTGTTTGGCTCTCCTCAGCAGCAGCTCTGCTTAAGAGCACATGCAGAGTCAAAATATTTTTAAATGTATATTATAAGATGAAGCAGAGTCAGAAATGTGTATTTTGAGATAAAATAAATGTGAGTAAAATGTATGCAAAAATAATCTATTTTAATATAAATGTTAATTGGGAACATTTAGAAACAGATTGAATGGGTTTGCAAATGAATATAGGAAAAATGGGCAATTGCTGATAGGCCTCTCGTATTTCTCTATGTGGAAATCCCCGTTGAAGTACGCCAACAAATGTTCTGCATTGAAATGGCTGGGGTCAGGCAGAATGGAAAATAATATGTTTGTATGTGATCTACAGCCATGAGATTTCAGCTGGGAATTATAGTACAATTGCAAGAAACTCTTCCTGTAAAGGAAGGAGTATTGTGAACTTCTAGCATTAACATGCAACCATATTAGCCATGTCACTAATAATGAGGCTGCTCTGACACCACTTAAAAACAAGTGTACAACATTTGAAATTATTTTTAACTTTGACAGGTTCCTTAGTTATATGCATTTAAACTTTTCTTTGGAAGGTAACTTCTTTTGCTGAGAAAATGTTGACTGCCTAAGCAATGTTGAGGACTCTCCTATTGCACAGAGATAGTTAAGATTGAAACCTTAATATTTAATAAGATTTCTATTGTTACAAGAGAGTCTGCCAATGTGCAGTTCGGCTTGCAGCTCTGTAGAGTAATGGAAACGTACAGCAGGTGATAATCTGTAAATATGCTTATGCACTGTTGCTTTTCAGTGTCTTGAGGGATTCTTCTTTTTGTTCTATGAACATTAATCATGTCTTCAATTCCTAAGGTATCTTTACTTCTTTTGCTTTGTGAGAACTGAGGTACGATATTCCTACAAGGATAACCACTTATCCTGAATGTGTATTAACACTGATTCCTTCAATCTCCCAATATCTGGACATGTATTATGGTATTGTGTAAGTAGGGTCAGTGAGCGAAGAAAGAAGGAAGAGAAGATAAATAAATCTATTTCTGGCACTTTAAAATAAATAGGGCCACCCACTCTACCTATGACATTACATAAATGGAGGCTGTCTGGTGTAAAAGCCAAGATTTGAAAAACACTGAAAGCAGAGAGGTTTTTTATTTTTCAAACAAAGCCAATTTCCTCCTAACTTGCAATATTCAGGGCAGGTATTTCTGCATTAAGTAAGTTTGATGTATTCTGGAATAAATAAATCCAACATTGCCAATATAGTTCTTGGAATAATTCTCTTCTGTGCCGCCACAGGATTGCTATCTATATATTTATGAAGCATGTTGGTGCTTTCAATTTACATTCCAGTTGTGCATTTAATGCACTGTAAAGCATCAAGGGAAAATTGTAGCATCTGTGAGGGAGCTGACTAAATTAAAATTAAAATGTCTTGTGCACCATCAGCAGTACCAAAAGTGTCTTTTATTATTTCTGTTTATCTGTATCAGTATCTCTTCCTATAAACAAGACATAGGGGCATTCCATTAATCAATACCACAGGTTGGCAGATTGTACTTGAATTCTAATTTCTAGGGTTTTCTGGTTGCTCTGTGCCAGTGGTATGAGCAAAAGCTGGCAATATTTGCTTTGAGTGCTCCAACTCACAGTCTCTCAGCTCACCATTTACTGTTGTCTTTGTAAGGAAACACCCAATCCTGAGTTCTGCCCTTGTTTCCTTTGCACTTCAGGGTTGACTTGTGTGTTGTCATCCTTCCCTGTAAATAGGTACCACACAATGCTGTAATTCCTTTGGAACATGTCATTTAACTTCAAAAATAGAGATTTTTTTACATGCCTCCTCTTTTGTCTGTGTGTGTGGCTCTGGCTACCTATTTCAATGGGACTTTACGCAGTTGCACGTGAATCCATCCACAGATACTTAGCTAAATTTAGTTGCTTGCAGCCACAGCAACAGAAATTCTGTTGGTTTGTGACTGCAAGACAAAAAACCCCACCACTGCCATCATTAAGGTGGACCTGTATCTGTTAATGATTGGTGTACTTGACTTTTTGATGCTATGTTGACCATACCTGTCAAGTTGCGGTTGTGAAAATACAGGAAGCACCACTGCCTCTGACGGGTGCGCATGTGCAGTGACCCCTTTGTGCATGCACAGTAACCCCTTCGCGCATGTGCAGAAACCCCTAGTGCATGCGCACCTCCACCTCTGATGGGCGCGCATGGACAGTAACCCCCCCCCCACGGCTGCTCCAAATTCAGGATGGCAGCGGGAAAGAGGGGGAAAGAGGAGCAAAATACGGGATTTCCCGGCCAAAACGGGAGACTTGGCAGGTATGATGTTGACAGAAGGGAACCTTTAAGAGGGAATAAGACCACTGAGCCTGGCATATTAGCCTCTAATTTCTCATCTGTTTTAAGCCAGTGATGGGCAAACCTGTGCCATTCCAGAAACTGTAGGGATGAAACTCCCATCAGTCCTCGCCACATAAATAATAGGACTGAGATGTTGGGAACTGTAATTTAACAGTATCTAGAAGGGCTTAAAATTGTCCACCCTTGTTCTAAAAGAGAGGAAAGATGGGATGATCTATGAAATTTTCCACAGTATATGTTGAGGGCCATACAATACACTGATGTAGATGTGGCATTGCCTGGTGTTGTTTTGTCCACACACAGTTGTGTCGATGCAAAAGCAAGTAATAGTAAGGAGGCTGTTCTTCCTATCCTTTTCTGTCATGTACAGTAAAAACAGTAGTACAGTACTTAGGAAGCCATTTGGTAACCTCTTTCCCCCCTAATATCACTGATGATTACACATGACTTTGACAGAAAATGTTGAGGGGGAGATTTGGTCAGCTTACTAAATAAGAGTTTTTAAATTAGTAAAAAAAGTGCCTGGCAAAATCCAAATTAATCTAATGTCACAGTTGAAATCTCATTTAGAAGCTAAAAGTGACTCTTCCTGGATGACTTTAATGGCAGTAATTTTCCTCCCAGTTCTTATGGCTTACCAATGATGAACAGGATACACCAGAGCCATGGGAATCTTGGAGCAGAAGTAAGAAATGTTTAATTTCTGAAAAATCGCCCCTGTTGATAATGCCATCTGCCTTGCATTAAATGCTTCCAGCATCTGATGCAGGTTACATGGTGCAAAGTTAGGCAACAGAATGTTGCCCATTAATTAACTTTAGTTTCTGAAAAAGGTCATTGAAAAGCATCAATATTTTAACATTTGGTTATAATTAACTTCCTAAAATATACCTAAGCTGTCACTAGGTCCAGGCTAGGGGGTGTTATAAACAAATTTCATTCATAAGGTGTTAACCAGCTCCTAAATAAATTAATGTCTATGCAATTTCCTTTCTAGAACAAAGTTATGAATTTGACTTGGTGGTTGTATTTCTTAAAACTCATGAGTACTGGACAGAACAATGCCAGTTATTCTTCTTTTGCCCACACTGCTGCTTCCCACACTTCTAAATAGCAACCATAGCTTCTTCTTCTGTGTCTAGGCCATTCGTGAAATTGCCAAAATGAAGGCACCTTTTGGTGAGTTCATTCTGCAGTTCCTTTTGCCTGATCTAGAGTGAGAAAGATTAGCCAGCAATACAAGGCTGCCATTATTAAATAGAGAAAATGTGTCTCATATTGTATCCTGGATTTTTTTTAGATATGATAGCATACATGATTATTTTATGCATCCGTATTAAAGAATTCAAAACACATTCCACAGTAAACTTTAAAGAATGTTTAATCAGTTCTTTAAAAAATAATGTATAACTTCTTTTCTTCCTATGAGGTGCATGAAAATAGACCATTCCTTTATGTTGTTGCAAGAATATCCAAGAAACCAAGAGAAGATACAGTAATGAGTATCACTGGAGAGAAAAAAATCGTGAAAATGGAGCCTGAAATGAAATAGAGCTACTTAATTCTGAATGTTTTGGAAAACAGAGGGTAACATTTACAAAAGTACGGGACATTAGGTGCCAAAGAACACAAAGTGTTCCTATCACATGTGGGGCTTAGGGCCTTTTTTACATATTACTTTTTTGAGGTATACATTATTTTCTCACATATTTTTGAGGCAGTGTTTTTAAACACATATTTTGAAATGCCATGTGCAGATAAATTTGAGGTGCTCATTTGCAAATAGGCATTTGGTGAGTGTGCCATAAGGTAAGATGGAATGGTACAGTATAGCAAACTCATCCAAAGTACCTCTTTGGGTGTACTTTGCAGTCATAATGGAGATGGGGCTACTGTAGATCCAAACTGGGTATGATGTGGAGGTCTGTGCTTTTTGTAACAGTTTTGTTGCTGTTATGATTGGATGGTTATGTAAAAGAATCGTGGTGAGCTATCGAGTTGGAATGGAGGAAATTACAACAGGCAAAGGGTCTGTCTATTTACCATATATACTCGAATATAAGCTGACCCAAATATAAGCCGAGGTACCTAATTTTTATCTGAGAAACCAAGAAAATAGATTGACTTGAGTTTAAGCTGAGGGTGGAAAATGTAGCAGCTGCTAGTGAGTTTCAATAATCAAAATACATGAAAATAAAATAAATTAAGACATCTGTGGGGTAATGTTTTTGAATATTTACAGTACTGTATTTGAGTTGGCGTCACCCAACCAGCACTCATGCTGCCGGGGAAGGGGGTGGGTGGGCCAATAGCACCAAGGCAGAACATGGGAAATGTCACTCCAGCCTCTCACTGTGAGCGAGTGAGACTTCCTCTGTCAGCCTTGGCACACCCTGTGGAGTAGGTATGACAAGGCGTGTAAGTGAAGCCACAGGGGCTGAGGGGAAGCTGGCTCTGCCTTGCTGTTGTGTTCTGTTGGTTTTATTGTACACACGGATTACAATGTATCTGAGCCAATGTAACCTTGCCTATAGCAACAATGTAACCTTCAGCTGTATCATATAAACCCTGTAATAGGACGCGAGCTAATGACCACCAGCTGGCAGCAGCGAGCGTCCAAGCTCTCTTGGTCCAAACTCATCAAAGGCAACAGCGCGGGAAGTTTTCCCGCCACCACCTACACCTGGACAAGAAGGGCGTGACCTGCAATGACGTCACGCAGACAGTAGCCAATGGGCTACCATGGCACCACGTTCAAATGTGTTACTGCTGTATATAAAGAGCTATCGATCCGCCATTACCTCATGTTCCCTCTGCCCACGATGCAATAAACCTGAGTTAACCCAGCCCGAGGCTGTGTCCTGTGTCTTGGTTTGCATACACCAAATTGGCGACGAGGATGGGATGATGGATCCCCACGGAACAGCCAGGGCACAGAGCGGTTTCAACATCACCAAACCGCAAGACTGGGAGCTGCTTGAGATGGATTTCCAGGCGGCCCTGGTGGAACTCAGAGTCAAAGGAGAGGACGAGGAGAGGAAGAGGGCCATCCTTACCAGAATGCTCGGGATGGAAACCAAGCGGACGCTGGTGGGCATAATCGCTCCGAAGAAGGTGAGCGACTTTAAGGCGAGCGACATCATGAAACTGCTGCGAGAGCGGTTCTGCCCCTCGAGGGCAATGTTTCCCGCTCGGAGCGCGTTTTGGAGGCGAGTCCAAGCGCCGGATGAGTCGGTTGAGGCATTCGTGGCCGCCATGAGGATAGCCGCCGCCCCCTGTAAATGGGGCGATATCCTGGAGTTGGTCCTCAGGGACGGCGTGTTGTGTGGCCTGAAAGACAAGGAGGTACAGCGCAGCTTGATGAATAAGGAGCCGCCACCCACGCTGGCAGAGGTCATAGAGGCCGCGGAAGCCGCAGAGTCCACGAATGCCGGAGTGGACGAGATGCACCAGTGGCGTGAGTGGCGTCCTAGAGCCGGCAAAGCGGAAAATTCGGTGCACGGGAAGACCGGACAGTCGGTGCACGCGACTCGACGGGCCTCAAAGTCGTCTACGGAAGGCAGCGACGGCGAGGAGGTCCAGAAGGTCCGGAAGGGTGGTCGACGCTGCGAGGGTTGCGGAGCGGCCCACGAGCGCGCGAGATGCCCGTTCAGGAAGGCCGAGTGTTACACCTGCGGCCGTCGGGGGCACATCGCCAAGGCGTGCAGAAAGAGGAAAGAGGGCCGGAGGCAGTCACAAGACCGCGCAGCCAGACCGGACCGTCCAGCGAGGCCCAAAGATGGCGCCCAGACCACGAGGAAGCAGGACGGCGTGGGCCGCGTCTCGGACGGCAGCGAGGACGACGCCTCAGTGTTCAGCGTGTCCGCGGGACAGTCCCATTACTTCGTTGAGGTATTAGTACAAGGGGCCCCTATTAAGATGGAAATTGACTCGGGGTCCTCCTATTCCATAATTCCCCAGAAAGAGTTCCTGAAAATCGACCCCCACGTGCGGCCCAAGCTTAAAGCGTTGAGGTCCACACTACGGGACGTACAGGGAAACAGCATTCCGGTGTTGGGGGTCGGGAAATTTCGGGTCAAGTTTAAGAGACATTCTGCGGAACTGCCCCTAGTTGTCCTCAAAGGGGGAAGCTGTAGCCTCCTAGGGACACAGTGGTTTCAGCCCTTAGGTTTGTTCATAGGGGGGGTGCATACCGTGGGGGGGGACCCAATACAAGCGGTTTGCGATGCGCATCCCGCCGTTTTTAAGAAAGGACTCGGAAGGTTCAAGGGACCCCCTGTAGCTTTCGACATAGACCCGGAGGTCCGCCCGATAAGACTCAAACCACGCAGGGTGCCGTTCGCACTCAAGGACAAGATAGAGGCGGAACTGGACAAACTGGTGGGCCAGGGGATTCTTATTCCTGTTGACTCCGCGGAGTGGGAAACTCCAATTGTAACGGCTCTAAAGGCTAACGGGGAGGTGCGCATTTGCGCTGATTATAAGTGTACAATTAACAAGGCGATCCGCCCTAATGCATACCCGGTGCCAGTGATCAGCCACCTTTTGGCCAGACTAAATGGGGGAAAGTGTTTCGCTAAACTCGATTTGGCACAAGCCTATCAGCAACTTCCAGTGACCCCCGCCACGGCCGCGGCACAAACGATAGTTACACATAAGGGAGCGTTCCAGGTGTCGCGGTTACAGTTCGGCGTGAACTCGGCACCCGGCCTTTTTCAATCGCTCGTGGAACGCCTCCTAAAGGGCCTGGAGGGGGTGTTGCCTTATTTTGATGACGTGTTGATAACAGGGGGGAGTGAGGCTGAACTGGCGAAAAGGTTGGACAAAGTACTGACCGTGTTCGAGAAAGCGGGGCTGAGATTGAGGAAGGACAAATGTGTTTTTTTCGAGACCGAGGTCGAGTTTTTAGGGTTCCGGATCACACCCGAGGGGATTAAGCCGTCTAAATCCAAAGTAGCAGCCATTAAAAAGGCCCCTCGCCCCACATCCAAAACCGAGCTGCAGTCTTTCCTGGGGCTCCTCAATTTTTACCATACATTCCTCCCGCGGAAGGCGTCCGTGGCCGAACCGCTCCATCGGTTACTTAAAAAGAAGGAGCCATGGATGTGGGGTGACGAGCACGAGAGGGCGTTCAAGGAGCTAAAGCAACTCCTAACATCTGAGGCAATCCTGACGCACTTCGACCCCAAACGGCCAGTGGTCCTAGTCTGTGATGCATCCCCGGTGGGGGTGGGGGCGGTGCTTTGCCACGTGTTGGAGGACGGAAGGGAGGCCCCGGTAGCGTTTTACTCAAGGTCCCTGTCCCAAGCGGAGCGAAATTACGCACAAACCGACAGAGAAGCGTTAGCAATAGTAGCGGGGACCAAAAAATTTCACGATTTTTTGTATGGCCGCCCGTTCAAAATCGTGACCGATCACAAGCCGCTGTTAGGGATTTTCACGGCAAGCAAGCCCACGCCACAGATCCTGTCCCCGAGGATGCTGCGATGGGCTATTTTTCTCAACGCGTACCAACATGAGTTGGAGTACAGGCCCGGAAAGGAGATCAGCCATGCTGATGCGCTTTCGAGATCCCCTCTGCCCTTGTCGGCGGACCAAAAGGCGAGAGCAGAAAGAGACCGCCAGGTGTTGCTAATTGAGGTTTTAGACGCACCCCCACTAGTACCAGCCGACATTGCTAGGGCGACAGGCAAGGACAGGACGCTGGGGAAAGTTAGTGCATGGGTGCAGAAGGGGTGGCCGGCTTCGTCCCCGAGTACAGAGTTCGACCCATTCTTTAGGAAAAAGCTTGAGTTGTCCCTAGAGAGGGGGTGCCTTCTGTGGGGCCAACGGGTGGTGGTCCCTGCGCCCCTGCGGACGAGGGTGCTCGAACTGCTGCACGTCAGCCACCCGGGCATAGTTCGTTCAAAGGCGCTAGCCCGGAGTTATTTCTGGTGGCCACAGCTGGACGCGGACATTGAGCACATGGTCGGCACTTGCGAGGCTTGCCAGGAATCCCGACCTGAGGCGGCCCGTCTCCCGCATAGGGAGTGGGACACGGCAAGGGGGCCGTGGTCCAGAGTGCACGTGGATTTCGCTGGCCCGTTCCGAGGAACCATGTTTCTCCTGGTGGTAGATGCGTTCTCCAAGTGGCTGGAGGTTATCCCAGTAAAGAGCACGTCCTCCGCCACGACAATTAGCCGGCTAAGGAGAGTCTTTTCCACGTTCGGTTTACCCGACACTTTAGTCAGCGATAACGCTAGTTGTTTCACCTCCGCTGAGTTCGGAGCATTCATGGAGGCAAACGCCATTCGGCATGTCACAGCCGCACCGTTTCACCCGGCCACGAATGGCCAAGTGGAACGACTAGTGCGTACAACAAAGGACGCGCTGCGGCGCATGGGCCCGGGGGACCTGAATCACCAGGTATGCCAGTTCCTTTTAGCGTATAGGGTAACCCCTTTAGCGTCAGGCTACTCGCCGGCGGAGCTCTTGATGCGGCGAAAACTGACCACGATCCTGTCCAGGCTGGACCCGACGAGGGTCGAGGATAAAGGAAAAAACATAGGGTTGGCAGTCTCGAAAGGTTTCGCCGCCGGGGACCCTGTTCACTGCAGGAACTATTCCAGCGCAGGGCCGGCCTGGGTACCAGGGAAGGTTGTAGAACAGACGGGGCCAGTATCGTACCGGGTCGAGACTAACACCGGCCTCCTCTGGAGGAGGCACGCAGACCAACTGAGGCACCGAGTGAGTGGGCCAGTCAGTGGAGCTCAGCAACAGGATTCAGCGTTAGGGTTCTCCCCCACCCGCTTAACCCAAGGGGGGGACTGCAATGGACAACAGTCCCAAGCAAGGGGGGAAGGAAGCAGAAGCAGCGGCCCCGACTCATATCCTTTTGATAGCAGTGGCCCCGACTCATATCCTTTTGATACGCCAGTCCTATCAGGGGTCGGGGAAGGGGGAGAGGAGTTCGCGCCCGCTGCCCCCGATAGTAATTTTGAGTTTGATTTTGCGAGCCGGGGGGGTTTTCAGGAGTGTTCCCCCACCCGTCCAAGCGAGAAGAGGGGTTTTTCGTTAGCCCCCAGTGCCCCCGGTTCCTCCCTAAGAAAGAGCACACCTCCCAACAACGCCGCGGAGCCGCGGAAAGTCACTAACGAGTCTCCCTCTCATATTACAGGACAGGAAACCAGGGGACAAAGAGAAGGTAGCAAACCCGGGGAGAGGCAGCCCGCATCGAGACCCCAGCGTGTTCGAAATAAGCCATCTTGGCTGAGAGACTTTGTCTCCTAAGGGGGGGGAGTGTGTTTAAGTGTGGGCTCGAGACTTTGTCTCGTCCTAGGGGGGAGGGGTGTTGTGTTCTGTTGGTTTTATTGTACACACGGATTACAATGTATCTGAGCCAATGTAACCTTGCCTATAGCAACAATGTAACCTTCAGCTGTATCATATAAACCCTGTAATAGGACGCGAGCTAATGACCACCAGCTGGCAGCAGCGAGCGTCCAAGCTCTCTTGGTCCAAACTCATCAAAGGCAACAGCGCGGGAAGTTTTCCCGCCACCACCTACACCTGGACAAGAAGGGCGTGACCTGCAATGACGTCACGCAGACAGTAGCCAATGGGCTACCATGGCACCACGTTCAAATGTGTTACTGCTGTATATAAAGAGCTATCGATCCGCCATTACCTCATGTTCCCTCTGCCCACGATGCAATAAACCTGAGTTAACCCAGCCCGAGGCTGTGTCCTGTGTCTTGGTTTGCATACACCAAACTTGCTACGATAGGTAGTCATTTTTTTATTTTGCTCTGGAGCAGAGAGAGAGAATTGCGGAGCTAATAGCCTTTGCCCATCATATCTTCAGTGTGAGAGGGTGGTGGCTCTGTGGTTCTTCCTGCTCCAGAGCAAAAAATTGGCTGCCTGGTGGTGGGGGCTCTCATGCCGAAGATGGGAGAAGCAGGTGGTGAAGGTTATTAGCCACCGCCTTCTTCCCTCACACTCAGTGTGGGGATACCGTAATTGGATCGAAGTCCACCGCCATCTCAATCAGGCACGGAAACAACCAGCGTCTCTCAAGACGCAGCAGGAAATGAGTTTTCTCCACGCCCGATTGAGATGGCGGTGGATTTCAAACCAGTTATGGTATTCCACTCCACACACACACACACACCCGAGCATGAGGGAAGAAGGTGGCCACAGTGGCTAATAGCCTTCACCGCCCGCTTCTCCTATTCTGTTGTTGGCGTGTCTCAATCTGGCATGGAGAAAACTCCTTTCCTGTTGCGTCTTGGGAGACACTGGTTTTCACCACACCTGACTGAGATGGCAGCAGACTTTAAACCAGTTATGGTATCCCCCCACCAAGTGTGAGGGAAGAAGGTGGTGGTGGCTAATAGCCTTCGCCACCTGCTTCTCCTATCCTGTCATCAGCGCGTCTCAATCAGGTGCAAAGAAAACTCCTTTCTTGCTGCATCTTAGGAGATGCCGGTTTTCTCTGCACCCGATTGAGATGGCAGCGGACTTCAAACCAGTTATCCCCACACCGACCGAGCACTGTTTCTTGCACTTCCAGATTTGCAGGCAAGATTGCGGGGTCAGTGGGGCTTGCTTGGGTTCAAGGCACACTGGATGGGGAAGCCTTCACTGCCTGCTTCTCCTTTCGGAGCCTTCCTTTGTTGCTGGGCTGGGAGGGATTGAGAGAGAGAGAGAGAGAGAGAGAGTGTGTGTGTTGCAGGGGAAAGACCCTCAAATGTGCAGATGACCCAAGTAAAAGCCGAGTCCATTTTTGAGATCATTTTTGGGGCTGAAAATTTCAGCTTATACTCGAGTACATATGGTAGATCTCTCTGTTCAGGCCATTTTTCTTCTAAAGCTCAATTCCCCAGGGTGCTTTTTCTAGTATAAATGAAAAGTAAAGTGTTTCCTTGTGAGTTAAAAAGCAATTTGAGGATCTGATTTTAGGAAAAACAAAGTGGCCACCCAGGGAGGAGGACAGTAGCTTCCTTTCCTGTCCTACCACTATGTTTTGTCTCCTATTGTTTTTAAGAAACTCATCCTCATCATGGGGAGTAATGCACTTGGCCATGTGCTACATTTAGTGCAGTCCTTTTGTTAGCTGTACCTCACATATGCAAAATGACCCTTAAACTCCAACAGCTATAACCCTCTGGACAGTTTCTTTGGAATAAGTTCCACTGAGTTCAGTGGTACTTATTTTGGGATCAACATATATAATTATCGACTTGTGAGCTATTTAGGGGCTTTGGAAACCTTGGACCTTAACATAACACCCAGTTCTAATGTTGTCTTTCTCTTTGTATCACAGTTGTGTCACAGCTGTGACCTGAACCACACAACACCGCCTTTGTTGGCCTGCCAATTTCCCTTTCGTTATATATACAGTTAGCCCTAACCCCAAGGACATGGCCTAAGAATCTTAGACACACCATTGCACAATTTACTAAATAAGCCTTTACTCTCCTATTTATAAGGTGCATATTGTTCCATCGCATCTGTAGTAAATTCATTTTTGTTGTGGTTATGTGCAATTATTGTGGCAGCAATACAATGGAAAGAAAACAAGTGTTGTAGGAAGTACTTATAGATCAGAAATCTGTTGACAACTCCATGGCACAGGGAGCTGAATATCTCATCTCCTTTTCTCCCCACACCACAGAAAACAAATCTGGGTGGCTATCAGTCATTATTTTACAGCATATTATAGTACACATTGTTATTAAGTATATTCATAGTAGACACAAGACAACACAATCCAACAAGTGACAGACAGAAATGTAAACCCCACATCCTAGTTTGCATTGATTTCAATAGAATTACAATAAGCCCTTGGGCCATGTACCAAAAAATAATAATGAAGCACCAAGGATCCAAATCTTCATATTTAGGAGCAGACTCAATTCTTGACCCCTAAATGGCTTTGGTCATTTTATACATTTAAAAGCCCTGTGCTTAGGATGTAGAACAACAATGGCACTGGCTTCTTACATGCTGTTTTAAATGCACACATTGGAGCTAACAAATGAGTAGAATGGGACGTGTAAAACAGAACTAGTCGTAAATTCTGTACTGCTTATTGTGGACTCACTGATAAGAGGTGTGCATATGTATGAGCTAAATTGTTCCCTTCATCTAAAAATAATACTGTCAAGTTTTTTTTAGATAGACTGGCTAATGGTGAGCACGAATATAGCCAGTCTTTTGCAATTCATGTTAAACTACGGGTGCCTGGCTTTGTGACTGGGGTTGGTTGTGCTTGTTTTTTCCTAGATCGGTTGGTTTCTATGTCACAGGCAACCAGTATTTTCTTTAGCACCAAAGTTGGCAGTGTTGTATTTCCTTAAGCAACTGATGTGGGCCACCTTCAACAGTCCATTCTCTTCCCTTTGGTGCTCTGCCCAATAACATCCTTGTCAACAGCTTCTTGAAAGTCATTTACGAATTTCAACAATGCACACTTTAGGGCAAAACCATTCGGTATCCATCCAATAAGGCCTAGCAGTTTAGCCAGGCTTCTTGAGGCATCAATGAAGGAGCATCGGAATCCAGTCTGGGCAATAACGTGCTGTCTATATGGTAAGAAGACATGTTGAGTTGCTAATAAATCAGTGCACTTTTATAAGTAACACCGTTTTGTGGTTATTGCATGGTTTTGCATGATGGATGGACAAAAGATAAATTGGAAACTGCTGGTAAGTATCTTGATTGGTGTTCAGGTGTTTCTCAATCTCAATCATGTGTCAACTGCCCAAGAAAATGACCTATTTTGTGAAATTTAATTTAATTTTAATTTAATTTAATTATCACATTTATATACCGCTCACTCGGCCAAAGCCAACTCAGGGCGGTTCACAATAAAAATTAAAAACACAAGTTAAAACAGTTAAAACAGTTAAAACTACCCACCCCCTAAAAACAAGGGCTGCAGGATCCAAAGGCACCATGGGGAAGAGTTCTTCTACACCAACCACCCAATGGCGGTTACCCTTCCACCTGCACCCCACACTTGACTCGCCAGCCAGGTTTTAAGATCTTTTCTGAAAGGCAGCAATTCCGTCCGGAGACGTAGCTCTGTTGGCAGGAGGTTCCAGAGGACCGGTGCAGACACGGAGAAGGCTCTCCTCCTTGTGCCAGAGAGGCGAGCCCCTCTGGCTGATGGAACGATTAGAGAGCCCCTCCGGTCCGCTCTGGTTGGACGGACAGACGTCCTCAGGGCGATGCGGTCTCTTAGGTAACCCGGCCCACTACCATATAGGGCTTTAAAGGTCAAAACCAGCACCTTGAATTGCACCCGGAGACAAACTGGCAACCAGTGCAGCTCCCGGAGCAGTGGCAAAGCACGGGCATAACGCCCACACCCCATCACCACCCGGGCTGCCGCATTTTGGACCAGCTGTAGCCTCCGAATGGTCGTCAAGGGCAGCCCCATGTAGAGCGCATTGCAATAATCTAGTCTGGAGGTAACCAGAGCGTGAGTGACCATGAGCAAGGAGTCCCGGTCCAGGAGTGGGCGCAACTGGCGGATCACCCGAAGTTGGGCGAAAGCCCTCCTGGTCACAGCCGCCACCTGTTCCTCTAGCAGTAGCCGTGAATCCAGGAGGACCCCCAAGTTGCGCACTGGGTCTGTCTGGGGCAAAATAGCCCCATCCAGAACCAACGATGGTAGCTCCCGGGTTAATGCAGAACCCCCTATCCATAGCCACTCAGTCTTGCTGGGATTCAGTTGTAGCCCGTTAGCCCCCATCCAGACCCCCACAGCTTCCAGGCATCTGGAAAGGACTTTGACGGCATCACTGGGGTCCCCATGGGCCGAGATGTACAGCTGAGTGTCATCCGCGTACTGATGGTACCGCACCCCATGGGAACGAATGATCTCACCCAGCGGCTTCATGTAGATGTTAAATAGGAGAGGAGAGAGCACCGAGCCCTGAGGCACCCCCCATTTGAGGGGCCTAGGACTGGACCTCTCACTCTCCAACCACACCGACTGGGTACGACCCCTCAGAAATGAGGAAAACCAGGACCACACATTACCCTGGATTCCCAATCCTCGGAGCCGTCCCAGAAGGATACCGTGGTCAACGGTATCGAAAGCCGCTGAGAGGTCAAGAAGAGCAAGGACGGATGGGTGACCACCGTCCCGCTCCCGCCAGAGATCATCCATCAGTGCGACCAATGCCGTCTCGGTACCATATCCAGGCCTGAATCCTGACTGAAAAGGGTCCAGATAATCCGCTTCATCCAGCACCCCCTGCAGCCGACACGCCACTGCCTTCTCCAACACCTTCCCTAAAAAGGGGAGGTTAGAGACAGGCCTATAGTTGGTTAGGACAGCTGGGTCGAGGGAAGGTTTCTTCAGGAGGGGGCGCACCAAAGCATGTTTTAAAGGTGCAGGAAACACCCCCTCCCGCAATGATGCATTGATCACAGCCCCAACCCAGTCACCTGTCACCGCCTTGGAGGCTTTCACCAACCAGGTGGGACAGGGGTCCAATGGGCAGGTAGTGGCGCGCACAGCTGCAAGGAGCCTGTCCACTTCATCAGGGGCAACTGGATCAAACCGGTCCCAGATGGTATGGCAAGACTGTGCTCCAGCTCCCTCCGGACTCTCCCCATCCACGCCGGAATTAAACCCAGAGCGAATCCGATCGATTTTCTCCACTAGATGGTCAGCAAAGTCCTCAGCCGACCCCTGCCAACCAGGCACCAGGGTCCCCCTACCAAGGAGAGACCTGGTAACCCGGAACAGGGTGGCCGGGCGATTGTCAGCGGAGGCAATAAGGGTGGTGAAGTATTGCCGCCTCACCACCTCCATCGCCACTAGATAGGCCCTAATAGCGGCTCTAGCTAGTGTCCAATCGGAGTCTCTCTGGGTCTTCACCCAGCGGCGCTCTAGGCGTCTCTTTGCCCGTTTGAGCTCCCGCAGTTCATCTGTGAACCATGGAGATGACCTAGCTCGATGAGCTCTGAGAGGCCGTAGTGGTGCGATTTCATCCAAGGCCGCTGTTGTCATCCTGTTCCACAGGTCGACCAGTGCCTCGGGCGAATCGTGTTGCCGATCCAGAGGAAAATCCCCCAGTTCCCTCTGGAATCCATCAGGATCCATCAGTTGCCGGGGGCGGGCCATTCTAATAGGCCCTGCCTCCCTACGGTGAAGCGACGTACCCAGGAAGTCTAGAGCCACCAAATAGTGATCTGACCATGGCACAGGTGTTATGTCTAATTTCCGTAGTCTCAGATCACTCTGCCACCGCTCCGACAAAAAGATTAAATCTGGTGTGTGGCCACTGCCCCTGGTCGGGCCCTGAATTACCTGAATCAGGTCCATATCTGCCATGGAAGCCATGAACTCCTGAGCCACCCCGGAGCCAGTCCCCAGCGAGGGTAAATTGAAGTCCCCCAGAACCATCAATCTAGGGAACTCCAATGCCAACGCTGAGATGGCCTCGAGGAGCTCAGGCAGGGAGTCCCTTACCCTGCAAGGGGGCAGGTACAGGAGTAAGACTCCCAACTGACCCTTAAAGCCCAGACGCAGAAGCAGGGCCTCACAACCCAGAATTTGTGGAGCGGTGGCCCTGGTGACTCCCAGTGACTCCCTGGCTATGATGGCAACGCCACCGCCCTTACCCTCATCCCTAGGCTGGTGCCAAATACTGAACCCAGCTGGACACATTTCTGACAGAGGAACCCCATCCTCTGGTCTCAGCCAGGTCTCAGTGATACATGCCAGGTCGGCCCGCTCCCCCATAATGGAGTCTTGTATCAGGGGGGCCTTATTACATACCGACCTGGCATTCATCAGCAGCAGCCTAAGGGCAGGGTCACCCTGGGTCAGCTGCTCAGGACCTAGAGGTGTAACCGTGGGGCTGGAACGAGGGACAGCTACTAAGCATCTGCCCCGCGTTCCCCGGGTGCGGCCCGCCCCTCGGTACCCGCTATATCGCCCCATGCCCATCACAACCTCTATATTGGTCTCCGGAGCCTCCCTGCTTGCCCTGGACAGAATGCTGCCTCTCCTTCCTGGCTGGCCTGGCAATCTCTGCCTCCCTCCCTTCCACCCCAATATAAAACCGCCCCATTCA
This sequence comes from Bradypodion pumilum, assembly GCA_035047305.1. Lineage (NCBI taxonomy): Eukaryota > Metazoa > Chordata > Lepidosauria > Squamata > Chamaeleonidae > Bradypodion > Bradypodion pumilum. Next base: position 386,549,736 of record JAWDJD010000001.1, on the reverse strand, counting down.
CTCCCCCCCCCACCCTCCGCACGGCTCCGGTGGTGATGGAAGTGGTGGGGCATTCTTCCACAACTGTGTTGAACCCTCAACTGCCGGGCAGGGCCCGAAACGCCGGCCGATGGCGAGGCCAGCGAGCCTCTTCGCCCCCGCCGGGGCCGAACACAAATTAGGCTGAAATAACTTTGGCTAACCTCGATAGGACTGCTATGTGAAAAAAATTCTAAATGCATGCCCTTTGTATCTGGCTGGTTGATTGTAGATTGGTCTCATAAAATAATTTTTTAAAAAACACACTGAAATGAAATCATAAGGTAGACCCAACATCCCTGAAGGCTTCATTTCTGTCTTCTTGCTGGTGAAGAAAATGAAATTGTAGTTGCTACCTCTCAGTAATGAATGCCATAGTCTCATGGGGAAAACTGCAAGGCCTCTTATTTAAATTTCCAAACAATAGTAGAGTAGTACAGCATCATCCATTTTAGCAGAGCTGCAAAATTCAGAGGAAATTAGCATTAAAAAGCAAGATGTTTGGTTGTGCTAGCTACCTCCCCTTTGGTGACAATACTATAAAAATGATTAACTGAGAGCTCTTGTGGGACCCTCTGTTCTCATCTGTTACACCACATCTGTGCTCTTGTCTGCTGAGCCACCAGACTCCTGTATTTTTAACGATGGAGATCTCCGCAAATAGATTTCATCTGTTTTAATCTTTATTTAGAACTGATGTATCATTAATGTGTTCATCACTTCATTATCCTACTCTACAGAGAAGGGAATCCACATGCTGTTGACAGGAATGATCGTGACCCCTACAGTGGTAACGAAGCATGACAATTAAACAGCCGTGGAACATCCAACTCTGTGATCTATTCATAATTTTTCCTTAAAAAAACAGGAAAAGGGGAGAATCTACCACAGAAAAAGAAAAAAATATAACACATCAGCTATTACTTTGAAAGGCATAATTATTCAAAGCTGGCATAGGTCCGTTGTAAGGACAATGTTACATGAGAAAATTTAGGAAGCGTGGTAGGAAATTGGGATAGAGTCAATTTCTGGTTTTGCCTGTGCAGCTCTTGTATTATCTCCTAATTATGACTGTTTCTCATTATGCCTATTGGTTCTTTGCTCAAGATTCAGTATGCTAGCTGATATGGTTTGGCTTGAATGCATAAACTTTTAGACCATGGGCATCTATGGTTCATGCTTCATTGATTTATTGCCTAATTACAAGGCCAGCAGTAACATTTGTGCACAAAAGGAGCTAGGAAGGCTGTAGATTCCCTCATGATTATATTTTCTGCTCTAACATAGAACTGAGAGAGAAAATTTAGAGGCAAATGTATATTAGAGCTATTTGTATATAATCAAGACTGCCACTGTGAATGAGCTGCCAAAGTTCCAAGATTGCCATTAGGTTACTACACATTTAAGTGACAATAGCAATTATTTCCTCAGCCCATAGTTTTAGGGGTGATGGCATACTAAAGATTTCTGAAATATTGTTTTAGCTAATGCAGCAGCTATAAATTTCTCTGCAGAAATCCATGACAATTGAATAGGCAGGTACTTTCAATAAGTTTAGCATGTACATTCCATCTTACTTTTGGACAGCAAAGAATAATTATTTGATGTTCAAATCCATTCCATTGAGGACATGGATCTTACAGCTGAACTGTCCTTAGCTTCTGTATTCCTATGGTGTGCATTTTGTGAAAAGTGAACCAACTCAGCATGCCTGGCCAACAGACAGACCTTAGGCACCGATTTTGTTTCCCAACAATAGAAAAGTATATTATGCTGAAATGCAGTTGGTCAAGTGGTCTACCTATCCTTTCCTGATAGTAAAGATCCAGTCTTGTGTTCTGAAAGCTCCTCAGAATGTTGTAAGTGTTGAATGTTCAAGTGATCATTTGTAGCCAGCAAGTTAATGAAAGACAAAACACAAAAACAAACAAAACAAAAATCCTGCACCTGAAACTATAGGCTCCCTACCAATAGCCACATTGATAGATGGCATAGCATAAGTTAGTTTGCATAGCCTGTAGGCTTCAAGTCACAGCTGCATATTCCCCCATTTGGGACAGGATAGCATCATGACCTAAAGACAGAGACACAGATAAAAGCTGGATTCAAGCCATCAGCTGCTGATGACAGAAAGAATCAGGCAGGGAATTCCATAGATATGCTAATTAGTTTGATCTTGACAATCACGTTTGCTTAGAATCCAGACCCAAAGTTTGCTTTGATGTTGTGTGTGATGAGAACATGGCATGAACTAACAACTGGGTTTAGGGCAGAATTGTAGATTTAACAGCATATCATTCCCCTCAGAACTTGCACATACTGTATGTGTCATATTCTGATCTTTGTCTAATCAGCACTCCCATTCATATATTTATTGATTTTTACCAGTGCACAGCTCAACAGACATTCTGCTATAGTCCTATTTTTGCTTGCCAATATACCACATACTGCAGTTTATCAGCATAAAACTGATCCAGCATGCTATAAACAACAGCTGGGTCTGAATGCTTGTTTTTGAAAGGACAAGTAAACTTTGCAAAATATTGCAGGCTCCTCTGGCATTTCTAGATTGTAGCCTATATTTTTAGTAGCCAGAATAGTGTCTGGGTGTACTCAATCTTTAAAAATGTAAGTTTCTTTCAGTATAAATCAATGTAGGTAACATAAATGGAAAAACAATGCCTATATAAAATCTTTCTGTTAGTAGGGAAATTATTCACATTTTCTTGCTCTTCCTATAATAATAATAATAAAATTAATAATAATAAGATACCATCAAGTCAATTCAGGTTTATGGTGACCTTTTCCAGCATTTTCTAAGTAAAGAATACTTGGAAATAGATTACCATTCCCTTCTTCTGGAAATGCCCTGGATTTGTGCAGTTTGCTTAACACTACCCAGGGTAGCTTTTCTTCCAGAAGACATGCTTGGAGAATCAACTCCCAACTTCTAGCTCAGCTATTCAGCTCGGATCATTTAAACAACAGTAACAAACTTAAACAGATCTATACCATGGATGCTTTCCTATGCAGAGATGAAATTATCGCTGAACAGATAATTACACTGTACATCAGTGCAGGTAGCTGACAGCTTCAGTCCTAAAAATGAATAGGTCAAGGGTGAGGTGAAACAAGATTGATATTGAGAAAGATAGGCATTTTTAGAAGACAATTACGGCTTCTTCTTTAACAAATAAGACATCTATCTGAAATATTTGCCTTTTTTAATGGACTACATTTCTGTGCCCAAAATATTTTATTACAGGTCACCACTACTGCCATATCTGCGGGTTCAATATCCATGGTTTCAATTATCCATGGGTTTAAAAATATTCAATTAAAAATCCTTCAAATACATTATTTGACACATTACCAGGGCTGACTGCCGTGTAATGTTTGCAAAGAATGGAGGCAGACATTTTTGTGGTGCTCATGTAGAAGGACTGGGGTATTCGAATCCCCTTCCCTGCTTGTATGTGCTAAATTTAGGGTTTGCTGTTATCCACAGTTTCAGATCTCTGTGGAAGGTATCAGAATGTATTCCCCATGGATATGGGTGGGGTGACTTGTATTTCCTTCTGAATATGTGGTCCCTAGAAACTTACACAGCGAGCCTTCTTGTTTCTTTAAGCAGTTGCTGAGCTACTTCACTTTGTTTTAGGAAACTCAGCATATAACTATATATTTTGTGTCAATTTTCCTACATTGCCATTTTAGTCTCATTATGAATTTAGTATGTAAGAAAGAATCCAGTTGTTGATGACAGACTTAAACACAAGTCCAGGGTAGGTCCCTCTTTTCACATCAGAACTCATTTTAGAAAGAAGAATATAAATGCCACGTCTTTCCCAAACATACTGCATGGTGAGATCTTGAATGCTGAGAACCGATCTGTTACATTTAGCTATCTATAAAGACATACTGTAGTAAAAGGACATGTCCGGTTGACAAATAAGTTTACCCTCTATATTTCCAGGAATATGATGGATGCATGATGCTTGGAAACATCTATTTCCCAGTTTTCTATATCACTTTTCTATATCTTTATAGATGTATAGTTATATCTCAAATCAGTCTCTTCACGTGTAGCACAGTCTATACAAAAAGGGACCTTTGTTTCTTTCTATGTTTTTCTTGTTATTTAGAAATAATGTTTCCTATTCTCTAAGCAAGTCTGAGTTCCTTGACAGTTCCTTTTGCATGGTGGTGATAAAGTAGGGTGATTCACAAAATTTCCAAAGAGGATTATACAGTTCATTTTACATAGAAAAAATTATGACGGAGCATGAAGACAAGTTCTCTTTCATGTTGTACAGAGGGCAAGCCAATGCAGATGGACATTCAATGCAATTTTTATGCACAGTAGGTATCTGCCTTAACAACCTGACAGTACATGGTCATTGCAAATGTCAATCCAAGAATCTGTGGAAAGAAAAGCCATCATCAGGTTTAAACAGCATAAACTCAAAATTGTTTTTATTGTGTTTTTATACTGTTGACTCAGGTAATGAATTCAACACAGTAATGAATTCAACACAGACAACACAGCATCATTATTGCAAGCTACCAGATACATGATTCCAAACAAAATTGAATAACATATTTTTTCTGAATGTGTCCTGCTTATGAATAAGCTAACATGAAGAATTTAAAAGCTATAGAATGGCTATGACTGCAGTGGCTAAGACGCTGACTAGAAGGCAGAAGGTCAGCAGTTTGATTCCTGAGTACTGCGGGATGGAATGAGCTCCTGTCTTTGTCCCAGCTCCTGCCAACCTAGCAGTTTGAAAGCAAGAAATTGCAAGAAGATAAATAGGGACCACTTCAGTGGGAAGGTAAACAGCGTTCCGTGTGCTCCGGCATTTAGTCATGCCTGCCACATGACCACGGAAACGTCTGCAAAAGCAGACAGCACTGGCTCTTCAGCTTTGAAACAGAAATGAGCACTTAAGCCTAGAGTTGGATATGACTGGCTTTTAAGCATGGGAAACCTTTACTTTACTAACTTTGGAAAGGATAGTATGTTTCTGGTATTTTGGGATTTAGCTCTGACTAGTGTCGATATTAAGATTGTGCTATCTATACCTATAAATCCGAGTGTTAACCGTTGGAATGTGAAAAAGGCTCCTGCACCCGGCCACACTAGCCCATACCGAGCCTCTTGCACTTGCCCGAACCGGGTCCGGAGGTCAACGAATGTTTGAGAAATGCACCAGTGGGACAGGAGCCCCACGAACGCAAACAAAGAAAAAGGACTTCAATTCCCAACATTCTTTGCACCATGCCGCACCAGAGCCAATCAGGCTGAGAGGCACAAGCAAAAAAAATGTTGAGAGACGCACCGCGGCCAATCAAAATAAAGCAGTAGAAAATATTACAATGTAGGATCGGTAAAATCACAAATTAAACTTCATGTCCCAGCATCTTTTGCGCTGTGCAACCCCTCAGCCAATCAGGCTGAGGGATACGAGCGCAGAGGAGGCTGGGAACGCGCGCACTGACTTAAAAAACCCAGTGGGAGATGGAGAGAACGACTTTGAAAGACCCAGTTGGAGGGAGCCAGGAAAAGGTAAGTGCGGTCGGTGGGGGTTAGGGAGTGGGTGAGGGAGGCAATGAAAAGTGCTGGGTCCAGAAGGGTTGGGGGGACAGACCCCTTTTGTCCCCCCAAACCTTCTGGACCCAGGAGACACGGGAGAGGGGAATGAATCCAACCCCCCCCCCCCAACACTCCGTTTTTAAAGAGAAAAAACGCTTGGTTTCTTCTCTTTAAAAATGGAGTGTTATTTTTTTGGGGGGGATGATCCACTCTCTGCCCGGTCCCCTGGCTCTGCAAGGGTTGGGAGGACAGACCCCTTTGGTCCCCCAAACCCTACCAAACCATGGGGACCAGGGAGAGGGGATCGAATCCACACACCCCTCCCAAACACTTCATTTTAAAAGAAAAGAAACAGCTTGGTTTCTTCTCTTTAATAATGGGGTGTCCTGCAGGGGGGATCCCCTCTCTGCCTGGTCCCCTGGGTTCAGAGGGTTTGGGGGGACAATACACACACACACTGCTTCTCTCTCTCTCTCTCTCTCTCTCTCTCACACACACACACACAAGACTCCTGCCTTGCCAGGAATTTTTAATGTGTGTGTTGGTGGTTGGAGTGGTATTGTATGGGTGGTGGTGGTTGTGCACACCCAAAACCACCCCTAACCACCAACACACCTCTTTTTTACATAAATTACCAAAAAAACTATCCCTTACAACACAATTCAAAACAGCCCGGCAACGCCGGGCAAACTATGCTAGTTATAAAATTCAAACGAAACAGAAAAACAATCCAAAAATTTAGTTCTGGTATGAATTAAAACAGAGAATTTGGAAAATAAGATGAAAATGTACCTGAACCAAAGCTGTGCACAATCCAAAAATTCCCACGGCTAACAGGTTTTCTTGGAGCCATATTTTCACTGTTTCATAACAAGGCTTTAAAGAAGAAGAGGAAAGAGAAGAGGTATTTACCCTGAAACAGGTTGGTATCTTGACAGATAATAGGCACATGTAGAAATTCCAAAATGCAATCAGACTGTGTAATCTGAGGACCCAAATTTCAGCATTCCAGTGAATCTGCAAACTATGCCTGAGGGCTAGCTTGCAATGAAGTCTGGTTTTTGAAGAGTTTGAAATATTGAATCTCTCAAGGTTAAGCAGATGGATGCTGTGGGCAAAATACAATATCCCAAATATTAAGTAGTGCTCTCTGTACTTTATTTGATGTGAATCATCTTCCAAATTCAACAGAGAGCTCCAGTTCTTCAACCAAAGATGGATAAAAAGGTTCCAAAAAGTAATTACATGTCAGTTACTGCTCAAACCAAAATACAGTGGTACCTTGGTTTATGAATGCCTTGGTTAACATAATTTTTGGTTTACGAATGAAAATCCATTGAAAATAATGCCTCGGTTTATGAATTTAAATTTGTATACTGAAATGCGGTTTCCTATAGGAATGCACCGAAAACCAATTAATCTGTTCCGGAGGTCAGAAAAAAGGCTTTCAATGCATTCCTATGGGAAACCGCATTTTGGTTTATGGATTTTCCACAATACAAAACATCCCGGAGAACGCATTAAATTCGCAAACTGAGGTACCACTGTAGTTTTATTGACACAACAGTCTGTGTGATATTGAGGTATCCATGAAATGATAGATAATATTTGGTGGTGACATGCTGGTTTGTAATCTGCTCCACCTCCTAGTAGAATTGTTTGATAAGTGAGTACATAACAAAAATATTTGTCATTTTTATAACATTAGATGTTTGTTTTTATCCCTCTGCGACAAATATTGGACAAGCTGCCATCTTGCATCCTAAACTGACCCAGTGAACTCCTTGGTAGACAGTGGCTTTTTGCTCAGTCCTCCCCAAAGACCAAATCTCAGGGTACACTCAGGGCATGCCAACCACCTAACCTTCCAGTTGGCTACCATATTTTGTAACTGGACCTGGGAGAATGTTCTTCAGAAAAAGATATGAACCTCATTGCTGTAACACAACTTATGCTCCTAAATGGAAACCAATGCATGTTAGTTATATCACTAACAGTTTCTACATTGCTCCTTTTGACAGCTGCTAATCTATCGCAATTCCTGGACATGAGAACAATTTGTAAGCATGGTGACACACTTCTGGCATCATAAGCTCTAGGCCAGTGGTGGCAAACCTATGGCACGCATGCCAGAGGTGGCACTCGGAGCCCTCTCTGTGGACACCTGCTCAGTCACCCCAGCACAGAGTTTGCCCTGCACCTCTGCCCAGCAGCCCAATGGGAGTGCTTCCTCCCTCCCCCAGCACAGAGTTCTTCCTGCCCCTCTGCTCAGCAGCCCAATGGGAGCATGACTTCCCTCCCCCCAGCACAGAGTTTACCCTGCCCCAGGGCAGGCATCAGAAATTTCCGGGCCCGGTATGCACCTCCCCCACATTTTGGCCACACCCCTGTGGTTTTCTGTGCTTGCGTGGTTTGTTTGCGCATCTGCACATCAGTGGCTTCCCGGCACCACTGGGCCCCCGTCATCTCAAGGCCTGGGACGGGAGTCCTGATGGCGGCCCTGCCCTGCCCCTCTGCCCAGCAGCCCAATGGGAGTGTTTCCTTCCTCTCCTGTTGCTGTGTTGGCACTTTGAAATAAATAAGTGAGTTTGGGGTTGCAGTTTGGGCACTTGGTCTCTGAAAGGTTAGCCATCAGCTGCTCTAGGCCAAAGCTGTAATTGCAGTTTTAAAGATGGCATCTTTCTTCCTCTCTCACCTTCCCTAAGCAGCAAAGTCAAAGGGTCAAGCTTCCTTTCTCACTTTGCACTCATGGAACTTGGCTAGTTCTTTAAGCACAAAGTGAGTCACTTTGTGAAAGGTGAGGTAGGAGACAAAGGCAGGAACAGGCTGTGCCAAATACTATCTTCCAGAGTTTGCTTCCAGACCACCTCCCCTGCATGCTAGTCACCCATTACCCGGTGGGGTGTGTGTGTCCAGTTGTTATGTGGCAGCTGACATACAACGGCTGTGAAACAGGCTGCAACGCTTTACCCCTTTACCTGGTAATATGGTAGAATTCCACTTAGAGGCTATCAGCACAGGCATATAGTGGCAGGTTGGTCTGATTGTGTCTCCACTGCAATCAAACCAATCTACCCCACAATGCCCCATTTTGAGACCCTGTGGAACTAAATTAGCCTGCTGTATTTTATTATATCCCCAGCATACAGGCACGCTGGTCATGGGATAAAATAGAACTGACAGCACGTGTGCGTGTGCGTTTACCCCCCTTGTCCACTGTTGATGAGATTCAATGGTGGGCACAGATGTGAAAGCCCTGTTATGGCTGACAGGAGAGCTCCCTCTCCATCACCTGGGAAGTGCAGCCCCCACTGCAACAGCATAACATATCTGATCAGCTGAGAAGTTTGCTCCTTTGGAGGAGCGCAGTGATCTCTGGATACAGGAATCACACCAAACAGCATTTTGTTCCTCCCCTCAACCTTCAGTGGCTTTTTAAAAGCCACTCTACACTGGCCCAGTGTACACAAACCTTTATCTTTGAGTAGGTAAGTATAGAATGGCAGTGGTAAAGAGGTTGTGCTAGAGTCGGTCTGCTTCTGAGTGGATAGTACTCTCTCTCTGTTCTTTCACATTCAAAGTACTGTAGCGTGGAGTTTAAAAGTACTAGTGTGACATTTCCACTTCAAATTAATGTTGAGCTGAAAACTCAGGCAGCACAAGACTGGAGAATGTGTACCAGCTAATATTTTTGGATGAAGCATCTTCCCCAAATAAATTTAATCAGCTACTACTGTGTTAAGATGCAGGCCAGCATCACAAAACACACTTACAAATAATGAAAAGGGAGTATCCCATGTTCTTGGTGATTGTTCAGGAATTTTTGCAAATTGTTTGGGAATTTTTGCAAAAGAACAAGAAATTGCTTGATTCACAGAATAATCCCAGTTGGCTATGATAGTATGACCACTGAAGGAATCATAGCTTGTACCCTAATAGCCTTCATTTACCTTTTGTGATGTCAGCAGAAAGATATCTTTTATTCCTTACATTAAAATATGACATTATCGTATTCAGTATGGGATCATTTCTCCACTTGACGAGTGATGCAGAGAGAAGAAATGGCCTTTAAAGCAAAAGCTGGTTTAAAAGTGTGTGTGTGTGACTGTGACGGTAGTGAAAAAGATAGGTTGAAGGACTTTCCAAGAGAGAAATACTTTCCCTGTCCTTAATCCAAGGCAAAAAAAAAAGAAAAAAGATTTAACCTGGGGAAAAGATTTAGCTCAGCATTATTTTAAGTGCTATATAAAGTTTCCTTTTTAGAAAGCCAGAGCTCTTCAAGAACTCATTGTTGTTCAAGGAAACTGAAAAACAATCACGATGCACTGGACTAGATTTTGTGCAATAATCCTGTACTCTAGCCTTAGCTGATGTTCTTGTGCCTTTTCTGCATTTCTGCTGCCCCTTCCACCCTTTAAAAGGTGAACGTCTTACTAACCACCTTGTTAGCAAAAAACCTTCTCCTCTTGGTTTCCATTTTCCCCCCATCAAGAAGTCTCACACATTCATGACAACTGTATCAGCACAGTCTTTTTGACATGTTAGGTCATGACTCAAGAGGAAGCAACTGGGATACAACTTTTGCTTGTCCTTCCAGGAATTTACAATTCTAGCTCAGTTTGCTTTGACACAGAATTTAAACCAGGGGTACCCAATCTACGGCCCATGGACTGGACCCAGCCTGTCACCACCATTCCATCTGGCCCATCACTACCTCCACTGCACCTGGAAGTGGAAGCAGGAACATTTATGTCAGCTGTAAAATGTGCCCACATCTGTCGTAAATGCGGAAGTGGGCACATTTACAACAGCTGTAAATGTTTCCACTTCCAGGGGGCATGGTTCAACCTGCTCAGCTGTTTGGGGTGTGGTCAGGCCTGCAGTGTAAAAAGGTTGGCCACGCCTGATTTAAACCCTGTCTGGCCAGGTTAATCTGCTATGTTAATAGAGTAGACCATACTGCCAGTGACTCAACACTGAATGTCAGGCGGTGGTTAACTAACCTGACAACCCTGAGGACTAATGGCCTTGAGTCTGCAGGGAAGGGTGATGATCGCCAAATGGATTAAATCCCATTTGACTCCATCTTGATGGAGGGCAGCAGCTTCATCAGTACTGGCCTGGGGCTGAGGAGGACTTTGCATGGCAAAAGGGCTCAGGACCAGAAAGTGACTCCCAGAATTGGATTAGTGGTACAGGTGTCATTCTGCGATGCGGAAGGCCAATGGAACGCCACCACATTATATTCTCTGGGCAGTCTTCATGGCTGATTGCCATGAGGGTTGCCAATATTCGGATTTGGATATGGCAGAAGAAGAAGAAGGATTTAAAATGAACAGCTGAGGTGAGCCCTGCCCCTCCTCCCTTTTGCCAGGAGAGGTAAAGGGCCGTCGGCCGGCAGAAGACCAAAGCCTCTGACCAGCTGAGGTGAGCCCCGCCCCTCCTCCCTTTTGCCAGGAGAGGTAAAGGGCCGTCAGAAGACAAGAAGCCTCTGACCAGCTGAGGTGAGCCCCGCCCCTCCTCCCTTTTGCCAGGAGAGGTAAAGGGCCATCGGGGCCGGCAGAAACAACAGCCTCTGCCCCTCCTCCCTTTGCCAGGAGGTTGTTGGGACCACCCTCACCATCGGCGTCCTGGGCTTCCGCCTCCCTGCGGGGGGCTCAAACAGCTGGCGGCTGTGGATGAATTTCCACCGCCACCCTGGAGACACCTGCAGCCAGTCTGGAGCTCGCTGGGACCACCATGCCATCGGCGTCCCGGGCTCCTGCCTCCCTGCGGGGGGCTCAAAAGGCTGGCAACTGCGGAAGAACTTCCACCACTGCCCTGGAGACACCTGCGGCCAATTTGGAGCTCACCGGGACCATCCCACCATCGGCGTCCCAGGCTCCCGCCTCCCTGCGGGGTCTCAAAAGGCCAGCAGCCATGGCGGGATTTCCACCCTGCCCTGGAGACACATATGGCCAGTTGGAGCTCGCTGGGACCACCTCACCATCGGCATCTCAGGCTCCTGCCTCCCTGCAGGGGGCTCAAAAGGCGGGCGGCCACGGAGGAACTCCCACCGCCGCCCTGGAGACACCTGCGGCCAGTTGGATATTGCTGGGACCACCCCCATCATTGGCATCCCAGGCTCCCGCCCCCCTGTGGGGGGCTCAGTAGGCCAGCGGCCGCGGCGGAGCTTCCGCCACCACCACCCTGGAGACACCTGCGGCCAGTCAGAGATTGCTGGGACCACCCCACCATTGGCGTCCCGGGCTCTTGCCTCCCTGCGGGGGGCCCAAAGGGCCGGTGGCCGCGGCAGAATTTCCCCTGCCGCTCTGGAGACACCTGCAGCCAATCAGAGCTTGTTGGGATCACTTCCTCCATTGGTGTCCTGTGTTCCCACCCCCCTGCGGGGGGCTTAAATGGCCGGCGGTCGCACCGGAATTTCCACTGCCGCCCTGGAGACTCTTGCGGCCAGTCGGAACTCGCCGGGACCATCAATATGGGAAGAGAGACTGAGAGGGTATGTTTTAAGTGGGTTAGGGAGGGAGGGAGGGAGAGATGGCCCTGCCAGCCAGGAAGATGGGGCGACACTCCATCTGGGTTAATGGTGGAGGTTCCGGGGGCCCATTTAGAGGTTGTGACGGGCATGGGGCGTTATAGCGGGAACCGTGGGGCGGGCCGCACTCGGGGAAGGCGGGACCGATGCTTAGTATCTGTCCCACGTTCTGGCCCCCCGGTTTCACCTCTAGGTCCTGAGCAGCTGATCCAGGGTGACCCCACCCTTAGGCTGCTGCTGATGAATGCCAGGTCGGTCTGTAGTAAGGCGCCCCTAATACAAGATTCTATTCTGGGAGAGAGGGCCGACCTGGCATGCATCACTGAGACCTGGCTGAGACCAGAGGATGGGGTGCCTCTATCAGAGATGTGTCCAGCCGGGTTCGGTGTTTGGCACCAGCCTAGGGATGAGGGCAAGAGCGGTGGTGTTGCCATTATAGCCAGGGAGTCACTAGGAGTTACCAGGGCCACTGCTCCACAATTCCTAGGTTGTGAGTCCCTGCTCCTGCGGCTGGGCCCAAAGGGTCAGTTGGGGGTCCTACTCCTGTACCTGCCCCCTTGCAGGGTAAGGGACTCCCTGCCTGGGCTCCTCGAGGCTGTCTCAGCGTTGGCGTTGGAGTTCCCTAGGCTGATGGTTCTGGGGGACTTCAATTTGCCTTCGCTGGGGTCCGGTTCCGGGGTGGCTCAGGAGTTCATGGCTTCCATGGCAACTATGGACCTGGCTCAGGTAATTCGGGGTCCTACCAGGGGCAGTGGCCACACACCAGATTTAGTCTTTTTGTCGGGGCGGTGGCAGAGTGATCTGAATTTACAGAAGCTAGACATAACACCTGTGCCATGGTCAGATCACTATCTGGTGGCTCTAGACTTCCTGGGGGCAACACATCATCGTAGGGAGGCAGGGTCTATTAAAGTGGCCCGCCCCCGGCAACTGATGGATCCGGATGGATTCCAGAGGGAACTGGGGGCTTTTCCCCTGGATCGGCAACACGATTCGCCCGAGGCACTTGTTGACCTATGGTGTGGGTCAACGATAGCTGCCTTGGATGTAATCGCTCCACTACGGCCTCTCAGAGCCCGTGGAGCTAGGTCATCCCCGTGGTTCACAGAAGAACTACGGGAGCTCAAACGGGCAAAGAGACGCCTTGAGCGCCGCTGGGTGAAGACCAGGAACGATTCCGATTGGACACTAGCTAGAGCCGCTATTAGGGCCTACCTAGTGGCGATGGGGGTGGTGAGGAGGCAATACTTCACCTCCCTTATTGCCTCCGCTGATAATCGCCCAGCCACCCTGTTTCGGGTGACCAGGTCCCTCCTTGGTAGGGGAGGGGCTGTGCCTGGTTGGCAGGGATCGGCTGAGGACTTTGCTGACCATCTGGTGGAGAAAATCGATCGGATTCGCTCAGGGTTTAATCTTGGCGTGGATGGGGAGGGTCAGGGGGGAGCCAGTGCACAGTCGTGCTGTGTTATCTGGGATCAGTTTGATCCTGTTGCCCCAGATGAAGTGGACAGGCTCCTTGCGGCGGTCCGCGCCACTAATTGTCCATTGGATCCCTGTCCCGCCTGGCTGGTAAAAGCCTCAAAGATGGTGACAGGTGGCTGGGTCGGGGCTATAATTAATGCGTCTTTTCGGGAAGGGATATTTCCTGCACCATTGAAACATGCTTTGGTGCGCCCCCTCCTGAAGAAGCCATCCCTCGATCCAGCAGTCATAACCAACTACAGACCTGTTTCCAACCTCCCATTTTTGGGGAAAGTATTGGAAAAGGCAGTGGCGCGTCAGTTGCAGGGGGTACTGGATGAAGCGGAATATCTGGACCCCTTCCAGTCAGGATTCAGACCTGGATATGGTACTGAGACTGCATTGGTCGCGCTGATGGATGATCTCTGGCGAGAGCGGGATGGCGGTCATCCGTCCGTCCTTGCTCTTCTTGACCTCTCAGCGGCCTTCGATACCGTCGACCACGGTATCCTTCTGGAACGGCTCCGAGGATTGGGAATCCAGGGCACTGTGTGGTCCTGGTTTTCCTCATTTCTGAGGGGCCGGACCCAGTCGGTGTGGTTGGAGAGCGAGAAGTCCAGTCCTAGGTCCCTAAAATATGGGGTGCCTCAGGGCTCGGTACTCTCTCCTCTCCTTTTTAACATCTACATGAAGCCGCTGGGTGAGATCATCCGTTCCCACGGGGTGCGGTACCATCAGTACGCGGATGATACACAGTTGTACATCTCGGCCCGTGGGGACCCCAGTGATGCAGTCAAAGTCCTTTCCAGCTGTCTGGAGGCTGTTGGGGTCTGGATGGGGGCAAATGGGCTACAGCTGAATCCTAGCAAGACTGAGTGGCTATGGATAGGGGGTCCCGCCTTATCCCGGGAGCTACCGTCTTTGGTTTTGGATGGGGCTATTCTGCCCCAGACCGACCCGGTGCGCAACTTGGGGGTCCTCCTGGATTCGCGGCTGCTGCTAGAAGAACAGGTGGCGGCTGTGGCCAGGAGGGCCTTTGCCCAACTTCGGGTGATTCGCCAGTTGCGCCCGCTCCTGGACCGGGACTCTTTGCTCATGGTCACTCATGCTCTGGTTACCTCCAGACTAGACTACTGTAATGCGCTCTACATGGGGCTGCCCTTGATGACCATTCGGAGGCTGCAGCTGGTCCAGAATGCGGCGGCCCGGGTGGTGATGGGGTGTGGACGTTATGCCCATGCCTCACCACTGCTGCGGGAGCTGCACTTGTTACCAGTTTGTCTCCGGGTGCAATTCAAGGTGCTGGTTTTGACCTTTAAAGCCCTATATGGTAGTGGGCCAGGTTACCTTAGAGACCGCATCGCCCTAAGGACGTCTGTCCGTCCAACCAGAGCGGACCGGAGGGGCTCTCTAATTGTGCCATCGGCCAGGGGGGCTCGCCTCTCTGGCACAAGGAGGAGAGCCTTCTCTGTGTCCGCACCGGCCCTTTGGAACCTCCTGCCTGTGGAACTGCGTCTCCAGACGGAGTTGTTGCCCTTTAGAAAAGAACTAAAAACCTGGCTGGCGGGCCAAGTTTGGGGTGCAGGTGGAGGGGTGGCTTCCGTTGGGTGGTTAATATAGGGGAGGATGCCTGCCCCACGGTTTCTTCAGTTCCTGCACCCCTCTCTTTTTAGGGGTGGGTTCTTATTGCTGGTTTTATCTGTTTTATTTGTTTTTATATGTTTTTACCCTTTGTTGTGAACCGCCCGGAGTCGGCTTTGGCTGAGTGGGCGGTATAGAAATTTGACAATAAAATAAAAATAAATAAAATAAACTACTCACAGCTTTCCACCAGGTCCCTGGGGAATGGAGTCCACAATTCTCACTGAATTCCAAGCAGCACGAATCTGGCACACGTGTAGCATTGTACACTTCAAACCAGTCAGTGTAGTTGGATACGCCACAGCATCTGAACTGGAGAAGCAAACCAGTTTGACACATAAAAAGCATGTCGCAACCTAAACACTGATAGAGGAGCAAATTCAACAGGTCTGGGAACATGTAAACAACTCCAGATAATCCCAGTAGGTAACTCTTTCAAAGCCTCCATTATTGAATATTCCACCGTCATCTATCTGATGGGTGAATTACTTAGTCTACCTCTCTTCAGCAAATTTGTTCATTTCTAAGGATATTACTGATCAGTCTAAATTTTATAAAATGTGCTGATTAACAAAGATCTAAAACAGTGAAAAGTCTTGCAGATCTTTGAAGACACATGTTTCCACTGGCATAAGTTTTATAGACTGCAATCCACAAGAGTTTATGCCAGAAAGCATGTGAACCTTTAAGGTACACCAAGACATTTCATTGTTTTAGATTTTTTTTTTTTGCTATAGACTAATAGAACTAGAAAATTCTTAGAATTCTCCATCCACCTCCAAAAGTCTGACCTTCTGGTCTTCTATCAGAGCAGCTCAGCCAATGTTAGCATGAGACCCGAATCCTATCTTGATCTGTCTAGTGTGACATCAGAGCAGGAGAGTTGCTCACAAATGAATTACTTCTGTTAGATAACAGGAAGAGCAACATTCTTCCAAATAGGTATCTCTCCTCCTCAGATAAGAAAATGGGACAGGAACACCTAGTAAGGACTAAATTCCTTTCAGTCCCACCACAGATCCTGCACACCTGTCAAGTTTCGGGAAATTTCTGTCAAATAAGGGAAATTTCCCGGCCAAAACAGGAAACTGGACAGCTATGCTTATCCTGTGCTGGCCTCCAGTCTAACTCCAGTCTAATTGCAGTCTAACTAATCTGGGATGACGGCGGGAAAGAGTGTAAAATACAGGGGTTTGACAGAAATTTCCCAAAACTTGACAGGTATGGACTTGAGAAATTTGGGGAAACCATCCCATGCTATTCAAGTCTTGGGGGCCTAGAAGCAAACCCTAGAGTATAAACCAGTGGTTCCCAATGTGGAGCACACACCACACAGGGAGAATTCAATTCCCAGAAGCCTGTCAGTACATTGGCTGATTGGTGCTTTGAGGAATTGACTTAGGCTTTGGGGAATTGAAGCCCAAAAACCAAAGGTTGGGAAACATTTGTTGTTGTTGTTCAGTCGCACAGTCGATTCCGACCCTTTGCAACCCCATGGACCATTTTCCTCCAGGCACCTCTATCCTCCACCATTCTCCTCAGCCCACCAAGCTCTGTGCCCATTGTGTCCACAATACCATCTATCCATCTCATCTTTGGACGCCCCCTTCTTCTCTTTCCCTCCACCTTTCCCAGCATCAAGGCCTTCTCAAGTGAGTCCTCCCTTCTCATTTGATGTCCAAAGTACTTTAGCTTCATCTTCACTATTTGTCCCTCCAATGAACAGTCAGGATTGATTTCTTCCAGTATTGACCTATTTGTTCTCTTTGCTGTCCAAGGGACTCTCAGGACTCTCCTCCAACACCACATTTCAAAGGCATCTATTCTTCTGCGTTCAGCCTTCCTAATTGTCCAGCTCTCGCATCCGTACATTACCACTGGGAATACCATTACTTTGACTATTCTAATTTTTGTTTGCAATGTGATGTCTCTGCTTTTCACTATGTTCCCCAGGTTTCTCATAGCTTGTCTCCCAAGAATCAGTCGCCTTTTTATTTCATGGCTGCAATCCCCATCTGCAGTGATCTTTGATCCTAAGAATGTAAAATCTGTCACTGCTTCTACTTCTTCCCCATCTATTTTCAATGAACTGATGGGGCCTGTTGCCATTATCTTGGTTTTCTTGATATTGAGTCTCAAGCCAGCTTTTGCACTCTCCTCCTTCAATCCAATCAAGAGGTTCTTTAGGTCTTCCTCACTTTCTGCCATTAGGGTGGTATCGTCTGCATATCTCAAATTGTTGATGTTTCTCCCAGCAATTTTGATCCCATATTGTGATTCCTCCATCCCTGCATTGCGTATTATGTGCTCTGTGTATAGATTGAATAAGCAGGGTGATCAAATGCAGCCTTGTCTTACTCTTTTTCCTATTCCAAACCACTCTGTCATTCCATGTTCTGTCCTAACTGTTGCTTCTTGGTTCGTGTACAGATTTCTCAGGAGGCATATGAGGTGCTCTGGTATTCCCATCTCTTTAATTACTTGCCACATTTTGTTGTGGTCCACACAGTCAAAAGCCTTGGTAGTCAATAAAACAAAAGTAGACTTGTTTCTGGAATGCTTTTGTTTTCTCCATGATCCAACGTATGTTGGCAATGTGGTCTCTAGTCCCCCTGCCTCTTCTGAAACCGGCCTGCACCTCTGGTAGTTCTCTCTCCACATGTTGCTGAAGTCTATCCTGTATTATCTTGAGCATCACCTTGCTGGCATGTGGGATGAGCACAATTGTTTGGCAATTTGAGCATTCTTTGGCATTGCCTTTTTTGGGGATTGGAACGTACACTGATCTTTTCCAATCCTGTGGCCACTGTTTTGTTTTCAAAATTTGCTGGCATATTGAATGCAGTAGTTTGATTCCATCATCTTTTAGGGCTTTGAAAAATTCAACTGGGATGCCATCTTTTCCACTAGCTATATTGTTTGCAGTGCTTTTTAGGGCCTTTCTGACTTCACTCTCCAGAATGTCTGGTTCAAGTTCAAATTTCTCATTATTATTATTATCAGGAGTGTTGAGGTCCTTTTTGTAGAGTTCCTCTGTGTACTCTTGCCATCTTTTTTTGATCTCTTCTGCTTCAGCTAACTCTTTTCCATCTTTGTCCCTTATCATGTTCATTTTTGCTTTAAATGTTCCTTTGATTTCCCCAATTTTTTTGAAAAGATCTCTAGTCCTGCCTCTTTTGTTGTTTTCCTCCATTTCTTTGCACTGTTCGTTCAGGTTTTTTTCCTTATCTCTCCTTGCTTTTCTTTGAAATTCTGTATTCAGGTGGTTGTATTTTTTCCTTTCTCCTTTGACTTTTGCATTCCTTCTTTCCTCTGCTATTTTAAGAGCCTCATCAGACAACCACTTTGCTTTCTTACGCTTCTTTTCTTTTGGTATTGTTTCTCTTGCTGCCTCCTGCATGATGTCCTGCGTCTCTGTCCATAATTCTTCTGGTACTCTGTTTATCAGGTACAGGACATTAAATCTGTTCATGACCTCCACCGTGTATTCTTTAGGGATGTTGTGTAGGTCATATCTGTCTTGTCTAATTGTTTTCCCCATTTTCCTTAGTCTAAGCCTGAATTTTGCAATCAGTAGGTTGTGATCTGAGCCACAATCTGCTCCAGTCTTGTTTTTGCTGACTGAATGGAGGTTCTCCATCTTTGACTGCAGAGTATGTAATCAATCTGATTTCGATGCTGGCATTCTGGTGATGTCCATGTGTAAAGTCGCCTCTTGTGTTGCTGGAAGAGGGTGTTTGCTATGACTAGTTCATTCTCTTGGCAGAACTCTATCAATCTTTGCCCTGCTTCATTCTGTGTTCCAAGACCGAACTTGCCTGTTATTCCATTTACTTTTTGATTTCCTACTTTGGCATTCCAATCTCCTAAAATAATGTGGACATCATTTCTTGGTGTCTGTTCTATAAGGTGTTGTAGGTCCTCATAGAACTGGTCAACTGTGGCTTCATCTGCACTCGTGGTTGTTGCATAGACCTGGATTACAGTGATATTGAAAGGTTTGCCTTGGATTCTGACTGACATCATTCTATCATTTTTGATGTTGTATCCCATTACTGCTTTCCTCACTCTTTTGTTGACAATTATGGCTACTCCGCTTTTTCTGAGGTTTTCTTGCCCACAGTAGTAGATATGATGGTTTCCAGAGCTGAATTCACCCATCCCTGTCCATTTTAATTCACTGATGCCCAGGATGTCAATGCTTATTCTTTCCATCTCGTTTTTAACCACTTCCAGTTTTCCTTGATTCATAGACCTCACATTCCATGTCCCTATGCAGTATTGTTCCCTGCAACACTGTATTTCTCCTCCCCCTTTCGTATCTCTCCCCCTTTTCAGATCTGCTGTGCTGAGCATCCCCTTGTTTTGCCTTTTGTTTTGGTCCATAGGGTTCTCTTGGCAAACTTTGTGGCGTGCCTACGCCAATGGGAAACACTGGTATAAACTAATGCCTGTAAAAGTACAGTTGTAGAGAACTAAGCATTTTGTAGTAAAAGTGTTTTATTAAAAACCTAAAATGACATCAAAGGACAGGAAAACATTTTGAAAAATAAGTCTCTTTCCACTATTTTTGTTCCTGGGATTTAAAAGGAGAAAACCATGGCTCAGCAAGTTGTTTGCCATCAGATACCAGGTCAGCAATGATATTATTTTCCAAGTATACTATTGCCACTAGGAAAAATGAGCAGCAAATGAAACGGCTCCAGCACTGCAACAGGCTTGATTATATTTTCGTAAAGAGGAGTCACACATGCTCAGTCTTGAAATTGTCTTCGACGTTTCATAATACAAATATTCATGATCTGAGAGCTGAGATTGTAGGCAGCAGAACTTTTTTTCTGAGTAGTATAGTAGTGAACTATGATTTGTATCTCTTGCACTGCATCTAAGCATGTGGATGAACATTTTAGAGCTTTGTGAAGGTGAGTGGTTTATTAGCTCAGGTTAAGGAGGCAGAATATTTGCTGGAAGAGTTTATGTGTTTGTTTGGTTTCACACAGTCACTCTGAAAAGCTGAAATGGAGCCCCAGACACTGCACAGCTTGGGAAAGCAAATTTGTTTATTATTCTCAAGATAACCCAGCCATGAGTCCAAAAGATCTTAATTTAATTAGCAACATTTACTGTGCTTTGCTGCATTACACTCCAGTTTTCTACCACTGGAATTCCCATGCCATAATAAGCCATGCATATCTGCCAAATGAGTTTTGCCCTAATCAAATCACTCTAGTATTCCTCTTCCTGTAAATCAAAGGAAATGAGGAACAACTTAGGCTGCTGTATTCTTCAGTTTGGGGATTTTCTGAAGCAACCAAAGGGGCCTATCTTTTGCTGTCATTTATTTGGAGCACTTATCAGTTGCTACTCAGCAGACAGCCAAGAGGAGGCAGAGCCTTCAAAGGGGACGATGTTACGTGGACAATATTATGTGGACCACACCTGCAAGAGGCAGGGGAAGATGAGAGTTGTAATGTTGCCCAATTGCATAAACCATTGGCCTTTTAAAACCAGAGTTTGATGGATGTCTAGATTTGAGGGGACTGGATAGGGGTGAGGCTGCAGAAGGCTCCCTGCACAAAGAGGATCCAAGAGAAAGCAGTATGGTGGGAAACTTTAAGGGATGAGGGGCTGCACACCCCTCCTTTCTGATGCCAGGGAAAATACAATATATAATTCCCCCTTTAAAAATGCCTCCAACAACCTCTGAACATACCTGTCAACCCGCGGCTCCAGAAAAAATGGGACCTGCACAGATCGCTTGTGCGCAGGTCGCTTTCCACGCATGCGTGGAAGCGCTCCACCGCTTGCGTAGGGGCTGTGCAAGTGGAGGAGTGCTTCCACGCATGTGTGGAAAGCGTTTCCCCCCCGCTGACAAATTACGGGGTTTTGGCAGCGCGGGGCGAGTTATGACATCAATTGGCGTCAAATTCCGTGGTAATCCCGGCCAAATCGGGATGGTTGACAGGTATGCCTCTGAAGTGTGTAGGGACTATTTCTCCACATTTTGACCACCTCTGACTTGGTTTTCAAAAGTGTGTGTGTGTGTGTGTGTAAACAGTCTACCTCCAGGGCTAAAATGTAGTCTAAAACATGATAAAACTATTTCCTAGAGCCCTAGAGTGTGATGGGGGGGGGGGTGAGGGAGCGAAAGTCAAGGTACAGGGTGCTACCCTCAAGGACAAGGAAGCTCATGTGGCCCAGGGACCTCACTTTGCCAGCTGCCTTTGGCTATCATGGGGTTTCAAAGGATCAGACATCTGACGCTCCTAAAGAGGGAAACAATAAGGTTGGATCTGGTTTGGACTGAACTAAGAACTTAAGTACAGTGAACCTCCACTTTATGGAATTAATCCGTTCCGCAGGGTTTTCCATATAGCGATTTTTCATAAAAGTGAACTGCAGTTTCCAATAGGAATGCATTGAAAACCAATATTTCCATTCCGGAGTTTAGAAAGGAGCCAAGGAAACTTTTTTCCTGTTTAAAACTCTTTCTAAAGTTGCAAAAGCACAGTGAAAATTTCCAAAGTGTACTTTGGAAAGAGTTTTAAGTGGAGGGGATACTTTTTTTGCCTTCTTAGTGAGCCCTGGAACAGATTTTTTTGGTTTGCAATGCATATTCTGCACATTTCCAACCGTCCCATCTAGTGGCCAGCCCTGTTAATTGCAAGAAAAGTCCCAATCGAGCAGCTGATGAAGGGACAGGGGAATTTCAGCACTTCCTGGTTGTGGGGAATTTTCTGGAGGTGCCAAAATCTGACAAAAAAAAAATCAAAAATGGAGCGGAAATGCTCCAAACACATCCCACCTCTGTGGGAAGCATTGGAACACCCCAAAAAAGTTCTGTATAGAGATTTTTCCCGTGAAGTGGAACGTCATTTCCTATGCATTTCTTTTCTGAAGCGGGTTTTCTGGTAAGAGAGCCATCCGTAAAGTGGGGGTTCACTGTACATGGTGAAATACATCAGGATTTGCTCCTATTAGCCAACATTCTCAGTTTTTTTGTTTGTTTCGCTGCCTTCATAATGCAAAGGCTGAATCCAACCCACCCATGGCTTTTTTCTCCCAAAATGGCTCTTCTCCGCCCCGCCCCCCCTGCTGCTAGGGGCTTCTACTTTTTTCAAGCCAGAAGGATTCAATCTAACCTTTTTGTTGTGCAATCAGTTATCCCACAGTGGGTGGTGATGTGGTGACCTAGACAATTGAATGCAAATTGTAAGGACTGCACAGGCATCTTCCCCCATGATCTGTCCCTAAAATTTTAATTTTTAAATAAACAATGATAGCTCTGATATATTTTATTAATATATCAGAATAGCACCAGCCAATTCCGCATTAAGAAAAGAACTGAGGCAAAGGGAAGGGAGAGAATAAGAAACTTAAGCAAGCTTGCCTTTTTGTCTCTTCCCTCCCTTTCCCTTCATCTCAGTTCTCCCCTCCCCCTTAATGCAGAACTGTTTAACACTATTCTGATATATTAATACAATGAGTTATTGCTAATCTGAGCTTGAGGGATGGTGAGATAGCACATTTGGTACAAAAACTGAAAAAGGCTAGAGGAGGGAGGAGGAAAAAATCCAGGAAAAGAGTGTGAAGACTCCACATCTTTCCAGGAAGCTAAGCAAGTCAAATTGGAGGATCATTGGCGGAGAGGACAGAACAGAATGAGTCTGTACTCTCTCTCTCTCTCATTCTCTTAGCACAAGGAAGTAAGAGCAGCAGCAGCCAAGAAGGAGCAGTTGAAGGCTGGTTTGTTTGTTGTTGGAAAAGGAATGGTCTAGGAGAAAGAAAATAAAAATAAAACTTTCAATAATTGCTGCTGTGTGAAACTTCACTGAAAAGGAAAGAAGCGGCAAGAAGCAATTTTACAAAAGGAATGGCAGAGGCAGAACTAGAAAAAGGGAGGAAAGAATGGGGCCTGAAATACCAATCACAACACAATGTTTCAGTGTGAAAGCTGAAGTCCCAAAATAGCCTGCAGCTCTTGCACAATGAGTTACACCTATCCAAAACATAAAATTAAACTTGAAGCAAAGCCGATTCAGGGTGGGCAAACTGCTCATTCAGGGTGGGCCATGCCCACGTAAGCCTCCCTCTGGCTATGGCCCTGTTCCAGTGCAGTCATACATATAGCTAATTTAGTTACACACAGTGTAACTGCAGTGGCTCAAGTAGTTAAGTCGCTGACTGGGAGGTGGAAGGTCAGGAGTTCAAAACCCAAGTACTGCATGACGGAATGAGTGCCTGTCTCTGTCCCAGATCCTGCCCAACCTAGCAGCTCGAAAGCAAGAAATTGCAAGTTGATAAATAGGTACCACTTCGGTGGGAAGGTAAACAGCATTCCGTGCACTTTGGTGTCTAGGCATGCCTGCCACATGTCCATGGGAACATCTGCAGACGCAGACAGTGTTGGCTCTTTTGCTATAAAGAGAGATGAGCACTGAACCCTAGAGTCAGATATGACTGGCTTTTGAGGAAGGGTGACCTTTATCTTTACTAGTTACACACAAACTTAAGACATTTTACCTCACTGATGCTACATACCCATCACAAGCATTACCACACTACAGAAAAGCACCACAGATTGGTACAATTTAAACATACTCATTTTAAAAACTATCTCATACAAAAATCCCTAGAGCTGTCTGCCATTTTGGCAGGGTCAGTTTCCTCCTAACGAGCTATCACATTTTCAAATTTCATTCAATTTGGATAAAACCAAAGTATTTTAAAGGACTGAGGTAAAGATCAAACCATTCAAATATATTTCTTTGAAAATGATCTTCAAATATACCTGTAGAAAAAAAAACAATAACAAAATGTGTGTTGTTTCTTTTGTTTACAGTGCAAATCACTGAATAGCACAGAAATTCAGATTCAGGGCCAAATCAATCAGGTATGGACAGATAAAAACTGAATCAGTGGTGAAGTTAAATTTCAAATTGGACTCCACACTAACTGGGTAGGGAGAGAGGTTTCAGTCCTTGGCTTTCCAGTTTATGGTGAAATCAAAATATCTTGGCTTATTTTAAGCTAATCTGTGGCAAATAAATAGGATGGCATCACTATTTAGGACAGCACAATTCTAGTGAGAAGAAAGCTCCAAACATTTGCAAACTTAAGTACAGTAAAACCCCTACTTACGGGGGAAAAGTCCATTCAGTAGGCTTTTGCTTAAATTGACTTTTTTTGTAACTTGAAACAAACCCATAGGAAAAGTTATTTTTTATGTAACTCGAAGCAAACCCATAGGAAAAATGAAATGTTTATGTAAATTGGAGCAAACCCATAGGGAAATGAATTTGTACGTATCTCAAAGCAAACCCATAGGAAAAAGAATCTTTATGTAACTCGAAGCAAACCCATAGGAAATCGTGTAAATCGGGACATAGTTTTAGCATTAAATCATCATGTAAGTCAAATTTTATGTAACTCGAGGCATTTGTAAGTCGGGGTTTTACTGTATTTCAGTGCCACTTCGAACATCAGAATGAAAGGGAGGTAGTCCACGTATCACAATTATTGTTCAGTAATGAGAAACATTTGGCAAGTAAGAATAGAAAATGATGTTGGAAATCAAACATTTGATTGTCACAAAGTTGTTCTCTGGAGAGACTTGTTTTAAAAAGGGTGAAATGTAGAAAATTAGCAGAGGGCGGGGAATAGTTGATTGATTTATAATCATGTTTTATCCCTGAGCCAATATTCTCTTCATTTTGGGGGCTAACAGAGTTTACTGAGCTTGTGTGCAAACCTCCATTTATGTTAATAAGTCTGTCTCTAGCTTGCATAACAACATGATTGTCATGGCATGGAATGATATACTTTCATGGAATTAATTTTTCTTGCACTCTCTAACAAAATACTAGCACTTACTGTGTGAGAATTTGGCACTTGATCCTACTGTCTACAGTAAAAATTTCTGAAAAGAAAGTGCTAGATGTGCATTTATTATTATTTATTCTACAGGATGAAATATTTTCCATTGCAGCTCATATACAAAGCCTGCAGTACCAGCAAAATTACATTAGGCAGAATCAACAATATCACAAAATTTGGTTCTTAAATTGGGGAGGGAGATCTTCCTCCTGCAAATTAATTCTATTATGACTTCTACAGTTTAAGCTCTATATGCTACACTCTTCGTGAGCGTTCCTGATCTTTGCAGTAGCTTTCTTTAAATTGAATGAATGTATAAACTCTCCAATGCCCTCTAATTTCTTCACTCATTATTCATAAAATTAATGCCAGCTCCTATGTATGTAAAACAATATGTCAAGGCAGTTCAAGGCTAGGAAGGCACTTCTATTGAAATATACAAGTGGAATTTTGGCAGACAGTTTATCTACTCAAGCCGGAGAGCGAACAAGCCATTGGGATTATGACATCCTCTCCTCTTGTGTTGAGCACAAAGGGAAGTATCTGAACACAGGAATTAATTGGAGTAAATCTGGACCAATTACAAACATCAAGGGAAAAGACAGAATAATTCAGGCAGCCAAAAAAAAATGCAGTGACTGTAGCCAGGAAATTTTTGAAATTTTGCCAAGAAACGATGCTCTTGTTTTTACGGTTTTCATTGTACAATTGTCATTTAATCAGGAATGTCAAGAGAAACCAGAACTTGGGAGTTGCTGGTTACAAATAATAATTTACTTATAATTAATTCCTGTTTTCAATAATAATAATAATTTTGTGTCAGAAATTATTCTGGGTTGAAAGGATTTTTGCGGAAGAAACTCCACCTAGGGAATGCCCAAAAGAAGCTCCTTTCATGTCCCCAAGAGGCAGTGCTCAATCTGTCATGCAGTACCCGGGTCTTGAACTGCCAACTTGCCAGCCTTCCAGCTAACAAGGCAATCTTCTTAACCACTGAGCCACCGTGGCCACTTGTTTTATATAATAATGACAGATTATGACTGTAGTTTGGGACAACTTAATGGTTTAGGTGGTTTACTTGTAATTGCTTCCATAACTTTTGCAGGTACTGGAAGATCTTGGAAAAATCACTTTTAAAATCATTACTCCCAAGAGATGCTGTAAATTGTAGGGAATGTTAAAACGAAGACTATGGTAGCAGTAGATTAACTAGAAATAAACTTTCTGCTGTAAAAAAACCACAGGCTGCATCCTCTGAAGTTCTGCTCCAACATAATTGTTTCTGTCAGCAAAACAGAAAGCGATGGTTTCCCCTATCTATCTCCCTGCAGTCTTCTAAAGGTGAAGGTCTTCCTTGCTCGAAAGCCAGTCATATCCAACTCTAGGGGGTGGTGTTCATCTCCACTTACACTATCTGCATCTGCATATGTTTTTGTAGTCATGTGGTAGACATGACTAGATGCCAAAGCACACACAACACTGTTACCTTTCCCACTAAACCAGTATGTATTTATCTACTTGCAATTTCTTGCTTTGAACTGATAGGCTGGCAGGAGCTGGGACAGATGATGGGCACTCACTCTGTCATGCAGTACTCATTTCTTGAACTGCTGGCAACTATGGCCCTTTTACTCTTCTAGGTGCCCTCAAAGTTTACTTCAAGCAAAGGAAGGCTAACTGGAGTAGATATGGAGGAGTATCTGAGATATGCAGACGATACAACCCTAATGGCAGAAAGTGAGGAAGACCTAAAGAATCTCTTGATTGGGCTGAAGGAGGAGAGTGCAAAAGCTGGCTTGAGACTCAATATCAAGAAAACCAAGATAATGGCAACAGGCCCAATCAGTTCCTGGAAGATAGATGGGGAAGAAGTAGAAGCAGTGACAGATTTCACTTTTCTAGGATCAAAGATCACGGCAGATGGGGATTGTAGCCATGAAATAAAAAGGCGACTGATTCTTGGGAGACAAGCAATGAGAAACCTGGGGAACATAGTGAAAAGCAGAGACATCACACTGAAAACAAAAATTAGAATAGTCAAAGCAATGGTTTTCCCAGTAGTAATGTACGGATGTGAGAGCTGGACAATTAGGAAGGCTGAACGCAGAAGAATAGATGCCTTTGAAATGTGGTGTTGGAGGAGGGTTTTGAGAGTCCCCTGGACAGCGAGGAGAACAAATAGGTCAATCTTAGAAGAAATTAACCCTGAATGCTCACTGGAAGGTCAAATAATAAAGATGAAGCTAAAATACTTTGGACATCAAATGAGAAGGGGGGATTCACTTGAGAAGGCATTGATGTTGGGAAAGGTGGAGGGCAAAAGAAGAAGGGGGAGGCCAAGGATGAGATGGCTAGATGGCATTGTAGACACAATGGGCACAGAGCTGGGAGGGCTGAGGGGGATGGTGGAGGACAGAGGCGCCTGGAGAGTAATGGTCCATAGGGTCGCAAAGGGTCGGAACCGACTGTGCGACTGAACAACAACAACAATATGGGGAAAGACAGGGAGATATAGTGTAAATCAGGGGTTCGCAACCTACGACCCGTGAGCCAGACCTGGCCCATGGTGGCAAATCATCTGGTCTGGGCTAACAACCCCGGAAGCAGAAGCAGATGCATTTAGGATAGCTGTAAATGTGCCTGCGCAAATGCGTCCACCACAGTTTAAGGCAGGGGGGAAAACACATGTCTGGCCTGCTCAGCTGTCTGAGGGTGTGTGGTCTGGCATGTGGCATGAAAAGGCTGAGAACCCTGGTCTAAATGTTCTGATCTGGGAAAATTCCAACTTTGAATTCTTCTGGGTAAAGCCAGTCGTATCTGATTCTAGGGTTCAGTGCTCATCTCTTTTTATACGATGAGAGAGAAAGGTGGGCCAAATGGTGTAGACTAGCAAAGAATAAAAGTCCCGTTTGAGGCACAAAATGCAAGGATGGTGCAAAAATGTATCTTCATTTATTCAAAATTAAATCTTCATTTAATCAAAATGGAATCTTTATTTTCTCAAAAATAGAACTAAGGGTACTTCATGCAGTATTTTCAAAATAAAAAATCTTCATATGCTTATATTATTAAATTCATAACTTCAAGTAAACAATTCTCCATGGCACTTAAAGAATTTAATGTTAGAGGCTGTACTGACGCATATAAAAGATTGTTTACACCTTGATGAAGCATCAAAATACCGATATACCGGAACGGTGTCGGTGTGATTGTTCTTTCTGGAGAATTGTTTACTTGAAGTTATGAATTTAATAATATAAGCATATGAAGATTTTTGATTTTGAAAATACTGCATGATGTACCCTTAGTTTTATTTTTGAAAAACTGAAGATTCCATTTTAACATCTCTTTTTATAGCCAAAGAGCCAGTGCTGTCTGCATCTGCATATATTTCTGTGGACATGTGGCAGGCATGTCTCAACACTGGAGTACTTGGAATGCTGTCTTCTGGGTACAACAACATGATTGTTTTATCTCCATATAGACATGCTTAATTTGTGCAGAAGAATAAGCACATTAGATTAGATTAGATTTTTAATTTGTACCCCGCCCAATCAGCTTGTAGGTCGACTCAGGGCGGCTTCCAACACAATTAATTATACAGTATAACAAGAACCAAAATACAGAAAGCATATCATATAGTAAATTCAAAACTACAGGTAAATTCAGTTCAAATATAACACACCATATCATCAAAATACCAGAAAAACTCTAAGAAACAATAACAAAATAACATATCACAGTCATTAATAATATAGATGCAATATTACCCAATAGCATTGTCAAAAAATCCCACCCAACAAAATCAACATAGTTTATACAAGTACAGTTAAAGTACCAAATGAACATAAAAATAATATAAACACCAAAGCACAATAGAAACACTATAAGAACACCCCCCCCCAATAAAAACAGAGAAAGCAGAAATAGATAGATTTCTCTTGACCTCTTGGTATACGTAGAAATGTCTTAAATACAGTAGAGATTAGGTAAAGAATTCATAAATTTCAAATGTATGAAAAGGAACAACATACCAAATGACTGATTTTCTAAAACAAGGATAGATAATACTTGGATCCTCAAAATAATATGTAGTATCTTATTATTGCCTCCAAACTGTCATTTAAATGTGATTATGTGTTTGGAAGTCATTTGTTTCACTTCTAGGCCACCTTTCTTCCCATGAGAGGACCTTATGCCTCATGTAATGAGATACAGTAGCTTAGTTCTACTGTATTTTAATTTTCATTGCCCGTGTTACTAAAATTAAGCACACATACGAATAGACTTTGTGACCAGAAATGCCATGGTATGTAAAGGAAATAGTGCAAGTGTTTTTCATAATTTTCTGGCCCTCTTTGCCTTGGTAAACAACTGAGGTGTTTGACTTGTGTATGTCCAAGCACATGACAGACAGCTGGCTTGATGAGGCAAAGGCAATCAAATGTGTAGGTTTGAGGTTACAATGTGAAAACCAGTAGGATTTTGGCCACTGTATCTTTTAAGGGGATAAATTCAAAATTTTGTTCTCCAAAATGCTCGCATTATATCAAAGTAGTGGGGAATATAATACTTGCAGTAGTTTGGCAACAGTTCCACAAGTTAAAATGTCATATAATGACAATTTGTTGCTCCTTCCATGTTGAAGGAAACTAACAATGGCTTTTTAATTTGCCCCATACATAATGTAGTAGAGCACCAAGCAGATGAAATTAAAACCACAATTGTAAAGTAAACCAAAACTCTTAAGTAGATTTTGCAGCTAGAGAAAAGATTCAGCCTGAAAATTACATAGAGTACATTGTAATAAACACTTATTTTTGTGAAGTTCTCCCTCCCCCACTCTCCAAAACAAATTGTGTAAAAACCGAATGGAAATCCTTCACATTGTGCTGGAAATTCAACAGATGTATGGGTGTTGATTGATGACAGAAGAACAAAAGAACTGTAAAGCTTACATCTGTTTGTATGATGCTCCATGCATTAGTTAGGCCGATATTTCCATCAGTTCCATATAAATGAAGTCCTCTCTTCAGGTCCCGCTGAGCATACTTATCAATCTGCAAAGCAAGCATATAACAGTTGCAGGTAGGTATGCTAGACAGGAAATTTCCAAAATGATAAGTTTCAGCTGAGTTTTCCCTAGGAGGCCTAAGATGATTGCACTGAAACTAGGACATGCATAATTGTAGCAAATTTTTTTTAAATGCATCTGGGCATCATGCTTTTCTGATATCAAACTACTGCTGAATCAAATAACCTACATGGCTAATATAAACACAACTGGGGAAAATTAGAACAATTTGTAGAGGGCTGATGGTGTTACTCTACAATGGCAAAAACAATTCAAGAATCTTGTTGGTGTTTAAAATAATACAAGGTTCTCTGCGCTCTCTCTCTCTGTTATTGTTGTTGTTGTTGTTGTTGTTGTTGTTAGCCCACCTCCATTCTTCCTCATGTTAAGCCTTACACTCAGAGTTCTGAATCTTCCTATGTATTTATGATGCACAGGTTTGTTTCTGGTTGTTGTGGTGGTTTAATGTATTTAAAGCAGCTTTGGAAGGAGAATACCTGCTTTTAAAATTTGTACAGTTCTCTTGGCTCACAATTTTGACCAAAATACTGAGTGACTGACTGACTCTTAGATGAAGAGTGTAGGTCACCAGGCACGTATGTCTTTTGGGAATAGAGTTAGTTGAAGCTAAATATATGTCATCTGTAAAATTAACTGTAGAAGTTAAAATAGGAGGAATGCAGAAAATCATGAAAACTGAGAGGTGCACCTAGTTGGTCAACTATATTTTTGAACTGAAAAACTCAAAAACATGGATTCATAATAGGAAAGTCAGCCTACACCAGTGATGGCGGACCTACTGCTGTTCAGGGCTTCTGTGAGTTGATTTTCAAGAACACCTGGAGTGCCAAGGTTCACCATCAGTGTTCTACACTATATCTGCAGAATAATGTGAAAAAGAAATAGCCAGCTGAAAAGCAGAAACAAGTCTAAGTGGCACACTTAAGAAAATGCAAAATGCCCAAGTAGCTTTTGTTTCAGCCTGTCCTGCAAGCCATTTGACATAATCACACATGATCATCTCTCTGATAGGATTCAGATGTTGCCCTACTTAATATAATCTTTGTGACCTGCTCCAGATCAGTAATTTTTAATAACCCTATGTCAACATTTATAAAATGCCTGAAGCATCCAGAGGAATATTTTGTTAGCTCAGGTGTGCTGAAACACATTTTCTCATTTTACCATAATAAGACTGCTTAACCATGCATTGCTGCTCAACACTGTATCATGTGAAAAAATCACTAATGTGCCACTTGAATAATAATAGCCAGAAGCTGTAGATGAGAACATCTGGAAGACCCTCACTTTTTCCTAGGATTGACGCACATATACAAAGCAATAAACATGGATGACAGTAGATGGTAATGCATATCAATGCACAGTGGAGTTATTCTGGCCACTATGAACTCTTTCCCACTATAGCCTTGAATGATATGTGTGTATAGCATGGCTTATTTCTTCCTTATGAAGAATCAATAGTTACACCAGTTGCTGGCCTGGGGTCTAGCATTTCAAGGAAAAACTACATATGATATGCCATTTCCCCACTTCAATGCTTCTGTTCTTAACAAAAAGCACCTTGTAAATTGCCACTTTCTTAAAAGCCCCACTAGATGGTCTTTTTAACCCTCTTCCCATCAGCCCATTTTATTTAATGCTCAGCTGCTTCCTCAACTCGGAAGGAGATGCAAGCCTTTTGCTCTCCATTAAGTGTAAAGTTCTAGCTAGCTAGAGGAAAAAGCTAAACGTCTTCTCCTTCTCCATATCTGCATCACATTGTCCCTGCGGAATCACAGAACGAAAGGATGAAAATGTCTCCATTTCAGAGAGCTTCAGAAATGTATCTGTTACAACACAGAACAAGATTCCACAATAAATACCCACTAATCCCAACAATTCTTACTTTGAAATCTTCATAAGCTGAAAGGGTGACAACAACTGGTGAGGGTGTTCTAGCAGTGTTAAGCGGAAAAACGAGCAACTCCTGGCTGACAATGATAGAGGACTTATAAATTTCAGGCCGATGATTCTACTATGCCTGTGGTTTTATGGATAAATAGGGACATACTTCAGCAGTTGCGGTCTCTCTCTTTCTCTTTCAAATGGAAACTTGTCAAGTGCACAACACTGTATTTCAGAAAGTAGGAAATATTTCCCAGTAGCAGCTGAGAAGACAATACATAGTTGAAAATAGGCAATGAACAGAAGTTTACACTACTGAATTCTTTCTAAATCCATGGGCATCAACATATTCTTCACCTATGGCACATTTTACTTATGCTTCCAGGAGTGACGAGGGTGGTGTGGGCCAGATGAATTACCATCAGGGGCCAGATCTGGCCCACCGGCCATAGTTTGGCCACCCCTGGTTTAAGCAGAGAAAATAGCAGCTTATAATCTATCTCATCCTGTTGCAAAACAGATTGCAAGGTGCCTTTTACTTCTGCTTCAGGTGAGAGGACCCACAGGACCAGCCCGCTGAACCACATGACCGGCCCATGGCCTGAAAAGTTTGGGCAACTCTGACCTATGGGGTGAGGTAGGTGGAAAATAAATAAAATGTGAACTTAGATTTGGAGAAAAACCAGAGAGATCCAGTGGAAAACAGAGTGCTGCCTTTTGCAGCCAATTGCTAGAGATTTAGGGGGAAATTTATTTATTTATTTATTTATCATTCACATTTGTAACTGCAGCCCACTCAGGCAGAACCCGACTCAGGGCGGCATTACAGCAGCTCAAGAAAATACATAAAAACATTATAAAAACCTTATAAAACCCACCCAATAAAAACCCACCCAATAAGAAAAACCCCGACATCCACCCCCATTTAAAACCCATATCCCACTAACCCGTCCCACCTACCACACAGAGGGAAAGAAAGAGAGTCTTATAAAAGCCAGCCGGCGGGGGCCATAGTCCCGTTCGGGCCCCACACCTGCCCTGCCAGCCAGGTCTTTACTCCTTTCCTGAAGGGCAGCAATTCACTTTGAAGTCTTAGATCTGTTGGTAGGAGGTTCCAGAGAGTTGGTGCGGACACGGAGAAGGCCCTCCTTCGGGTGCCAGTCAAATGTGCACCCCTCGTTGATAGCACCACCAGAGAGCCTCTCCGGTCCGCTCTGGTTGGACGGGCAGTCACTCTTGGGACGATGCGGTCTCTAAGGTATCCTGGCCCCCTGCCATATAGGGCTTTAAAGGTCAAAACCAGCACCTTAAATTGCACCCGGAGACAAACTGGTAACCAGTGCAGCTCCCGAAGCAGCGGTGAGGCATGGGCATATCGCCCACACCCCATCACCACCCGGGCCGCTGCATTCTGGACCAGCTGCAGCCTCCGAATGGTCGTCAAGGGCAGCCCCATGTAGAGCGCATTACAATAATCTAGTCGGGAAGTAACCAGAGCATGAGTGACCATAAGCAAGGAGCCCCGGTCCAGGAGCGTGCGCAGTTGGCGAATCACCCGAAGTTGGGCAAAAGCCCCCCTGGCCACGGCTGCCACTTGTTCTTCCAGCAGGAGCCGTGAGTCCAGGAGGACCCCCAAGTTGCGCACTGGGTCTGTCTGGGGCAAAACAGCCCCATCCAGTACCAAAGATGGTAACTCCTTGGATAACATGGGGCCCCTTATCCACAGCCACTCTGTCTTGCTGGGATTCAGCCGAAGCCCATTGGCCCCCATCCAGACCCCAATGGCCTCCAGGCATCCGGATAGGATTTCAACAGCATCACTGGGGTCCCCACGGGCCGAGATGTACAATTGAGTATCATCTGCGTACTGATGGTACCGCACCCCGTGGGAACGAATGATCTCACCCAGCGGCTTCATGTAGATGTTAAATAAGAGAGGAGAGAGCACAGATCCCTGAGGCACCCCATATTTGAGAAGCCTAGGGCTGGACCTCTCACTCTCTAACCACACCGACTGGGTACGGCCCTCCAGAAATGAGGAAAACCAGGACAACACAGTGCCCTGGATCCCCAGTCCTTCGAGCCGTTCCAGCAGGATACCGTGGTCGACGGTATCGAAGGCCGCTGAGAGGTCAAGAAGAGCAAGGACGGATGGACAACCCCCGTCCCGCTCCCGCCAGAGATCATCCATCAGTGCGACCAATGCCGTCTCCGTTCCATATCCGGGCCTGAATCCCGATTGAAAGGGGTCTAGATAATCCGCTTCCTCCAGGACACTCTGCAGCTGGCGCGCCACCGCCTTCTCCAAAACCTTACCCAGAAAGGGCAGGTTGGAAACCGGCCTATAGTTGTTAAGGACAGCTGGGTCGAGGGACATTTTCTTCAGGAGGGGGCGCACCAAAGCATGTTTTAGCTGTGCAGGAAATACCCCCTCCCGTAAAGATGCATTTACTATCCCTCCAACCCAGCCCCCTGTTACCTCCTTGGAGGCTTTCACCAACCAGGTGGGACAGGGGTCCAGAGGACATGTAGTGGCACGAACATCTGCAAGGAGCCTGTCCACTTCCTCAGGGACAACAGGATCAAACCGATCCCAGATCGAACAGCAAGACTGTGCTCCGGCACCCCCCCGACCCTCCCCATCCACGCCAGGATTCAATCCTGAACGAATCCGATCGATTTTCTCCACCAGATGGTCAGCAAAGTCCTCAGCCGACCCCTGCCAACCGGGCACCGATCTCCCTCTACCAAGAAGGGACCTGGTTACCCGGAACAGGGCGGCTGGGCGATTATCAGCGGAGGCAATAAGGGTGGTGAAGTATTGCCGCCTCACCACCCCCATCGCCACTAGGTAGGCCCTAATAGCGGCTCTAGCTAGTGTCCAATCGGAGTCATCCTGGGTCTTCACCCAGCGGCGCTCTAGGCGTCTCTTTGCCCGTTTGAGTTCCCGTAGTTCCTCTGTGAACCACGGAGATGACCTAGTTCCCCGGGCGCGGAGAGGCCGCAGTGGCGCGATTTCATCCAAGGCCGCTATTGTCGTCCTATTCCATAGGTCGACGAGTGCCTCGGGTGAATCGTTTAGCCGATCCAGAGGTACATCCCCCAGTTCCCTCCGGAAACCATCTGGATCCATTAGTTGCCGAGGGCGGACCATTTTAATAGGCCCTGCCTCCCTACGATGAAGTGTCGCCCCCAGGAAGTCAAGAGTCACCAGATAGTGATCTGACCATGGCACAGGTGAGATGACTAAGTCCTGTAATCTCAGGTCACTCTGCCACTGCTCCGACAAGAAAACTAAGTCTGGCATGTGACCGCTGCCCCTGGTCGGACCCCGAACTACCTGAGTCAGGCCCATGGCTGCCATGGAAGCCATGAACTCCCTTGCCCCCTCAGAGGCCACCCCCAACGATGGCAAATTGAAGTCCCCCAGAACCATGAGCCTCGGGAACTCCAACGCCAGCATCGAGGCGGCCTCGAGGAGCTCAGGCAGGGCATCCCTTACTCTGCAAGGGGGCAGGTACAGGAGCAAGATCCCCAACTGACCCTTGGGGCCCAACCGTAGAAGCAGGGCCTCACAACCAGACACTTGTGGAGCAGTGGCCCTAGCGACTCCCAAAGACTCCCTGGCAACAATGGCGACACCACCGCCCCTCCCCTCACCTCTAGGCTGGTGCCAAATACCGAACCCAGCTGGACACATGTCCGAAAGAGGTACTCCATCCTCAGGTGTCAGCCAGGTTTCGGTGATGCATGCCAGGTCGGCCCGCCCATCCTGGATGGCATCTTGAATCAGGGGGGCCTTATTGCAAACCGACCTGGCATTCACCAGCAGCAGCCTAAGGGCGGGGTCACTCTGGATCTGCTGCTCAGGACCCAGAGATGTACCTGCAAGGCTGGAATGAGGGACCGCTCTTAAACATCGGACCCGCATTCCCCGAGTGCGGCCCGCCCCACGGTACCCGCCATACCGCCCCATGCCCGTCACAACACCTATATTAGTCTCCGGAACCTCCCAAGACGGACTGCTGCCCCTCCTTCCCGGCTGGCAAGGCCAACACTCTCTCTTCCCTCCCCCTCCGCCATCCACCCCCAAATCCAGCGCCGAACAAAATTTCCGGGCCTCCGGCGGCGCCTCTCCTTTAAGCCCCCCAACAGGCAGGGTCCAAAGGGGGATGGGACACCCCTGCCTCCCATTCCCAGGCCGAATAGCGTGGGCCCCCGGGAAGAGGCAGCGCCTCTTTATCTCCCCGCCGGTGGTGGGGGCGGGGGGAGCGCGGCTGCGGCGTCGGCGTCGGCGGCGTCCCTTCTTGGAGCCTCCCGGGCCACGGGAGGCTCCATTTATCTCCCCGCCGATGAAGGGGGCGGGGAGAGCGCGGCGGCGGCAATGGCGGCGGCTGCGTCCTTCTTCGGAGCCTCCCGGGCCACGGGAGGCTCCCCTTATCTCCCCGCCGGTGGTGGGGGCGGGGAGAGCGCGGCGGCGGCGATGGCGGCGGCGGCGTCTCTCTTCGGAGCCTCCCGGGCCACGGGAGGCTCCCTTTATCTCCCCGCCGGTGGTGGGGGCGGGGAGAGCGCGGCGGCGGCGATGGCAGCAGCGGCGTCTTTCTTCGGAGCCTCCCGGGCCACGGGAGGCTCCCCTTATCTCCCCGCCGGTGGTGGGGGCGGGGAGAGCGCGGCGGCGGCGATGGCGGCGGCGGCGTCTCTCTTCGGAGCCTCCCGGGCCACGGGAGGCTCCCTTTATCTCCCCGCCGGTGGTGGGGGCGGGGAGAGCGCGGCGGCGGCAATGGCGGCAGCGGCGTCTTTCTTCGGAGCCTCCCGGGCCACGGGAGGCTCCCCTTATCTCCCCGCCGGTGGTGGGGGCGGGGAGAGCGCGGCGGCAGCGATGGCGGCGTCGGCGTCTCTCTTCGGAGCCTCCCGGGCCACGGGAGGCTCCCTTTATCTCCCCGCCGGTGGTGGGGGCGGGGAGAGCGCGGCGTCGGCGATGGCGGCGTCGGCGTCTTTCTTCGGAGCCTCCCGGGCCACGGGAGGCTCCCCTTATCTCCCCGCCGGTGATGGGGGCGGGGAGAGCGCGGCGGCGGCGATGGCGGCGGCGGCGTCTCTCTTCGGAGCCTCCCGGGCCACGGGAGGCTCCCTTTATCTCCCCGCCGATGAAGGGGGCGGGGAGAGCGCGGCGGCGGCAGCGGCGGCGGCGGCGTCTTTCTTCGGAGCCTCCCGGGCCACGGGAGGCTCCCCTTATCTCCCCGCCGGTGGTGGGGGCGGGGAGAGCGCGGCGTCGGCGTCTCTCTTCGGAGCCTCCCGGGCCACGGGAGGCTCCCTTTATCTCCCCGCCGGTGGTGGGGGCGGGGAGAGCGCGGCGGCGGCGATGGCGGCGGCGGCGTCCTTCTTCGGAGCCTCCCGGGCCACGGGAGGCTCCCTTTATCTCCCCGCTGATGAAGGGGGCGGGGAGAGCGCGGCGGCGGCAGCGGCGGCGGCGGCGTCTTTCTTCGGAGCCTCCCGGGCCACGGGAGGCTCCCCTTATCTCCCCGCCGGTGGTGGGGGCGGGGAGAGCGCGGCGGCGACGATAGAAAAGCACTGTGAAATGGCTTCCAGAGAAAAGTAAAAAAAGGATGAGTTGAGCTCTGTCCTGTAAAGGTAAAGGTAAAGGTTTCCCTTGCTCGAAAGCCAGTCGTATCCGACTCTAGGGTGCAGTGCTCATCTCTGTTTCTAAGCCGAAGTGCCAGCGCTGTCTGCTTCTGCAGACGTTTCCGTGGTCATGTGGCAGGCACGACTAGACACCGGAGCGCACGGAACGCTGTTACCTTCCCACCGAAGTGGTCCCTATTTATCTACTTGCAATTTCTTGCTTTCGAACTGCTAGGTTGGCAGGAGCTGGGACGAAGACGGGAGCTCATTTCCGTCCTGCAGTACTCGGGAATCGAACTGCTGACCTTCCGCTTCCCAGTCAGCGTCTTAGTGACTTGAGCCACTGCAGTACCCTTTTTGAAGTACTGTCCTGTACAGTACTTCAAAAAGAGTGTTAGCTGAAAGTGCAATGACTACCTCATGTGTTAACTTAAGGACCCAGAGACTGTATGTAAAGAAGGGAGCTGGGAATCTTGATAAGAGGGTATCACTCTATCCACACACTCCGTCACCTGAACAAAATGGTCTCTGGAGGCATTTGGACTATTAGCAGGCAATGTGGACTGACTACATGAATGGTCTGTGTGTGGGGGGGGGAGGGGGGGAGAAGGCGTATGGAAATACAATTAGCTGGGAGAGAAGAATCGGGAAGAGAGTGCCCCTGCTATGCCTGTATAAAGCAACACACATAGCCATGGCAATATCACAGGAGTTCCCGCCTTTCTCTTCCAAGTTCCACACCAACCGTGTATCGCTTCAACCCTTGGGCAATATAAACCCATGTTTCTTCCCAGTGTAGTCACACACCAGGACCAGAATTCTTTGTGTGGCAGCATCACAGGGGTGGTGTTCCAAAAACACCACAAGACAAAAAAGAGAGAGCTCTTCAAGGATGCTATTACTACTGTCCAGCTGGAGTTAATGGACCTACATTGTACTCTCTTACTGCTCACTGTACCCCTGACTACCGCTGCCTTGGATGAAATTGCACCACTACGGCCTCTCCGAGCCCATAGGGATAGATCTTCCCCGTGGTTCACAGAAGAACTGCAGGAGCTTAAATGGGCAAAG
The DNA here is from genome assembly GCA_035047305.1 of Bradypodion pumilum. Taxonomy (NCBI): domain Eukaryota; kingdom Metazoa; phylum Chordata; class Lepidosauria; order Squamata; family Chamaeleonidae; genus Bradypodion; species Bradypodion pumilum. Next base: position 386,510,940 of record JAWDJD010000001.1, on the reverse strand, counting down.
AAACGCCAAAAGCGTCGCTGGGTGAAGACCCAAAGTGATTCTGACTGGACACTGGCTATGGCTGCTATTAAGACCTACCTGGTGGCGATGGGGGTGGTGAAGCAGCAATACTTCACCGCCCTCATTGCCTCTGCGGATAATCGCCCAGCCGCTCTGTTCCAGGTTACCAGGTCTCTCCTTGGCCAGGAGGGGGCGGTGCCCGGTTGTCAGGCTTCGGCTGAGGTTTTTGCAGACTATCTGATGGAGAAAATCACTCGGATTCGCTCGGGGTTTAATCCCGGCGTGGATGGGGAGGGTCCGGAGGGGATCAGAGCTCAATCTGGCAGTGTTATCTGGGATTGGTTTGATCCAGTTGTCCCTGAGGAAGTGGACAGGCTTCTTGCAGCTGTTCGCACCACCTCCTGCCCTTTGGATCCCTGTCCAACTTGGTTGGTGAAAGCTCCAAGGGGGTGATGGGAGGCTGAGTCGGGGCTATAATAAATGCTTCACTGCGAGAGGGGGTGTTTCCTGCACCTTTAAAACATGCTCTGGTGCGCCCCCTCCTGAAGAAACAATCTCTCAACCCAGCGGTTCCAGCTAATTATAGGCCGGTCTCCAACCTCCCTTTCTTAGGGAAGGTACTGGAGAAGGTGGTGATGTGGCAGTTGCAGGGGGTCCTGGATGAAGCGGATTATCTAGACCCCTATCAATTGGGTTTCAGGCCTGGATATGGTACTGAGACTGCATTGGTCGCACTGCTTGACAACCTCTTGTGGGAGCGGGACGGGGGTCATCCATCCATCCTGGCTCTTCTGGATCTCTCAGCGGCCTTCGATACCGTTGACCACGGTATCCTTCTGGAACGGCTCAAAGGTTTGGGGATCCAGGGCACTGTGCTGTCCTGGTTTTCCTCATTTCTGGAGGGTCGTACCCAGTCGGTGTGGTTGGAGAGTGAGAGGTCCAGCGCTAGGCCCCTACATTATGGGGTGCCTCAGGGCTCGGTGCTCTCTCCTCTCCTATTTAACATATATATGAAGCCGTTGGGTGAGGTTATCCGTTCCCATGGGGTAAGGTATCATCAGTATGCTGATGATACCCAGTTATATATCTCGGCCCATGGGGACCCCAGTGATGCAGACAATGTCCTATCCAGATGTCTGGAAGCGGTTGGGGTCTGGATGGCAGACAACGGGCTACAATTGAATCCCTCCAAGACTGAGTGGCTTTGGATAGGGGGTCCCACATTATCCAGGGAGCTGCCAACTTTGGTCTTGGATGGGGCTGTTTTGCCCCAGACAGACTCGGTACACAACCTAGGGGTCCTCCTGGATTCGGGGCTGCTACTAGCAAGTCAGGTGGCGGCTGTGGCCAGGTGGGCTTTCTCACAGCTTCGCGTCATCCGTCAGTTGCGTTCACTCCTGGACCAGGACTCCCTGCTCAGGGTCACACATGCTCTGGTCACCTCCAGGCTAGATTATTGCAATGCGCTCTACATGGGACTGCCCTTGTCAACCATTCGGAGGCTGCAGTTGTTCCAGAATGTGGCAGCCCAGTTGGTGATGGGGCGCGGGCGTTATGCTCATGCCTCACCATTACTTCGGGAGCTGCACTGGCTACCAGTTTGCCTCCAGGTGCAGTTCAAGGTGCTGATTTTGACCTTTAAAGCCCTTCATGGTAGTGGGCCAGGATACCTTAGAGACCGCATCATCCCAAGAGTGTCCGCCCGTCCAATCAGAGCAGATCGGAGGGGCTCCCTAATTGTTCCATCTGCCAGAGGGGCCCGTCTCTCTGGTACACGAAGGAGGGCCTTTTCCGTGTCCACACCGGCCTTGTGGAACCTCCTGCCTGTAGAGTTGCGGGAGCAGATGGAGCTGCTACCTTTCAGAAAAGACCTAAAAACCTGGTTGGCAGGGCAGGTGTGGGGCCCAGATGGAAGAGTGGCCCCCACCTGCTGGCTTATAAATTAAGCCCCCATTTCTTTTAATTGTCAATGAAGGCAGTTTTTTAATGTGGGTTTTTAAGAGGAATGGGGTAGGTGGGTGGGTATGTTGGGTTTTAATTGGTTGTATTGTTTTTATGTGTGTTTTAACTTGTTGTGAGCCACCCAGAGTCGGGTTTACCTGATTGGGTGGCATATAAATTTGAATATAATAATAATAATAATAATAATAATAATAATAATAATAATAATAATAATAATAATAATAATAATAATAATAATAATAATAATAATAATAATAATAATAATAATAATAATAATAATAATAATAATAAAAGCATGGTCCCCATGAATTCCCACCTGTGGACAGAAATTCTAATTTCAGGCCCGGCTGTTCTTTTCTCCAGCAGCATCATATTCCCCTCACCCATCCTCCAATTACCCAGATCCCAAGCAGCAATTATTTCATACAGAAGAAAGCTGCCTAGGCAGTGTCTCAATATTGGTAAGTAAATATTTCTGACCTTTCTGATGATTGCTTCCCTCTTCCCCCTAATAAGAGAGAAGAAGTTGTAAAGAAATGACAAAATATCCAATTGTTTCCCACTGGGTGAAACTTCTAATTTCATGCCTTGATAATCATTCTCTGCAGAGAGCGCAGAGCTGAAAATTGAATGTAAATAGAGAACACCTAATCTATAAGGTCATTTGCAGGAGCCTTGCTTCCTTCTGGGAGAAAATATGTGATTGATTGTATTACCAGATGAGGACAGCTTAATACTGGGTTGGGACATTATTCAGTGTATGAACTTGCGATGAAGGTGAAAGATTCACAGAGCTTCATTTTACCACAGAGACCGCACAGAATCCCAGGCATAAAAACACCAAGAGAGGAGGCTCATTTAGGACCAAATATAAATATATTTGAGGCTTCCAGTGGATAAAGTAGAACATGATCTTCTTCTGTAAAAATAGACACAGATTCTAAAACTTTAAAATCGTAATTGGCTTCTACTCAATAGTGAGTGTCTAGATTTCTCTTCCGATCTACCCCTTATATTTTAATGTCTCGACTTATGATCAACTAGAGACTGTTTTTCAAATGACTGCATTTCAAACCAAATCTCTAAACCTAAATGGGCATGAAATCAATGTATTTAGTTGACTTGGCATTACAACAATCAGAGGGAAGTCATTGGAGCCTTACTTTCAAAGCTTAAGATAAATGGAAAGAATAAATCAATATTTATGTTTCAAGATAGTGGATTAATTAATGCCTAGGTGTGCAGGACCATATAAATACTTTCTTAAAGCAATGGGAATAGCAGCACAGGCGCGTCATGCAAATTACATAACATCGTTGCACGAAGAAGACTCCTGACAGGCCATATTTTCCGTATGGAGAAAAACGGGATCCTTCAGGTGGCAATAGGTTAGACCCCTCCTAATGCCAAATGACACTGAGGGCACCCTCAAAATGCATGGCAAAGAACTTTCATGGAAAACTTGAAGACCATGGAAATGACATTTGGTAAATGATACATTTGGATTGGAGAGACTTTTGGAGACTTATTTTCTGCAGCTGACATCTGCTATGGGATCTTTGCTTGTGCACATACTCATGGATATAATTTTTTGTAACATCTACTGTAGACTGAGTTTGTATCATCATTGTTGTTGCTTTTGTTATTTGATTTAAAGTGCCAAACCAGTGCAAAGCCTGTGGTGTTTACAGTGCTCATTTAATAGCCTCACTGAACCAAGAGAACAATTCATTTTACTTTTGTGCAAGTGAATATATTGTCTTATCAAGAGGTCTTTCTAAGCTTACTGATGCAAAATGGATGCAATACCCATATCTGTGGTGCTTCTGATTGGTGGAAGGGCCCTCTGCATGGTTAATCCTAGGAAACTCAAGTGTTCAGAGGCAAACATTCCAGTGAGGTTTACAGCACAATTCATTCATGGAACTTTTACCAGGTGTCATAACATTAAGCATGTCTGTTCTTGAACTTGTTGATGAGTTAAAAAATGAATACCTAAAGGAATGAGTGAACATGGCTCTTTCTTAAGTACACATGTTAATTTCTTAAATCTTAGTATTAGAATGGAAGAGATTTTTGCAAGTCAGCTTGTGAGCCTGACCACTGCCAAATAATATGACCCCTGATTACTCACATGGTCTTTAGGATTTAGCAAACTATCAATATCATATATATATATATATTTAGAAAGTTTTCAAAAATACATATAAACGAGAAAGAATAAAACTTACATTAACTAAAAAACAATAAACATAGAAAAACATATATAAAAAAACATATATAAAAACATATATAAAAAAACATATATAAAAAGAATATATATGGAGAAAAAGAAACATTAAAAAATTACCCTTGTAATTTCATAAACAAATATCTAATTACAAATGTTAATAAAATTACCTTTATATTGCTTATCTTATATTCTAAAATTCTCTTTCTCACTAAACAACAATACTCTCTCTCTCTCTCTCAAAATTCAATTGATCTGGTATCGGCATAGCACCACCTCTTTTCCTTAATGTGTAATCAAGATATGGTTTCCAAATCTTCCCAAAAATCTTTTCTTTAACTATCAATATCATATTTTAAAGAGATGAAGTTGTATTAACTAGCAAAATGTCATTTCTAAGAACATGCTTTTTTCACAAGTGACACAAATTGAACAGTTCTGCTTCTAAATATATATTTCCAAAAAGCTAGTAGAAGGTCATTCTTCTACATCCAAAGGCTGTTATCTGATCAGGATCAAATCTTTTGAATATAAAACTTAGCTTTAAAAAAGGGGGGATGGAGGGGAAAATTCATGTCATATGGAAGAATCAATAAGTTAATATCAACTACTGTTTTTTACCTCAGGGGCTTGTCTGCAGAGAGACAAAAGTACATGGATCAATGTTGCTCCTCTGTTGTTGTTGTTTTTCTGTTGACTACACAACACAAAGCTAAATTCACTGAAATCTAAGCATTTTCCCTTACCTTCCACAATTTAAAAAAAATTCCTAATGAGACCTGTGTTGTTTTCAAATGGCCTTAGGTGTAATAGGGTAGAGCTGGTTACTGTATATTGTTATGTGCCTTCAAGTCAGAATTGACATATAGCAACCCTAATGGGGCTTTCAAGGTAACCAAGATATTTAAGGAGTGGGTTTACAAGTTACGTACCCCTAACGAGTTTCCAAATACTTCCTGAGTCCTAGTCCACTCTTCTATCCACTACAGCATACTAGATATCCCACAATGACGCTTAGTGTTAAAGAACTTTCTGTGCAGAATGTAATTCCTTGTCAGACGTTCCCTGTTCAGATTTAATTCAAACTTTAATAGCAATAAAGATGGAAGCAAGGGGACGAGGGGAGCTCCAGAAGCAAAGCAGCCCGAGGAAAGAATTTATAACCATGTCTTTCCTGAGAAGCATTAGAAAAATGATTGTCAAGGACCTGGCTTGCACAGTGTAATGCAAATGCCAAAGCTGGTAAGCTTCAGTCCCCTTCCAGATGAAGTGTTCCTAGCCATGCTCACTTGTTTAGCCCTATGACTGAATAAAAACATTTTTGTTTCCTCAATTAATCACAAGTCAAATCCTGTGAAAAGGCAAGGATATCAGACACACTTCATATCTGTTAAACAAGCAGGCATTCACTTGTTTTGCCAAAGGAACAAGAAACTCCATGATCTAGAATGAGCATATCAATAAATATAAAATTCCAATTAGCTATCACAAAGGCTTCATGAGACAGAAGAAAATCAACAGAGGAGGTAATCATTTCTATTGGTTTCAAACCGAGCAGGAGAGAAACATTGAGAAATAATGATCAGTAACAGAAATGGTCAGTTGGTTAAAAAATGAGAGAGCATGCTGCAGCTTAATACATGTACCACCTAACACACAAATATAGTACACTTCTTTTCATTCCATTTAAAAGGTCAGACAAGAAAACTGCAGATTTGGCTGCAGGTAGTTTCTTGACTAGGGAGACAAGAGAAAGAATGTTTAAAATATAACTATAACTGCTGCAGCAAAATTTGACTATTCTAATGGAAGCTTTAAAAAAATCACTTCCCCTGCCCCACCAAATGAGAAAAAGAAGGTGTTTGGTTCCTTCCCAATGATCACCCAAAAAGTAGAAGTCCTGGCCGGGGCCAGAAAGTTACAAGTAGGGGTACTGTGGGAGTGGGCCTGTTCACTCCAGGAAAGAATTCACTTGATCACTGTCATTAGGTATGAACTAGCCTGTCACTGCAGTGGACCAAGGTAACCCTTGCTCGAAAGCCAGTTGTATCCGACTCTAGGGTTCAGTGCTCATCTTTGTTTTATAGCCGAAGAGCCAGCACTGTCTGCTTCTGCAGAAATTTCTGTGGCCATGTGGCAGGCATGACTAGACACCGGAGCGCACGGAACACTGTTTAACTTCCCACCGAAGTGGTCCCTGTTTATCTGCTTGCAATTTCTTGCTTTCAAACTGCTAGGTTGGCAGGAGGCAGTGCACCAAACAGCGGCCTAAATGCCTTTGAGAGAGATGTAACATCAAACAGTGGCCTAAATCCCCATACAGTCAGCCACTGAGTGATATAACATCACAGCCCTGATTCTATGAGGTTAGGACAGTACAATGTTTGTCTCTTGAAGACAGTAGTGAGAAAACTATTGGGAACACAGAGATGCAGGATTTAAAAAACTTCCTGGGCAACTGCAGATTACCTATGTCATTTCCCCCATATAGTTATTAATCTGCATAAGCAAATCTTTATAGACAATACATAATAGAAAAGATCCCTATTGTACATACCTGTCAACCCGCGGCTCCGAAAAATGGGACCTGCGCACATCGCTTGTGCGCAGGTCGCGTTCCACGCATGTGTGGAAAGGTTTTACCCCTCCCACACATGCGCGGAAGCACTACGCCGCTTGCGCAGCCCTTACGCAAGCGATGTAGCACTTTCGCGCATGCGTGGAAGGGGTAAAACCCTTCCGCGCATGCACGGAAAGCGTTTCCCCCGCTGCCAAATTACGGGGTTTTGGCAGCGGGGGCCAGGTTATGACGTCAATTGACGTCAATTTACGGGGTAATCCCGGCCAAATCGGGAAGGTTGACAGGTATGCTATTGTATGACTTTTCACATTTGACTACAATTTGTTTTTATCCTGAAGCCACTTGCAAATCATGGCGTTTCTGAGGTATATATGATGTTTAAGGAATGTACTATCACCCTCAAAGTCAGATTCCATGGCTGAGCTGAATTTCAAATCCAGGTTTCTTGAGTCCTGGTGCAACTTTTTATCCACTCCACCACAATGGTTTTCACTTAAATAGAATAAGGACGCAAATCTATTTGATAGCAAGCAAGCAAGCAAATAAACTAAAAGCCTAAAAAGTAATTCTGAACAAACATATAATGACAATGATGTTAGTCAGAAATTAATTAGGACAAAGTGTCTGAAAAAGGGAATAATTGCTTCAAGATGGCAGGAGGTGTCAAGACATGATCTCATAATATAAGGTGGCATCAAAGAAAACTACAATGTTTGCATCCCCGCTGATTTGGGATGGGGCATTGTTGCCCCAATCCGATCAGGTGCGCAACCTGGGGGTCCTCCTGAATTCACACCTTCTGCTCCAGGAGCAGGTTACGGCCGTGGCCAGGAGAGCCTTCAGGCAAGTGTGTGTCATTAACCAATTGCACCTACTCCTGGACCGGGAGGCCTTGCTCACGGTCACCCATGCCCTGGTCACCTCCCATTTGGACTACTGTAGTGTGCTCCACATGGGGCTGCCCTTGATGACCATCCAGAGATTGCAGTTGGTCCAGAATGTGGCAGCCCACGGGGTGTGGTTGTTTTGCCCGTGTCTTGCCACGGCTGCGGGAGCTGTACTCGCTGCCTATATGTCTCTGGGTGCAATTCAAGGTGCTGGTTATCACCATTAAAACCCTTCATGGTAGTGGGCCAGGATACCTCAGGGACCGCATTGTCCCTAGGACACTGACCCATCCCACGAGAGCAAACCGAGAGGGCACCCTCCATATACCATCTGTCGGGGAGGCGCGCCTCTCCAGCAGAGGAAAAGGGCCTTCTCGGTCGTAGCCTCCACATTATGGAACCTCATCCCGGTAGAATTACGCCTCCTGGACCAGTTGCTACCGTTTAGGAGAGAATTGAAAACAGGGTTAGCGGAACAGGTCTGGGGGCTGGGATTGCCAACAAGCTCTCCTCTTTGGCTTGTCTGAGGTCCCCCCCCCCCGTAATTGGTTTCATTGAAGGGCTTTTAATGGTTTTTATATTGTTTTTAAGTTTTGCTGAACAACCAGTGAGGTGTTCGCTGGACTGTGTACATCGCCCAGAGTCTATTGATTGGGGCGATATATAAATCTAAATAAATAAATAAATAAATCTTTGGCTAGAATGTTTGTACTCAATCCCAATTCCTACTTCCCGTCCTGTTGGCACAAATAAAGAAACAACTGAAGCAGAGAAAAGTTATTTTAGAAATGAAAACATGTCATCATTTGCCAAAAAAAAAAAAAAAAAAATCCTCTAAAGAAGCAGCACTACCATAAGACATGTAGAAAGGTAGTTTTTAGATTTCCAGTTGTGGCAAAAACATCAAGACCAAAGACACATGTGCATACATGAACACACACACACACATGCAGTGAAGTACAAAGAGCCCTTGTTTCTCTGCAGTACTCGTTCCTCATAACAAACAGATGGCATAATATAATGGGCATTCTTCACAGATGATAGTAGCTAAACACCTAAGACAAATATCCATAAATATTCAAAGTATCCATAAAAATCTAAGATAATGAATACTTAAACAGACAAACAACTCTGACCTTCTGACAAAGCAAGCAGCAATGCTGAATTATCAACAGTACAGATTAAACTGGAGACTATAACAGTAGGCTGCAATTGGACACACACCTCATCTGAGAGCAAGTCCTATTGAAGTGGGGGACAAGTGTCCCCCCCCCCCAATCTCGTTGTTCTGTGCAGGACAATGACAATAAAGATTTATCTATCTATGGGAAGGAACACATCATTTGACTGAAAGAGGAAAGAAAAGCTACTGCCATGAGAATAATCACATCCCAATTATTTCTTTTTTTTTTGATGGGGGAGGGGTGTTGCACTGCTGAGAGATTTATGAAATTAGACTAGAGGAAAAAGCCAAACTTTCCGCAAGGAAGTGAGGCAGGAAGTTTATATTCCAACCCTGGCATTCATTAATTTGTAGCTGCTAGCTAAGCACAACTGAATTTCCTCAAATGTTGGCTTCATTCCCCAAAATACATCAGAGGAGGAAACAGCAGGCAATGTTGAAACCGCAGACAAGGTATCCTCCAAGATGAAGGGGTGCCAGCTCCATTTGTAATTCTATCAGAATATCAATGCAAACAAGCAACCCATAAGATTAGATTCCAAAGCCTGCATTTGCCTGAGACATGATTCATATCTCTCCTCCACAGGTGAACCTGCAGGAAGACAGGCTGAAGTTCACAATCATCATGTGAAAGATGGCATAGCATTTATTGGTCTCATCCAAAATGAAGGGGAGAAGGGGGGTGGGCAAAAAGTAGTGACCACTTGCCGAATCTTTCAGAAGACACATGTGGGGCATCAATCTTCAGTCTTGAGAGTGAGTGAGTGAGCAAGCGAGCAGCCTAAAGTTAAGTGAACATATCTGTGTAAAGACTTCACAGCATGTTTGGGGCAAAATTCTAATTAACTTGTGAACTACCCAGAGAGTGCACTAAGCACTATAGGGTGGTAAGTAAAGGTAAAGGTTTCCATTGCTCGAAAGCCAGTCATATCCGACTCTAGGGTTCAGTGCTCATCTCTGTTTCAAAGCCGATGAGCCGGCGCTGTCTGTTTCTGCAGACGTTTCCATGGTCATGTGGCAGGCATGACTAGACACCAGAGCACACGGAACACTGTTAACTTACCCACTAAAGTGGTCCCTATTTATCTACTTGCAATTTCTTGCTTTCAAATTGCTAGGTTGGCAGGAGCTGGGACAAAGATGGGAACTCATTCCGTCCTGCAGTACTCAGGAATCGAACACCTGACCTCCCACCTTCCATTCAATGTCTTAGCCACTTGGGCCACTGTGGTATATAAATGTAATTGCTATTGCTAATAGTTTCCTTCTTTTCCACTGTGGGGATCCACTGAGCTGATAATGGCCACTTATTCTCCATCCAAACAGAAGAACTAGTTCAAGATGATGAAACTAGAGATAGATTTGCATAACATTTGCATATGGTAATGTACATGTTAGCATGGGGAATTTGGAAGGAATCACCTTAATTTAAAAACCACACACAATATATCTTTACTACAATGAATAAGTTACCCATATGCCTGTTCAACCTGCCTTCCCATCACTGTTTTGTCTTCTGATTGTTCTTTATCTTACAATCAGCCTTCAATGAAACAGTTCCTCAAAGACAAGGATGATTTCACGAGGACTGCCCTAAAATAGTCCTCTGTAATGAAGGAAATATGGACACCCTGGCTCAATGCCACAGGGATACCTGCATTGCCACAAAATTAGGGGAACGGTGGTGCTAATGTTAGCTGTCTATGCTCTGGATGCTCATGGAGGAGAACCAGATCTACTTTTTATGCCAATTAAGAACATTTCCATGTTAACCAGTATCTTGCCTCCAGAGTTAATAGATAATGGGAAAAGTCCTAGAATGGAAGGATTTGATGTACCTTATATACTCAAGTATAAGCCAAGATTTTTTAGCCCAAAAATAAGCCCCAAAAAGGGGACATGGATTATACTAGGGTCAATGACCACAAGGGTCCCAAGACTGTGCCAGATTGAGATGTGCTGACAATTTAATTATTTTACCATATTTTCATGTATTTTGATTATTGAAACTCACTAACAGCTACTGCATTTTCCACCCTTGGTTTATACTCAGGTCAATATATTTTCCTAGGTTTTCCGCTCAAAATTAGGTACCTCGGCTTATATTCAGGTTGTCTTATACTTGAGTATATGAGGGTATATGGTTTGAGAGCCATTGTCTGAAGTACTAGCTCTTTTCCTATTAGGATGAAGCTTCATGTGGCTCCTTTAACTCTGTCTTTTTGAGGTACAGGGGAGAGGCAAGTTTTATTCAGCAACAACATATAGATGGCTAAAATTAAAATGAGCTGTTTCTGGGTCACTTCTGAATATCAGCAATACATCTTCTGTTCTTCATCCAAGGATGGCAATGTTCATTTTAAAAAAAAATCTCAGCCATCTAAGGCTTGTAAGGCAAACAGATTTCAGTATGATCACTACCAGCTCTAGCAGATTGGAAATCATGAGGACCATCTGGAAAAGTCAGGAAAGCTGGCAGGGAAGAAAGGGACAGCTTCTGTCACCCAGCCTTGCAGATTTTAACATGTCAACCAGCAAGGCTATAATGGAAACAAGGCTCGGAAAACAGGTCTGGTGGCTTATCTCCAATTTTGCCATGCTTCTTTTTTTTATAGCAAAAATGTATGAAGGGTTTGCTTTTCTTTTTTTAAAAAACCACACACAAATATATAGGTTGCTAATGTAATGCTTTTTAAGGAACCTCAACTGTTGCAAAGTTTTACTTATTTACCCATCCATAGAAACAATTTAACTGTATAATTTTAATGTCCACCAATGCTCCTTGAAAAAATGTGTACTACAAAGCATATAAAGGTTAATCATATTTAAGCTGCAATTAAACAACAGATGGCTTCTGATTTCAATTGTTTTGAAAAAGGATGTTCTTACATTTTTTCATATTCCAGTACAGGATAGTAAATGAAAAATAAATAAGTGAAGATTTAATAACAATAGCAATGACAACGATGATGACATCCCAGCAAGACAATTCTGATTTATGGAGACACTTTTTGGGGTTTTCTATATAGAAAATATTCAAAAGTGGTTTATCATTCCCTTCTCTGGAGGTACCTTGGACTGTATAGCTTGTTGACTATAAGCTGGCTCTGCTCACAGAAGGAGTTGAACTCCCAAACCTCTGGCTCTACTGAGATATCCACCCAGATTTAGTGAAGATTAATGCACCATAAACAGTGGTTGCACCCAGATTTCCTTTCAGCATACTTCTGTTCATGGGATGCTAGGGAAAAGACTGATACGTTTTTCAACTCTGCCTCCTTCCTTTGAAGTCCTTCATGTTCCCCAAACCTGTTTTGGAGGACTAGCGGATATACTGGGCAGACTTGAAGGTGGCACTGGAAGCTGCAGGGGGGGCGGGGCGGGGGACGGGGCAGGAAATTAGCAGAAATTCCCATTTCAGCAGCAACCTCTCTTAATCCATACCTGTCAAGTATTCGGGATTGGACGGGAAATCCCGTATTTTGGTGCAGGTTCCTCCGCTTTCCCGGCGCCATCATGTATTTAGAACGGCGGGGAAAGGGGTTACTGTGCACATGCAGAACCCATCTGCGCATGCGCAAATGGGTTCTGTGCATGCACAAAGGGGTTCTGCGCATGCACAATGGAGTTTTTCCTGTGCATGCACACCCCATATTTTCTGGAGCAGCACTTGACGAGTATGGCTTAATCTCAATACTGTATCTGGAAATATGAGGAGCTTTTTCTGTTCACTGAAGTGCATGTCTGGATCCAATGCACTATACAGGCACCATTGACTTATAAAAATGTGTAGCTCTGAGACCTTCATCATGGGATGTAGAACACATAGCCTTCCAGATGGTGCTAGACTGGATGTCTCACTGATTCTCACCACTGGTTATGCTGAGTATGGGTGGTGGATAATTCAGCCCAAGGAAAGCTTGAGGCCCACATGTTCCTTGTCTGGAATATATCTGGGATCTGTAATTGCCAGAGATTAAGAAAGCAAACCAAATAAAAGGCTAATAAAACCAAACTTTTAAAAAAAGAAGCCACAATTTTCGGCTTGCAAGACCTAAGCAGGGCTCTGATTGATAGGATCCTTTAAAGGTAATTAATTCATAATAAATAATAATTGTGTGTCATTATGTCAACTCCAATTTATGACAACCCTTTCCAGGACCTTCTAGGTACAGACTACACAGCTGTGAATTAGCATTTCTGTCTTCAGAGGCTGCCCTGGTACTTGGATGTTTGCTCGAGGCCACACATGCTGGCTTTTCCCCAGGAGGCACAGTGGGGAATCAAACTCCCAGTCTGATATCAAAGCCGCTGAGCTAACCTCTTCTTCTTCTGCCATATCTGAATTCAAATATTGGTGATCCTCATGGTGATCAACCATGAAGAATATCCTGACAATATAATGCAGTGGCCTTTCATCTGCCTTCCTCATTGTAGCATGACACCTATACCACTGATCCAGTTCTGCAAGTTACTTTCTGGTCCTGAGCCCTTTTGAAATGCCAAGTCCTCATTAGTCCCAGGCCAGTATTGATGAAGCTGCTGCCCTCAATCAATATGGATTCAAGTGGGATTTAATCCACTTGGGGACCATTACCCATCCCTGTGGACTTTGGTACCCAATGCTGTTAGTCCTCAGGGTGGTCAGGTTAGTTAACCACCACCTGACACTTGGCGTTGCTGAGCTATCTAGCCAACTTAATTGATAGAATCACCATAAATCAGAACTGACAGAATGGTACATACCAAGATCAACACAGGTAGAATGGCCACCAATAGTTTTCCTATATGTTTTGGGGTTCTCTGGGAGAGTAAGGCCAACTCATGTTTGGAGTTCTGCTGGCACATGAGCTTTTTTTCATCTTAACCCCTCCCAGTCAGCAAGCTTTAAAAAGACAGAAAGAATTTTTAAAATACTTCCCAGGCACAATACCCACAAATAAGGAAAGTGGACTTAATTGAGATATACATGAATTTAGCATTAGGGACACAGGGAATCCATTGCAGTACCTTTTGTGCTGTTGTGAAACACACTATGCACATGCTATGTGGAAAAGGGGGGGGGATAGTCCTGATTCATTTCAAAGACCTTATATAATGCCAGATGTTCTGGCCAGAAAGCCATTTGCTTGACCAATTCAGGCAACACACTAGAGAAACAGCCTTTGATGGATCTTGATGGTGATTCAGACAAACAAAGCAACTGTCAATTATGGCTAAGGTTACGCAGAAATGACCTCTGTCACAAGTGATGAGTTATCTCATTATTCACTTAGAGTGATCCACAAGTGGCATTTACTGGAATACTGAAAGATCTAGAAAGCACTTCTATACAATATATTAAGAAAGCATACTGAAATAAGACAATGAACAGGGTGAAAACAGCTGGTATGGAAACCAGGGTGTGAAAACTAAAAGACCAGCATGGCTAGCCATACTATTAGACAAGATAAAATCAGACTAAAGGTTTTTCAGGGGTTTGAGCCCAAAAATCACCCCTAATCACACAGCAGCCTTAAGAAGATTGAGCCCAATGGGGGGGAGGGAAGAATCTGAAAAGATGTAAATATTCAGGATTTATAGCCTTCTGAAAAAAGTAAAGTCAATTTTTCAAATATCAGTGACTCATGCTCATCTGTTTTAGATGCAAACTGAATACCAAACAGAATTAATTCTAAGCACATTTGCAGACAGTGAACAACATATAATAGAATTAGGTAAAGGTCACCCTTGCTCCAAAGTCAGCCATATCCGACTCTAGGGTGAGGTGCTCATCTCTATTTGTAGCCAAAGGGCCAGTGCTGACTGTGTCTGCAGATGTTTCCATGGTCATGTGGCAGGAATGACTAGACACTGGAGTGCATGGAACACTGTTTACCTTCCCACAGAAGTGGTACTTTTCTACTTGCAGTTTCTTGCTTTCAAACTGCTAGGTTGGCAGGAACTGGGACAGAGACGGGCACTCACTCCTTCCATTCGTCAAGTTCAGCATCTTAACCACTAAGCCACTGCAGTCCCTACAATAGAATTAGTCTCCTATAAAAAGTGTAGATGGCCAAGATCTTTATGGCAATTCTGCACCTTGACACAGAAAAGGACTTTGATTATGTCAAATAGACTTATAGGAAACATTTGGTCCTGAAGCTTTTTTCAACTTGTCCAATTTCTGAGGCCCTCAGACAATGGTCTTTGATACACATCTTAATTCAAAGCCTTTTTTATTACAGGCAAGAATGCCCATTGCCTCCGATACTTTAGTGTTGAACTCACCTTATCATTCTTATGATGCTAATCAGCACTTCTGAGGGGTGAGTAGACAAATATTTGATCCCCCTTTTTAGAGTGTTTCTCATTGTTTCTTTCAATATTTATTCCACTGACCTGACTTCACAACATTCATACTAATCACAAGTACATCCAATCTTTCAGCAGGTGTGTATATAGGGCATTTTGTTTGACTGACAGTTCTTGTATTTTGTTGTTGTATCATTTCCAGTTGTATTAATTAGTCTTGCTTTTGGTTTGTGTGGTTGCTTATTATCAGTCTTTTGCAGTAGTTGCTGGGCATGTCCAGATGCTATCATTGACCATGTACAGAGTGGGTCATAAATTGGGAGTGAACCCTACTCTTTTTGCCTACCTTCCCCTTGAGTTGGTAAGGACTACAACTGTAAGTTGAACACTATAACTACAGTGCTAAACCGATACAGCACTAGTTTATATGTTTACCATGTTTTGTCAGTTCACCACTATTTCACATACCGTACTAAACCTTTTTTTAGAAACTACTTGAATGTTGGCATAAGAGATGAACAATTATAATGGCAGGAAAAGCTGAGGGAGTAGGGAGGCTGTGTGTGTGATGCATAAACTGTTGAAATGTTTCTTTCTGGAACAATTAAGTATATGTGAATGGCAACAGTAATTTCAATGTCAGAGTCTGGTAGAGAAGAATCCATGACAAACCTTTGTATGGCCACACCCTGAGTTATAGATGTTGGTCACAGAGAAAATACAGTTGGGCTGCTTTGAAGCTGTAAGATCTGATAAGATACAACAAATCCCACATCAGTGATGCATAAAATAGTCTCACTACCTCATTTTTGAATAAGCTGCTGGATACAAAGCAAACTATCATGGATCAGAACTGACCCATATCAATATTACACCTCTGACAATAAACCAGTTGACCCTGCTTGCCCTCAGATGCCAGGTATTATATTTTTTATTTTGTCAGGTATTTATTCTGTTGTTTATTTTATTGTTTGTTCTATTATGTTGTTTTGTTTATTTGTATGTGCAACGCCCAGAGTTGAAAATATCCCATATAGACAGTATAAAAATGTAATAAATAAATATAACGTCCCCTAGATATTATATAAATAATATAAAATTCCTAGATTTTGGTGAGATGTGTAGGTTCACTTCCCTCACTTGATACACAGTATTCTCTCTATTATGCTATATGGATGCACCATGTAATTTATCAGCTCTTGTAGGCACAAATTGATCCTCACACTTGGAATGTGGCCATTTTACACTGAGAGTAAATCCCAAATTCAGTAGAGCTCTTGCAGCAAGAAATGATTTCAAAGATCCTTCGCAAAGATTAAGAGCAATACCTGTGGAGGGCGCCTCTGGTTTTACCCAATTCATAATGCTCTACAAAAGGAGAGGGAATTAAGAAAATGCCACCTTACAAATTACTTTGGTCCTGTAGTTTTTAACTGTCACAGGCAATTTCTTTGAAATATAATTCCTGATTTGCTGACTTCATTAAGCTTGTGCAAGTAATTTTAAACTTAAGCCACCATTGGCAAATCCATCATTTATTGATAGAGACATTAGGACACTAATGGAGTGTGACTCATGATGAAATAAGTAGGAAAGGTAGGAGAGTGACTGCAAAAAGTATCTCCCTCTTTCAAGGTTTTTCTGGCAAAGATTACTAATATTTTTATATGTTATTTAAGATGAGCCTGTATACTTCCTAAACAAAAACAAAAAAGGAGTCATACATATATGGACAGATAGATACAGATTTTCTAACTGATTTAAAATCACCTCCTCTTGTGTTGTGTAAAGTGTATACAAAAGCTGGTAAACCCACAAAAGAACAATTACCAAGCTACCAATGTGAAACCAATGTATAAACTAGCTATACTTGTTCCTAGCCTCACAGAGCTGGTTATTCCCCTGTAAAACCTTTAGTTGTATGAAACCAGGACACCTAAAGTAACCTCTCACATAACTAGGATTGTCCATTCCGGTGAGAAAAGAGGAAGCCAAGAAAGTCTCTTCTGCCTATCCCACCACCATAAGAGGTAGGAACAGAAAAGAATGTAGGACAGAAGCTTTCCAATCCGGTCCTCACATGGGCAACATCCCAGTGTTAGCTGCAAATATACATTCTGACAGCACCACATGGCAATTTTTCTTAACCTGCTTCCCAACTCTGAGATTTTTCTCTCCCACTGATTTTTGCATTTTATTGTTTTAAGGTTCTAAATGTTCTAAACACAACCTCTATTATATATGGTCTAAAAATCAAGTATAAAAACCGCAACAAAACAGCAGCAACACAGAGATTAATTAACAGAGAAACTTCCCCCGTACACAGTGAATGGTTTTGCCAATATATCTTGATGAAGACCTGTGAGGCAAGTGAGAAAAGATGTCAGGAGCTTTAGAAAGCCAGTCTGCCCTATGATAATTGCAATCCCTCTATGCCAAACTTGATTAGATGGAACCAATGCTTAGATTCACTACCACTGTACAAATGTTACATTCCTAAACAGAAGTCCCACGATACCTGCATATACACTGTAATGTTTCTTGCAGTTTTCTAAACAGTGGCTGAATGGCCAAATCACAGGGAGATTTTAGCAATGGATTTCCTGCTTCATCAGCAAGTTAGCCTGAATGATCCAGGGGTGCTTGTGGTTGTGTCCCTTCCCACTTTATAATTCTGTGGCTGAAATCCAGTGGTAAGTTGTAGGTAGTAAGCAGGCCCATTGAATCAGTGGAATTTTGAGTCAACACCTATGTAGGTTCCCTTGAGAAAATTGGCCTAGATTAATTACAACTTACTACTGGATTTCAGCCTATTATTCTATCATTCCACCAGAAAACTTGTTAAGATCTCTCCAATTGAGGTAGTAATTTAGTAGGTGGACCAATGGTCTGGTTCACCAAACTAGTTGTGATGAAATGGGTCACAAGTTATTCAATATGGAGTATCTTTGGTTTTTAAACTGTGTTAGAATGTAGCTTTGCTTCCTTGCAAAGGCCTCATAATTCTTTCTGCTACGCTTATCAAGCAGGTGTGCTTAGTAGAAGCTTCTCAGAGCTTCAGGCTCATGTTTTGTCTTTTATTTCAGGCCTGGAATGTTCGCTTTCGTCAACATCCCGAGCCTGGGAACACCAGACAATTGTTATGGGAACCAGGGTGTGTTTGTACAATCCATGGGCCATAATTGGATGTATGCTAATTAGGAGAGGCAAGCTCATATTGTTTCTTTTAGACACATGGGTTTTGGGATGAGATTCGGCTTGGAGTTTTTTCTGAAACTTACACCTCAGAAGGGAGAGAGGGACTCTAACACTGAGCCTTTACTCCAACCCAAGCTTAGTCATGATTACCTAGATTAGTCAGGCTTTCCTTTTATTTCTGGGGGAAGGCTGGAGTGTGGATTTACTTACCTGTACTTTTTGATTAGTATTTTTTCTGCTGTATTCATGTATCCTAAACCAACAAATCAATTGTTATTTCCACAATATGCTTTGAGAACAAAAAACGTCTTTAATTCATCAACAACACCTGTTCTTTGGAAGAGAGGGTAAGACAAGAGTTAAGCCATAAGCCACACGCTACCACACATAATACTTTCCACAATACTTGCTGGGCTCTGTTAATATAGATAAGCCCCAGGTTGCTGCAAGGGTTGTAGGACATTTAGACCTCCTGTACTCTGTGTCTTGGGGAGTTTCACAGAGCTGGCCGGTCTTGGAAGCTCGGAAGGAATGGGGAGAGCCCCTGGGCAAGGGTCAGGTCAAAGCCTATCTGTCACACTAGTCCTCACATGTGTTAGACTTTACCTCCTACCATCCTCTGCCAGACCTGTCCTACTAGATGGGAATGGTGGACATTGCAGTCCAAAGCAGTTTGCAAATAGTGAATTAAGTTAGGAAAGGCTCCTGTGAATATAAACAAGAGGAAGCAAAGAAAATACAACCCCCAGTTGGAGAAAATCGTATCTACCCCCCCCCACAAAACCTATTTATTTTATTGACAAGCCCAACTATTTCAGAGAAGACATATTTCTTAAGGGTATGCCTATGCACGATCTAACAAAATAAATTTCGAGAAGAAATATGGATGTGCTTAGTGAAGCAAAAACAAAAAAATTATGGGCTGATTTCATCAACACTATCATTCTGCCTGCTTTACTATATGGCGGTGAAAGATGGGCACATAAAAAAGCTGACATCAAAAAAAAAATGATGTAACACAAAGAGCAATAAAGCGAAGGATGCTATGCATATGATGGGTTGACCGAATGTCAAATGAAGAACTGTGTATAAGATCAGGTGCAAAACAAACATCAAGTTTGTTTGAGTTTGCAAGACATCAGTGGGCCGGGCATGTGTGCCACTTCAAAGATGGCAGGTGGACGAAAGCTACCACAGAATGGATACCACTTGACATAAAGTGACCGCTAGGAAGGCCAGCAACCAGATGGGAAGACCAGTTCAGAGCAAAATTCCCGAGGCCCTGGATGAGACTGGCATGGGATCAGAAACAGTGGAAGACAATGCTTCGATCTACCATGTCAACCTGACATGTGAAACATGGATCAACCATGTAACCAAGTATGACTATGAAAACGTTAAGCCATCTTCAGCTCCCCATACATGATATTGAAGTCAGAAGCTAATTGACTAAGGTCTACTTTATCTTAAATAGTTACACATATCCTTCTAGATGTCAAATTGAAAATGGAAATCTTTGTATTTATAGCACATTATACGATGCCTTCCTTAGCTCCTTGCTGTTTTTTTAAAAAAGGTCAATAAATTAAGTTGGGGGATCCATTTAAAAGATACTTTTTTTGTCTTAAAAAGAAATACTGTAATAAAACTGCATAAGACTCTGCTTTCAGATTCATAACAGCAAGAAGCCTGCTCTGCTTCATGTTCCTCTTGCCTCCAAACTAAATATATAAAGAGAGACTTTAAGAAAATTAATTGCAATTGTCTGCCTTCCTGAATTTCAATGCTTGCACAATTCATTTTCCCACTGACAGCAAAGGAAGAAGATCTTCTGCTGCCAAGGTGACAGGATTCATGAGCAGCCTGGCTCAAGACTAATGAGGAATAAGTAGAGAATCCTTACTGGAGCTCTCCCAGGGGAGCTACGCTTTCAATCTCACACTATCATTTTGACATGTCAGTCCAGGTGCTGTTGGTGTAGATAATGTTAATACAGCAAATGAGCATTGATGATTCAGAATAGACTCCCTCCTCTCCCTGCAAAAAGTTTGTTCTTTTTCCAGATGTTTCTTGAAAACAAGAGAATGAAAACTATAATGTTAAAGTTATAGCAGCAGACTTTGCTACTCTAATAAGAAGGGCTTCATTCTTCAGTTCCTTTGGTCTGATCCAGTGTTAGAAAGATTAGCTGTCAAGGTTGCTGCCCAGGGTATGCCCGATTGTATTCACACTCTCTGTAGAGGCTCTTTCTGTGTACCCCTAATAAGAAGGTTAAATGCCCTAACTCGCCACAGAGTTTACTCAGAGTGTTGCTGCATTTACAATGCAATGTGTCTGCCTTATCTTCTTTGAGCACACAACAATCTATTCTTTGGCTCTCCATTATGGCTTTCCTGGAATGGCAGTACCACTGTAAACATTGATGTCTCCATGTCGATAGTAGTGTTAACGTGTGGATATTTTGATGCTAGGAGGCAAGTTGTGTGCCCAGAAATTCAAAAGCTGAAAGTTAAATCTGTCCAAAAGAAGAACTGGCTTTTGAAGGATAAGGATTTTAAAAAAAAAAAAAACCTGCTATGTGGTCGTTTACCATTTGAACTTGTAAATTATTACTCTGAATAAAACAGCAGGGGTACTGTAAAATTGAAAATGTATGGTGAAAGAGCCCACTTTCATAGATGCATGAAATTTCTTTTTTTCTGAGGTATCACAGGATTCTGTATTTCCTGCAACTGTCTGATGTAAATGTTAGCCATAGTACTTTTCTGTCACTGCTGCGTGTGGAGAAACAAACCCTAATCCAGCCATCTGTGAAGCGATTCAGACTACCATTTTGCTTCTGTCTTTTTCGTCATGCTGACATTTTGGCATAATGTTCCTTCCATCCCTGCAGGATGCGTGCACATGACAAATAAATGAAAGCCAAGTGCAATCCTACAGAGGGCTGTTGGTGGGTGGAGTGCTGTCTTTGCCATCTCAGCTCAGTGCAGAGTTTTAGAGCTTTGCTGACCCCAGGAAGGGAATGCCCACCATCCCTTTACACTTGACTGCTGAGCCCCTCTTACAATCAAGAGCTTTCTCCTAATGTTCAGTTTTTGCCTTCTGGAGCAGTAGAAAACAAACTGTGCACCTCTTCTATATTTTCTACATATATCTAGTGAGCCAATGTGGCCAAGTTATCCTGCTATGGCAGGAGTTCTCAACCTTTTCAAGCCGAGGGCTGAGTCACGCTCCTTCAGACAGCTTCGAGGGCCAAACGGCCATTTTGCCCTGCTTGCCGGGTGTGGCGGAGGCAGTAGGAGGGTACATGAAATGGTGTTGTGGTCTGTATCCAGCCCCCGGGCTGTAGGTTGAGAACCCCTGTGCTATGGTAATAGAGTAGAGCAGCGACTCAACACCAAGTGTCAGGCTAACCTGACAATAATAGAGTAGACCAGTGACTCAACACCAAGTAACAGGCTAACCTGATAATCCTGAGGACTAACAGCCTTGAGTGTTGAAGTCCACAGGGAAGAGTGATGGTCTCCAAATGGATTAAATCCCACTTGAATCCATCTTGATGGAGGGCAGTGGCTTCATCAATACTGGTCTGGGGCTGATGAGGACTTTGTGTGTCAAAAGGACTCAGGACCAGAAAATAACTTGCAGAACTGGATCAGTGGTACAGTTTTCATACTGCATTGCAAAAGGCAAATGGAAGGCCACTGCATTATATTCTCAAGACAGTCTTCATGGCTGATCGCAATGATGATAGCCAATATTCAGATTTGGATATTCAGAAGAAGAAGAATAACTAGTGAGAATCTCTTTATGCGGCTCTATCCATAGCTATTTAGCAACCTAATTTAAGGGTCCACAAAGCATGGCCCTCCAGATCTTACTGGAATGTAAAATAATATAAACCATGATCTTGTGCTCACTGTGGGTAGAATCGTGGTTGCAAGCACAGAGTGTAACATCTCCATGACTGGAACACATTAAATTTGCTTCCATGATTTCCAGCTTGCATTTGTCTTGCTATAATAATAATTCCAAGTCTGAAATTATTATTCTTGTTTGAAAGGATTTTGTGGGAGAGAAAAAATCTGCCACGCAGTACTTGGGTCTTGAATTGCCAACTTGACAGCCTTCCAGTTAACAAGGTAAGCTTCTTACCCGCTGAACCACCACAGTCCCTTTGTCTTGCTAAAAGCTAGGGAACTGTCTACTCACTCAAGGGGCTTGTAAATTTCCCCCTTGTGGAAACAGCAGAGCGATAGTAACTGTACCCAGCACTGACCATTCCACGTATGACTAACAATAATACAGGATACTGATCAACATTATTTATTTTTGTGGGAGGGGGTACAAGGCTACAATCAGAATGAAGCTTGTAAAGTTAATATTAAAATTATTCCTTCCCCTTTATGTTACAGTTTTCAAGAAGTAAGCCATTATTTACGAAACGTTAATGTATTTTTTTTACGTATGTCACTTGTTACTCTTTTATTGCTATCTGCGACCTTTTATTTTTTTTAAAAAAAATAGTATTCATACGAGAATAATGTAAGTGTTGAAAAGGCCTTTAAAAGAAATATTTAAAACTAACTGAAATCATTTTTCATTACACCAACAGAGTAATTTTAACCCAATGCTTTACTTTGTTTTTGAAATGCAATTTCCTTCTACTCTTATTGTGTCTTAAAGCAACAGGTAATTATGTTACCTGAGAATCCTTACCTCCAAGCCCTGAATCAGGAAAGTTCATGAAGAAGTAGATGCTGTAGAAGTTAAATAACCTGCAAAGTGTAAGCCATAATGACTGACTACTGATATATAGTATAGGACAATGATTTTGCACTCAGGAAACAATCTATATTGGATGCCATATAGATGCTGTTTACTAATGCTGAGGAACAGGAATACAATCCATCACCCTCATTCCAGCCATGTAATTATCTTGTGTGTGCAAAACTGACACTTTCCAGAAGAGAGGAAAGAGACCGTGATCATCCATTTGAAAAATACAACACACACACCCCCATCACCTCTCTGTGCTTGTCTGTGATAACAAAAGTCATTCTGAAAAGGTTGCCTCTGCTGCTTGTACATAAATCAGCGTCAAACAAAGCCGTAACCTCTCAGCAATAAGGCAGCTTTCCATCCAGTGCATCCCTATCCGCTATATTGGAAGCTGATGGCAGAGTGGCCCGAGCCACCACTGGCAGCAGCAGGAAGATTTCGAGTTGACATTTACTTAAATACTAAGTGGTCTTTTCAATACATTTGGCAGCTCGTGGCATATATTTTCCATCTGTTTTCTTCTCCTGCTCCTCCTCCCACAAGGAAAAACAGTTTGCGCTTGTTTGTGTCTCTCTCCGCTTCTGACTGCTCTGCCCTTGGAAAGTCTTTTACATGGCTTTGTTAAAACATATCAGGTGTTCTTTCTTTGCCGACTGCAATATTCCACAAGATGACAGTCCTGGAAGGAAATGGCAGCATGCACTCAGCATTCAGTGCCATCAAAGGGCAGCATTACTTTCACCCAGGCTTCCTCCCACTTAAAAGCTGCATGTAAACAGTCCTTCAATGATTTGGACTAATTATAGTCTGACTAGGGACTGCGGTTGCTTTTTGGTTAAGACACAGAACTTGATGACTAGAAGATCAGCAGGTCAGCAGTTCGAGACCCAAGTACTGCATGACGTAGTGAGCTTCCATCTCTGTCCCAGCTCCTGCCAACCTAGCAGTTCAAAATCAAGAAATTACAACATATATACTCGAATATAAGTCGAGTTTTATACTTGGGTCAATGACCATGAGGGTCACAAAACCATGCTGGATTGAGACAGGCTGACCAACAACAAGACGGGGGAACTGGGTGCGTCTCAACAACACAGGGGGATCAAAAAATGGAGAACGTGATCGCATTCCAAAGCACTCCAAAGGGTCTTTCTCCATAGTGCTCTACAATGCAATTGTATCCCCCTTCCAAACCGGTGTGGAGAAAATCCTTTATTTCAACAACATGGGGAACAACAAAATGGAAAATGTGATCGCATTGCAAAGCACTACAGAGACAGAAGAGGTCTTTCTCCATAGCGTTCTGCAATGCGATTGTGTTCCCCTTCCAAACCAATGTGGAGAAAGAAAGGATTTCACTTACCGGTACCCGCCTCATCGTCCCTGCTCCATGCGACAGCCAAGATGGATGGGGAAAAGCCATGCTTGCTCACAGCGAGAGCAAGAGGCTAGTCTAAAGCGATGCTCCATGCCTTACTGCAATTGGCCTGCCCGCCCACTTTCTCTGCATCCTCTCCACTGGTTGGGTGGTGCAAATGCAAACATACAGTAAAAAATACACTAACACTACTGTCCACACAAATGTCTAAATTAATAAAATGTACCATATTTTGATGTATTTTAATTATTGAAACTCACTAGCAGCTGCTGCATTTTCCACCCCAACTTATACTTGGGTAAATCTTACAGGTATTTTCCTAGTTTTAGAGGTTCAAATTAGGTAGCTCAACTTATATTCAGAATGACTTATAGTCAAGTATATATGGTAGATAAATAGGTACCACTTCGTTAGGAAGGTAAATAGCATTCCGTGCACTCCAGTGTCTAGGCATGCCTACCACATGTCCATGGAAACTTCTGCAAATGCTGACCGCGCTGGCTCTTTGGCTATTTAATGTTAATTTATTTTTTAAATTTTTATGCCGCCCAATCTGGCGAACCTGACTCAGGGTGGCGTACAACAGTTATAAACAGTGAGATACGACTGGCTTTCGAACGAGAGTGACCTTAACCTATAATCTAACTAAAACTTTTAATAAATTGTGTGCAAAGGGGAAACAAATACATTGAAGACTGAAGTGACGATTGGCTTCTAAGCCACAAGATCTTTGCATTCACTTGTTCCAGGACACTTTCTCTGTAGGAGGGAGAGAGGGAGGTAGTCTGGGAACATCAATCCCTCCCACCTACAAAAAAAAGAGTTAGGTGCTTTTGTGTTTCACCATTTCCTCTTATTTAAATAATGTCCCATGTTATGCTACCTAATATGCCAATTTGCACTCCTGCACGGTCATCTAACTGGGACTCTCAAAGTGATTTACTAGCCCAGAAACAGATTTAATACAGACCGATTATCTGCACTCCACTGGCTTGAAGCGCTATATTAGAAAGAATTGGAAGTCATGTACTGGTTAATGGCCTTTCAGAAGACAAGGTGGTCATGGCAGTGGGAGGTCAACATGTTTTTCCTTACCATTAAACTTTCACCAAGCTGGTTGGATAACTCAGGGAAGTTAGAGACTGGGAGTTCAATTCCCCACTGTGCTTCCTGCGAGTAGAGCTAGCCTGCGTAGACTGGGCAAGCTGCACAGTCCCAGGACACCCCCAGAAAACAGGAATGGTAAATTATTTCTGTGTATTCTCTACCTAGAAAACACTGGAAGGGGTCATTATAAGCAACAGCTGACTTGACAGCATGCAATGGTTGTAATTATTAAAGCAATACAAGCCTTTAGTTCAATGCCAAGAGTGCCAGAGCCCCATTTTAACACATATTCAGCAAATGAAACAGCTGAAAAAGAACATAAAGAGGAGAGATAAGTGCTACAGCACTGAAGAGAGGAAAACAGAGTAATGGGAACTGCTCTAGGAAATAATAAAGAAACAGCCATGGGGGAAGGAAGCTCTTTTATGTTTCCTTCTTTGTCTGAAGGATGGATGACTTAAAAGCCAAAAATATAACAGGATTTTTTTAAAAAAAAATTGCTGAAGTTGTGTGTGTAAAGCTGTGCACAAAAAAAAATTCATTAAGTGATGTAAATAGAAAGTGAAAGGAGGAGAATAAAGTGTTTGAATGCAGTGTACCATGCTCATTTGCATATTGCATGGCATTGTAAAGCTTTATTGTATCTTATGTACCCATAAAAGTATGCCTGGGTTCACCATAACCATTGTAACCTCTAGAACAGTGATGGGGAACTTTGGCACTCCAGGTGTTCTTGGGCATCAATTACCAGAAGCCCAAGTCAGCACACCTGCTGATCAGGGCTTCTGGAAATTGAAGCTCAAGAACAGCTGGAGTGCCAAGGTTCACCATCACTGCTCTAGAACATAGGGGTCACATAAATGGTCCCTGACAGATGAAAGATCCCCCCCCATCCAATACTCTTGCTGTGAAAAGTAGAAATCTTGCCAAATAAAAATAAATCCTGTAAACTGCCTTGGTATTAGCTGAAAACATTCTAAGATTATTTTGCTCTGAAATCACACCCTGCCCAGCAATCCTTATTAGCTCAGACTTAATAAGCCACTTGATGAAATTCTTTTCTGAGGCACACCTTTGGCTGCTTTGGATCTCCTGGGATAAAGCTGAAGACTCCTAAGTCCTTTGTACCCAATTGTATGCACTTGCTACTGCCTGCTGAGACAAAAGTCTGCTTTCTGCCTGAGATGACTGTGACTAAAGATGCTGGATTCTAGGACAAGGTATTGCATATTGGACTACTATTGTGCATGTTAAGACAAGATGACTACTTAGGCAGCAAATGTTGGAGTTTCTGCTCTCCCCCCCCCCCCACTAAGCCGTGAAGCTCACAGCTGCCCCCTCTGGCCCAGCCCAAAATGGAGGCTGTGGCGCGTGTGTGAAGTACAGCTGGTCCGTCGCTTTTTCTCCTCCTGATGGGGGTGTCCCCTTCACATCCCAATTTGGAGGGGGGCATAGACCGCCAAATGGGCTTTGGGACCCCCACAGTGCAAGGCCAAGGTATGTATGTGCCAAATTTCAGCGAGATTGGTTCAGGGGTGTGGCAGCCTTTCAAGCACATACAAACCCAGACTTCTGTTTTATAGATATAGACTTGTATGTACACTCTGGTGGTATAGTGTGGGTTGCCCAGGTCACTGATTGGACAGCAACCTTTCCCAATGGGTTTGTTGGGCTATGCAAACAGGCTCGAGACCAACCTGGCTCGACCGGAAAGGAAATTGGGTACGGGCTAATAGTAATAGCCCGTTGTTTCCTTGGCTGAGGGCACTGAGAGGAGTGGGAACTATGTCCTAAGGTGAAACACCCAGTAGAGACTCAAGGTCTAGCAAACACCACACGTTGTCCAGCTCACGTCCATGGACTGAGCTGGGCAAAGGCAAACCGCAGCTAGACCAAACTTGCTAAGTATAGATGCCCAGAGTTACAAGGACTCTGAGATAAGGCAGGAACAGTGAGTCTCGCTACATCTGCTGATTAGTTTGCCTATGGTGAACCTAGGCACGCAGTACTTTCTTAGGCTGGCAAATGTACCTTAGCCAGCAACGTGCTACGTAAGCAAGCCTTCTGTAATAGGGGTCATGTGCAGTCTGTGCACAAGTGATCCAGAATGCAAGTTAATAAATATAGACCACCCGAGGACTCGGGACTGGCTTTTCTACCACACATCTGTCTTGTGCGCCTTCCTTGAGTTCAGCACCTCGACTCCCGCGGACCATTACAACAGTATAGAAATGTAATAAATAAACAAACAGTGGTACCTCGCTTAAAGAGCATAATGTGTTCCATGGGATTGCTCTTTAAGTGAGCTTGGTCTTTAAGCGAAACACCATTGTAAATGACCAATTGTGACTTCTGGGGGGGGGGGATTGTGAACCCCGATTTAGTTGTTAAGCGAATTTTTGGTTGGTTTTAGTTGTTTTTTTTTTAAACTAAAATACAGAATACAAAAATAACATATAAGGAAAAAAGTAAGAATATACACACCTATCCAAATACAATCATATATCTATCTTTATAAATCAAGTACCTTAAAACCATCATTATAAAGTCTAACTCTAGACTTATTACTTAAGTGATTATTCTCTAGCCTTAACTGGCATCTCTAAAAATCTTTTTCCAATAAGTCATATAATACCATTATGGATAGAGGGGGAAAAATCACAAAAATATAATTGTAAATAATAATCACCCTGTGTTTATTTACATTACCCTGGAGAGCTCAGAGTATTTCAATAATTTAATTCCAAAATCCACTTTGATCAGGTACAGGTCTATTTCTTTCATCCCCCATAAGGGAATGATCCACAAAAGGTTTCCAAATATTCCAAAATCTATTTTCTTTCAAATTATCCCTTTTTTTCTTTATCTCCCAAGTCAATTTGTCGTTCAAAGCTAAATTCCACATTTCTTTATAGCACTCTTCAGTTTGTATAATTACATCATTTTTCTAATGTCTAGCAATACAATGTCTGGCCATTACAATCATTATTTCTAGTAACTCTTTCTCATCCTTGTTTAAATTAATACCTTCCACATTTGTTAACAGAGTGGTACCTGCGCCCAATATTTATCCAATTTCTTTTTCAATTCTTTTCCAAAAATCTTTAACCACTTTACAACTCCACCACATGTGTTCTTACGTACCAGTAGTGTCCTTGCATCTTCAACACATTTTATCTTTTTTATTATCCATTTGATATAACCTCACTGGGGTCAGATACCATCTCCACAACATTTTATAATTATGTTCCTTTATTCTAACCGACATAGTTCTCATAATCCTCTTTTTCCATTTACTTCTCCAAATATCCTTTTCTATCTTTAGTTGTTAAGCAAGGCGACCATTCAGAGAAAATTCTTCTCTTTAAGCGAGTTAGTCTCTAAGTGAGGTGCTCTTTATGCGAGGTTTTACTGTACACTATGCTTATAATTAGTCCATGCTGGGTTGCTACATATTGAAATAAATTATAGGAGGTGAGAGGACAGTTGTGCTGTGACTAGGGCTGATACAGGTATTAGCAAAAAGGTGCAAAGAGCTTAAAACAAGATTTTACAGGGCATTTGCAGTTATGTTATCAGGACATGTATGATTATACTTGGAACAAATTGAATTACTGTCAAACTTCAAAAATACAGATATTATGCAGTGCTATGTGTTTAAAGAATTTTCTGATGGTGATGTGGCTTATCCGGACATGAAAGGTTAAACTTAAGAAGAAGAATCTACAAACTGACACCCAAGAGGATAAAGAAACAGTATAAATTTTAATAACTGACCCATAGATTGCAAATTTCAGAATGTAAGGTTTGGATAATATTTTCCCCTCTCCATAGGCTGAGATGTGGGATGGGTAAAGCTGCTGACTCAATTTCATTTGGTACTATCACATTTCCACATCTGACTGAGAATGCATTTAAGCTCAGAAATTCTTACACAGTACTTGTTCTTTTGTGCACCTTCTCAAGAGCATGAATTTTCAAGCAAATTTCCAACCAAATAAAGCATTTTTGTACATTTTCATGTACATTTCCCACATTACTTTTTAATGTGTAAACATTTACATGCATCTTTTTTAAAAAGGGGTTCATTAATTTTTTTGACAATGTGTGAATTTTTGAAATACACAAAATCATTTTTAAATCTAAAAGCATTCCACCTCATCTTTATGTTCAGGACATGGAAATTTGATCATTCAAACTGAATTAATGTCTCACCCAAACCTAGCTGGGATAACAGCTTTGTATTCTCAAGACTACTATAAGGAGATTACAGCAAATAATTATTTTCATCCACATGAAAAAGTCTGCATAAACATATTGAGACACTGAGTTAGAAAAAACATGAATTACTAAAAACTTTTTTACTCCTGCACATGAGTGAGGAGATCAGGGATTCAGCAGTAGCATTAGAGAATAAATGTTGCTGTGCAAAATACAGCATTTTTTCAAATTAATGGAAATTTATCTTACATATTAAAAAGCCTTAAAAACTATTCCATTTATTGTTATCAAGAAAAAGTTCTGAAATGAGAAAAATGTACAGACTGTCTCAGAGAGAATGTGCAGGGAAGAACACACTTGAACTTTTTCAAAGATTTCCATTCCTAAACTAGAGTACTAACAGAGCAATCCTATAAATGTCTAATCAGAATCAGATTGAGTTCAATGAAGCTTTCTACCATACAATTGGGTACAGGATTGCTGCCTAAATAATACTTGCTGTGAAAGTCAGGAACATATTTATAATTCAGTGGAAGTGGTCCATTATTTATTGTTTTGTAAATTATACAAAAAGAGAAGCTTTATTCATGAAACTCTAGCAGGATGGATAAATCTTTTTCTTAAATTCATTAGCTATTTAAATGTCAAGTAAATACGCATCATGAGAGCTATTACTAAATCCCGTCTTTAGACTGCAAGTATGCGAACAAGAATAATCAAAATTTTATTGATTGAGCCTATTGCCACTTTCTTTGATTCCTCGTATTTTGTTCTTTTAGGCTGAAATTGTAACCAGCACGGTGACTAGTCAAAGAAAACCATCCATGCATGATCACAATTGAATATAAGATGAAGTGGGAGAGTCAGGTTTTCATATTGATAAGCATTGCGGTTTGAGTGCTGGGAAAAATATAATCTCCCTGCTCAGTTAGGAAAGAAGATCTGAAACGCATGCAACAGCCGAGTTGCTCTTTTAAAAAACCTACAAATCTCAACAAAATTAAAGTTCCAATAGATTTACTGGAGTGCAAATCCAAAGCATTTTCTGGAATGGAATCACTGTTGAGAAACTCTTTCCCCCTCTCTATGTTTTTTTTTTTCAAACCTGAGAACAGCTATAGACATATTGGTTCACTTCAACTGGCTAACCGGGATTCACTCAGATTGCCCCCATACTCTTTATCGTGCATCTTTCCTGTCTCCTCAGCACCATGATCTACAAACATAGTTACAATAACCTTTACTATATGTTGGATCGGGGCCCGATGTGGGCAGGAGGGTCCTGGAGGAGACTGGTCGAATAAAGGCACACGAGGCAAGATGAAGCGAAGACCAATGTTTATTGATCAGAAGGCTCTAATCTTTATACTCTGCCTAGCTCGACCACGTGCATAGGTTGAGTGTGACCGTTACAGGAAAACTGCAGGTCTGCACTTTAAGATTACACAAGTTGCTCATCAGGGGTGACCTCATGGGGGGGGCGGAGTTCCTTATCTATCTAATTTACTACCGGGGGACATGCATTGTCTACTGCTATCGGGAGTAAACATGTGCCTAAGTTGACTCTTAGATTCAGAGCCTCTGCGGATACAAGATTACCCATTACATGCTTATCGAGTTCATCACCCGGTTCTTTTGCCCTCTATTGTCCGAACTGCCTGCCAGGTCAGCGATCGGTGAATTAAACTATGATTATTAATCCGCTCCCCGATGTCTGTCCCTTCGGAACCAGGGCTCTAAGGAGTGTTCCCCCAAGCTGTGGTTCTGTCAGCGACAGTATGCCAATTATGTGCGTGGATCCCACAACTACATTTTGGCCTTTAGGTTAGATCGGCTTAGTATTTTTGCTTTCTTATGCATGCAAACATACAAGAAATCACCTTCTGTTTGATTTCACTGACACACAGGAAGGCAGGAACCCAAAGTAGCATTTTACCTCACAGGTTTACAACACAAGGTTTGTTCCCATCTAGAGAGACAGAAAAGGCTGGGAGACATTTACAGTTAAAGGTAAAGGTCTCCCTTGTTCAAAAACCAGTCACGTCCAACTCTAGGGGATGGTGTTCAACTCCATTTACAGCCTAAGAACCAGTGCTGTCTGCATCTGCAGATATTTCCATGGTCATGACTAGATGCCAAAGTACATGGAATGCTGTCATCTTTCCCACCAAAGTACCTATTTATCTACTTGCAATTTCTTGCTTTCAAATTGCTAGGTTGGCAGGAACTAAGTCATACAATGGGAGTTCATTCCATTGCGCAGCACTCTGGTCTCAAATTGCTAACCTGCTGACCTTCCGGTCATCAAGGTCAGTGTCTTAACTACTAAGCCACTGCGACCCTTTTGGGAGACATTTTTAGGGATATGAAAATCTTTCAAATCTTGATGCTATTGTACATGTAACAGATATCATATTTACTTTCCTTCTGTCCTTCTCTTGTGTCAGCTTGTGATCTTAGGGGAGATGGTTGCACAGAAATATGTGTGTCTTGCACTTTTCTTAATGTACACATTTTGTACATTTACATTTTGTACATATTTTCTCCACTGACTGAAGTATGTTTGTGCACATTTTGCAAATGTATGCAATTTGAGTTACAGTATACATATTTTATTTGAAAGGGGGAGGATCAGCTTTATGATGTTTCTTTCTAATTGCCAGATGTTGTGATTCCTAATAGTCATCCAGGAAATGCTTTGTCAAGAGTCCCGGTATTGCAGTGGTTAAACAGCTGTACTACAGCCAGAAAGTTGTGAGTTCGATCCTGACCAGGGCTCAAGGTTGACTCAGCCTTCCATCCTTCCAAGGTTGGTAAAATGAGAACCCAGTATGTTTGGGGCAGAATGCTAATTAACTTGTGAACTGCCCAGAGGGTGCACTAAGCACTATGGGTGGTATAGAAGTGTAATTGCTTTGCTTTGCTTCTTACTCCAAATATGTCAACATGCATTTATGGAGAAAAGCAAGGATACGTAGCTTTCTATTATTATTATTATTATTATTATTATTATTATTATTATTATTATTATTATTATTATTATTATTATTATTATTATTATTATCATCATCATCATCATCATCATCATCATCATCATCATCATCATCATCATCATCATCATCATCAAACACACAGCCAACAAGATAACAATGCTGGATTTTGTATCAAAATCACTAGTCGAACACTTCCCAAGCATTTAGGACTAAGTGATGTATCGGCGAATTATGCGAGCACATCCGAGCAGGGTGGCCTTCTGCAGCTGACTGATGGTGATTTTGTCATCTCCAATTGTTTCTAAGTGCCTGCCTAGGTCTTTAAGCACAGCACCCAGTGTGCCGATTACCACTGGGATCACCTGTACCAGTTTTTGCCAGAGTTTCTG
Source organism: Bradypodion pumilum (assembly GCA_035047305.1). NCBI lineage: Eukaryota > Metazoa > Chordata > Lepidosauria > Squamata > Chamaeleonidae > Bradypodion > Bradypodion pumilum. Next base: position 386,477,735 of record JAWDJD010000001.1, on the reverse strand, counting down.
CAGTTCAATTTTCAGATCCTGATATCGAGTAATTTTTTCTAGCTGTTTCTTGCTGATTCTGCTGTCACCAAGTATGGCAATGTTGACGATCCATACTTTTCCCCCCTTCACAATCGTAATATCTGGGGTATTATGCTCCAAAACCCTGTCAGTCTGTATTTTAAAATCCCAGATTACTTTTGCATGTTCATTCTCAATTACCTTTTCGGGCTTATGATCCCACCAGATATTTGCTACGGGCAAATGGTGTTTGTGACACAAATGCCAATGAATCATTTGAGCAACTGTATTATGGCGCTGTTTATAATCAGTCTGAGCAATTTTCTTGCAGCAGCTCAGTATATGGTCTATAGTTTCATCCACTTCTCTACAGAGTCTGCATTTGGAGTCATCACCTGATTTTTCTATTCTAGCCTTAACTGCATTTGTTCTGATGGCTTGTTCTTGAGCTGCCAGGATCAGGCCTTCTGTCTCTTTTTTCAGTGTTCCGTTAGTAAGCCATGACCAGGTCTTTTCCTCATCTACTTTTCCTTCGATCTTTTCAAGGAATTTCCCGTGCAATGCCTTGTTGTACTAGCTGTCACGTGGTCCAGCAGGCCGGTCACATGGTTCTGCGGGCCAGTCACGTGGTTCCTCCCACCAGTAGCGGAAGTAAAACACCCCTTGCAATCTGTTTTGCCACAGGATGAGACAGATTTTAAGCTGCTATTTTCTTTGCTTAAACCAGGGGTACCCAAACTATGGTCTGTGTGCCAGATCCGTCCCCCAATGCCAATTCATCTGGCCCACACTGCCCTCATCACTGCCGGAAGTGGAAGTAATGGGCACGTGTGGGTCGGATGAATTGGTGTCGGGGGCCGGATCCAGCTCATAGGCTGTATTATGGGCACCCCTGCTCTACAAGGTTGTGTTGTATGCCCCTCCCCTGTGGGTATTTGCACAAAATCAACAGGTGAAGTCATTCCCACAGCAAGCAGATCCTCCTTACATGATTGAGGAGAGGGTGAAGGGGATTGGGATAATTCATGATAATTTCATGCCTCCCCTCAGGTAGCTGTTGGTTGGATAACATCCTTCATCTCCTCAAACAAGGAATCACCAGTAATATGCATAACCCCTCCCCAATGAGACCAGACAGCTCTCTGTTTGTTTTGAGTACATTGTGTGCTTTCCAAAACAGAAACAAAAAGACCAAAAAGGTTTTGTGCAATAAATCCCCTACCAGCTTTCCCCCATAACAATTCTAGTAACATATTGCCTTCAGTTATATTTCTTAGCTTGAAGCACAGATGGAAAGTTAAGGCAAATGGGTGAGACTTGATACCTATTTAAACAGAATACTTAGACAAAGCAGCACCATTTTCTAATTTTAAGGTGATTTATTAATATTTTCACCTCACTGAACAGAGAAATGGCAGTTCTCATTTTTTTAAAAAAAGACAATATCTAACTAGCCAGTATTTATTTATGTAATGCATTTATATACTACTCATCTGGAGAAAATAATTCCCACTCTGGTTTACAACAATACATTAAAACAGTAAAATAAGAATAAAAAAATACAACTTCCCTCCTGGTGGCAATATATTATAAATAAAAATCTATAAAGTTATAAATCTATAAAGCTTTCAAACTGTAGAACTTTGAGTCTGGAAATGAAACAACAAATAAACAAATGATTAACCAAGAGAAGAGATGCCCTTATATGCCTCTCTGAATAATTCTGTTTTAAGACATTTTTAAAAATATACCCAAAGAACAAGCCTGATGAAGTTCTTCAGGTAAAACACTGAGAAGGCTCTCTTCCTAGTTGCAACCTTCTTTGACATTCCCACAAGTGATCTGAAAGTACTGAGTGATATGGGCAGTAGATCTTTGGAGGAGACACTCCACCAGGTTCTAAACTATTTAGGGCTTTATCTGTTAAGGGCTGCGGTGGCTCAGTGGTTAAGAAGCTCACCTTGTTAGCTAGAAGGCTGGCAAGTTGGCAGTTCAAGACCCAGGTACTGCATGACAGATTGAGCGCCCGTCTCTGTCCCAGCTCTTGGAGACATGAAAGGAACCTCATTTGGGCATTCCCTGACTGGAGTTTCTTCCACAAAAATCCTTTCAACCCAGAATAATTTCTGTACACAAAATTATTATTATTATCTGTTAAGATGAACACCTTGTGTCTGATACAGTATGCAACTAGGAACTAGTGTAGCTGAACCAGGTTTGGGATGATATGATCAACTCTCTTCACTCCAGAAATCAATCTAGCCATGGCATTCTGAACCAATTCCAACCTCTGTGTCAAGGACAAGTGCAACCTCAAGTAAAGCATGTAGGGAGACAGGAATCAATCACGGAAACTATCAATGCAGTTTCCCTCCACACCCAGAGGGGTAAAGGAGGAAGCAAAGAAGAACAACAATGCAGTTAAGACCAATCCCAAAAGTACCCTTAGTATTCTACAGCTACACTAAAGATGTAGTTCAGTGATGGCAAAACTTTTAGAGACCAGGTGCCCAAACTGCAACCCAAAACCCACTTATTTATCACAAAGTGCCAACATGGCAATTTTATCTGAATACATTCACCTCAGACTCCACAGGCTGCCATCTGTGCCGTACCCTCATGCTGCATGTGAGCCATCCGCCTTACCCCAAACAGAGGAGGGAGGGAGGGCTCCCATTGGGTTGCTGGGCAGAAGGGCGGGTGATGTGAGAAATGTCCTCAGGTGCACGTGGAGAGGTGGAGGGGAGCAGTCCAGCACCACGACCCTCTGGCTTTCTAGTAATGAATTCTGGTGAACTCTGTGTTGAGGTGATGGCCACATGCTCACAGAGAGGGCTCTGAGTGACCCCTCTGGCACGCGTGCCATAGGTTCACCACCACTGATGTAGTTTCTCCATTCATGGCCACAGATTAGGCTACAACCAAAAAAGACAGGTAGCAGAGTTTCCCCCAAACAAAAGAAGTAGAGATTCCCCCAAATAGAAACAATGACCCTTCCTCTTCCCCCCCCTAAAAATAAGTCATGAGAGGATCTTGAGTTTCTGCCTGCTATAGGGCTATATCATAACATCATGTTACATTCATAAGATATGCCTATACTGGGGGTTAAATGAGAATAACACAACCAAGTGTGCTACATTTTCTTTTATTAATTCATTTAGCTTTCTGGTCCCACATTTTTATTAGTTGGAACCAACTGAAAACTAAGTCAACAAGTTGGCAGGTAGGGGGTAGGGGGATAAATGGGAAAGAAAAACCTCCTTATGTAATTGAACTGCCAAACTGACTTTGGAAAAGGAGAACATTGGCTTTAACTAGCACTACATTCTTGTGCTGTGTTTGGAACGTATTATATTTTCATTGGCACCTGTCAAATGTGAGAGGAAGGCTGTTATCCACCAGCTCATACACAGACACACAATTTGAACATTCATTTTATGCTCCATTTTGTATATGTAAAACTGTTAAACAGTTAGCTTACTGTCAACACAAAATGTTGGCTTAAATACATAGTGACACTTCAAAAATGTTCTTAGAATGAATAAAAAATGTGATGTCTGTTTCAATACACACTCTTAATCATTCCTTTTCATTTCATCCATTTTCCCTACCCCCTTAACTCCCATGGCTGACTCTGCCTCACTTATTTATTTATTTCACCAAGCTGTGAAAATTTGTTTTCATGTTAGCTGTTTTGTGCTTTGGGGCCTGACTACCCAATTTTGAATGTGTAGGCAAAAACACATATTACTGTATGCAGGAAAATATGAGAGACACTGCAAGGATGAAACACACAATTGTGTCAACCACTCTTTAACACTCAAGAAGAAATTGAGGTTTTTTTAAAAAAAGAAACCAATAACAACGACAGGCCCTTAAAAAGGAATAGTACCTTGTTGTGGTGGAGGGGCTTGTGTGCTCTAATGATGCTAGGAGCTACGCTGAACAGTTGTATCCATATCATACAGGTCTTGGCTGAAGAACTGGGCTAAATCTGTTCCACAACCCATTTAATATGGTAAGAACATGTAATTCTGATTCCATGCTGGCTTGATTATTGCCCAGTTTAAAAAGAATGGTGTTGGATACTATGGCTCCTGGGCATCAGCCAAAAAATGTGCTACATGGCTCAACTCCTTTTGCTAGGCAACCAGGAGATGGAGTTGATGAGTGACTGGAAGACAATTTTAAAAAATCTGGTTGAGGGAAGAAAACTATTTGATTATAGAAACCTGTTACCAATCTGAGCCATCAAAACATGGATTTGAAAAAGTATGTAGCAAATTTGGAAAGAAACCCATCCAGACTTGGAAATTAGTGAGCAAAGACTAATGTGCCAGTTGTTGTTCAGTCACACGGTCAAGTCTGACCCGTTGCAACCTCATGGACCACAGCATGCCAGGCTCCTCTGTCATGCTGCCATTCTCCAGTCTGCCCAGATCCACACCCACTACGTCAACACTGCTGTTTAACAATCTCATCCTCTGCCGTTCCCTTCTCCTTTTGCCTTTGATCTTTCCCAGCATCAGGGTCTTCTCCAGTGAGTCATCTCTTCTCATTTGGTGGCCAAAGTACTTGGGCTTCAGTATCTGTCCTTCAAAGGAACAGTCAGGGTTGATTTCCTTTAGGATTGACTGATTTGATCTCCTTGAAGTTCAGGGAACTCTCAAAAGGATGGACCAGAGACATATTATTTTAAAATGGGGGTCCTCAACCTTTTTAAGCTGTGGGCTGGACCACACCCCCTAAGACTGTTGGCGGGCTGGACCCCTGCCGCCGCCATTTTCACTGCCACCGCCTCAATCCTTTCCCCTTCCGCTTGGCTTGTGTCCCTAACTGTGACCTGTAGCAGGGTAGCTGTTGTAAAGCTTACACTATCCGCCCTGCTATGGAGCGCCATTAGGGACATGCCAAGCAGAGGGGAAAAGGATTGAGGTAGTAGCGGCAGAAGCTGCAGCAGGAGTGAGAGTGCAGGCCACATGAAATGGTGTGTCAGCCAGATCTGGCCCATGGGTTATAGGTTGAGAACCCCTGTTTTAAAACATAAGTTCTTTGTTGATGTCAAATTACAAGAGATTGTAAACAGATCAGTACAAGATCCACCAAGCATAACTTACAGGTATAAGGCAGCTAATTTACAAACCAAGAAGCAAGTAGTGGAGGAAAGAGAGACCAATAGGGCTACTGAAAAATAAGAAGAAGCAGCTGGAAAAGATTTTGAAGAACCAATGGTCAGTGACAAATTATCTGTTTAGATTAAGGTTCAAAGAAAGTGGTAGAAAGAATTTGACTGCCCAAACTGAACCATGTTAACAAAGACAATTTGGCTAAAATATTGAAGAAAGTGAATGAAGCTGTCTTGATTATTCCATTAGAAACATTAGCTCAAACAAATCAGCTAATGTATGCAACAGCTTCTGTTACTACTGAAGAATTGGATTTGAAACACTAAAATAACTAAGTAATTAAGAATGGAAAACAAAAATGGAAAATTCACTTGGAGATGGGGGGAAAAACATTCAATTAGATTTGAGTCATCCACAAATGTGAGGTGCTGATTAGGAACCACTGCCGAGCACTTTTTGAGTATAAGTCATCAAACTAGTACAAATGCAGCTAATAGTAGCATCAGCTAGCCCATATTTTAGTATCCAGAAGATTATCATCTGTTAGGGATGTTTTAGCTATGGTTATCCTATTGGACTAGATGACCCTTGGGGTGCTTTCCAACTTTCAATTCTATGGTTTCATGAAGAAGGCATGAAAAATAAATGAATGGCTAAAATTAGAAAATCCAAGAATTCAAGATCACTGTCTAAAAATGTAAAGCCTGAAGGTGTACTGAAAGAACTCTGAAATGGCAAGGTAGATGAAATGGAGGATCCCAGTCAACATGATGGGTTGAGCAACAACAAGCAACAGTGAATAAATGAGGAAATGAGTATGGGTTTGGTTTGGTTGGATGTCATAATGTCATTCCTTATGGTATAAAGAATGATGGAATATGGCCATAAATAACAAGCTAACATGTGAACTAAAACTAAAAAAAAGTGTGACAAAGAATAATGAGTTTATAGATATTTGGGGATAATTTATTGAATATGTATTTCATAAATCCATAGGAGTTAAGCCTGGTCAAGAATATTTAACATTTTGGAAATAGGGAATAAGATACAGTACCTATAAATGAACAGATAGGTTTGTTTAGAGAAGTACAGCAATACCTCATACAAAGTCTGCTTCATACAACATCGAATTCATACAACATCGCCTAATTTCATGAAAAAAGTTGCCTCATACAAAGGCTTTGTATGAGGCATTGGGGTTTCCCCCAGGTTGCATTGTGCCTGGGCAGTATAAAGGGCAGGACGCATGTGTGCATTGCTCTTGTGGGTTTTGCACGAGGTGAAGAGTGTTTAGGAGTGGCTTTGAGCATGATTTTGGATTTTTTTTTATTTTTTCATCAGAATTTTTAGAAGCATTCCTGGTTTTTTTGCAGCATTCTTCAGGTTCTTGGGCAATCATAGTTGTTTGACATATTTTTGTAATGTATTTTGCCTTTAGACAATTATTTCTTAAAGTTCTGTCAGTTTCCTGTCTGTTTCCTTGACTTTGCCCTGAAGTCTTTGCTGTTACAGTACAATGTATCTCTATGGAAACGACGTTGTACGAGGCATTGCGGCAAGGATTTGGACGTTGTATGAGGCATCGCAGCTAGGATTTGGCATGCACAATACAAAGTCCAATTCCGTATAAAGTCCAAACTTGTGGAACCAAGTTTGGACGTTGTATGAGGTATCACTGTATGTATAAGAGAACAAGGTCCCATGGTGGAGGGTGCACATTGTAGATGTAATATCAAGTGTCTAGATATGTATGATTATTTTTCTGTAATATTGAGATTTGTTTTAAGTGATGTGATATATTTGTTTGTTTTATGTTTTAATTAAATAAAAATTAATAAAAATGACAAAGGGAACTTCCATGCATATTTACTAAGGTGTAGCAGCCACCAGAAAAATCTGTACTTTCTCTCTGCTTCTTAGCTACCGTATTTTTGGACCATAAGATGCACTTTCCCCCAAAAAAGTGGGAGGAGGGCGCGTCACATAGTCCAAATGCTGTCCAGCAAGGCTCTTGTAAAAGGATATTCTACAACAGCCGCAGCTGGCCAAAGACCTCCACCACTACCGCCACAGCTGTTCCGGGGCCAGGGAAGAAAGAAGGGCAGTGGAAAGAAAGCCATATGTTTAACGGGCCATTACCACAGGTGGCCATTAGAGGGCGTAAATCACAATTTCCTATTTAAATGCATTGGAAATCAATTTCTTGTGTTCTAAAGCTTTTCTGTTTGTATGTTCCCAATGCATTTAAGTGGGAAACCAAACCTGTGCATAAAAATACAGGGTTTCGTTTACCTTTCTTGTTCCTGCTCCATGTGTCCCTGCTCCTTTGTCCCTGCCACAGTGGTCAAATTGGAGGGGCAAGCCATGCTTCCTGGTTGCAGGGAGAACAAGAGGCTAGCCTAGAGCATCGCTTCCTGCCTCAGTGCAATTGGCATGCCCGCCCATTTCCCCTGCAGTGCTACCACTGGTTGGTGGTGAAAGTATTATACTATTTGATTCAGAATTCCCCCCTTGTTTTCCTGCTCTAAAAACTGGGTGCTTCTTATGGTTACGTGTGTCTTATGGTCCATAAAATATGGTACCTAGAAATACAAGCAGGAGAGACAAGCAGGGAGGAAAGAGCTACATCCCTAATATAAATTAATCTGCATAATTGGGATGCTACAATCCAGAAAGTTTACAGGCATGCACAGTATTCTCCAAAGATCAGTAACCTTCTTCTCAACTACAGTCCAGGGAAAGGGACAACCATGGCATTTTGTGGCAGGGTGCTGAAGTAGAGTGCTGGATGAAGGTGCAAAGGCCTTGGTTCAGCTCCCAATAGAGCCATGGAAACTCACTGTGCATGACAATGGTAAATCATACCTTCAATATCTCATTTATCTTCCAAATCCTCTTAGGGTCACGATAACTTGCAAGTGACTTAACAACACATAACAACAATGCAACTTTTTATACTTTTAGAAACATGGGTATTTTTAAACATGGAAGAAAGCTGTTCTAAATTTTCTTCCTAGAAACACTCCAGCCAATTTGCTCAATGCCCATATGTTGCCCAGGCATATGGTAATCTTCATCCTTTGTAGACTAGGTTTCAGGTTCATTTCCAACATATTTGGCTTAACAGACACTTGCCCTGCTAATGTCTCCCATTGATGTAGCCCTGGTCCATATACAGGGCAGGCAGAGTTGAGACAGAATCTTGCGCAGGGCACTGTAACCCCTTGCTGGCCATTTCTTTTTTTATGATTTACGAATTTGTAATGTTATGTACCCTGTCTCTTTAGAACAAGACATTCCTTTGTGTTCCTTCCAGAATAAACATAACACATTAAAAATATAACACAGAAAACTGTGCCACGTAAAACATGAATTAAAACCAAGAAGACATCAAAACAAATGGAGAGCAAAGCATGCATGCCAACAAAGCTAAAACTTTCAAAGCTACAACAAGACTTTAAAGGCTTGGGAAACTAAAATGTTCTTTGCTTGACATTGAAAAGAAAGTGAAGTGTGCTCTTTTTGAAGTGGGCATTCAACAGTTAGAGGTGGCAACTTAACTCCTCCCTTTCTATAGCCACCTTCATGTCTCATTCAGTGAGCGCACTCAAAAGATGGCCTCAGTGAGGAAGAGTCAGTCATTCCAGTTCTAAGTTTCTTGGTGATAAAGGTATGAAAGATCAAAACCAGCACTTTTGAGTTGTGCCTTAAGAACTGAATAGGAAACATAAAGGAAGCAAAGATACAGAAAAGGTGAAGAGAAGGAAAAAAGGAGTAAATTAGAACAGGAAATAAAGATACTAGAAAAAAACAACAGATGATGACTAAGGAAAAAAGGATTTGAATATGATCTTGCCATTAAAGAAAGAATTACAGGATAAAGATCTAGGAAAAAAATCCCAGATAAATTTAATATTCTTGAAAAGATAATATTTTGAATTTAGTAACAAAAATTCTAAAATGTTAGCAAAAGCAGATGAAGATTAAAAGTCAGAAACAAATTGGGTATAATATTGAATAAAGAGGGGGAAATCATTGTACCTCATACAATGATTTTAATCCGTTCCACAGGCCTCGTTGTTGTATGAAACAATTGCTATATGATGCATGCATCGTATAGCAATTTTCCCTATGGGATGCATCGTACAATGATTTTTTTAGCTAAGTGGTTTTTCCCATTGAAAAATTGTTGTACAATTTTTTTCCCTTAGAGAAAATTGTTATGCGGGACGCCATTTCCCCCCAAAACCTAATTGTTATGTGATTTTGTTGTTATACTGGGGCGATTGTTGTATGAGGTTCTGTATTTGGCTTAACATACACTTGCCCTGCTAACATCTCCCATTGATGAAGGATAAAATAAGTATACTACAAGAGTTTTACCAAGAGTTATATACCACCAAAAATATACAAATACAGATAAAATGAGGGAATATTTGAGGAAGTATAACAGATTGAAGCTACAAGAAAATCACAGATCAAGAATGGAGAAAAAAATAACTAATGAAGAAATAAATTAGCTATAAAGAAATTGAAGATAGGGAAAGCTTCAGGAAGAGATGGGTTGAATCCTGGGTTTTAAAAAGATTTAAAATGTTTCTGATCCCTAAATTGAACACATTATTTAATCATAATAAGCAGAAACAACTAAGAATTGAAAGCTATCATAGATTTCCCTAGTCTCAAGTAGAATCTTACGCACTCTGAAGCAGCAAAGACCTTATGCTGGCTTCCTAAAGTGGAGGTCTTGTGATAGTGGAGGTCTTGTGATAGTGGGGTAATGGGCTATGTTATTCTTACACTGCTACAGTCCACATGGAACTTGCTGCAGGTACAGCATCTTGCTGCTTCTGGGAGGTGTATGACCTCATTCCCAGGAACTTGCCCCTCTCTTATAATCTTTGCCTATAGCAATGTTGGGGCCAGAACAGGTATCAATCCCAGTCCCTCCTTCACAATGTCTGTTTCTCATCCTCAAATATAGTGTGATTAACAGCATTTTACAAACTATCCAGCTTTTATGAACCTCTGAGTTTACTTTTTGACCTAACATACTGAGGCAACAACATTATTTCTCCTTCTTGAGTTTACTTGTATTTTGAGGGAATCTTGACTTTCAAATGTTAATTTGTGCAGCTGCAGAAATGCGCCCTATGGGAAAACTACAGATAAAATCATATTATTTATTCATTTAATAAAACTTACATATATTAAATAAAATATTTATTACTAATTTGCTCTGCAACAACACCCATCAGTTAATTAGCTTGCCTTAAGAAGCCCAAAATCATAACAAGTGTCACTGACCACTGAAAAGATGTGTAGAGGTCCCATGTGCTATGTATCCTAACCATTGGGGACTACAGCCTGATTCCTACACAGGCATCACGTAGCTCAGAGACAACCATGTCGAGGTGGGATTCAGTCACTGCTTGTCTTGAAGTACGGTACTTAGAGAAAGAACCATGTTGAAGGTCTAAACCTAAGGATGGGTAAAACATTTGTTCTATATTAGATTTTGGTATGAAAATTTGCAGATTTCTTGTAGGGATGTGCAATTTTAAACAACTAAAAATGAGACACAGCAAAAATGGGAAATTTACATGCAAAAGAAAAATTTGATTGCTTAGTACTGAAGACTTTTATTTTCAAATTATTTATATTCACCCATGATGGCATTGCTGAATTAGGCTTGGCACTTCCCAATTAGTTCTGATGATCATCTTATTTTGAACCACTACATGACAGGCAAAGAACAACATGACAGAAATAGCTGTAATTACCGAGTTTGGGGGGAATTTTGTTCAGTTTATTTTCAACAAGACTGTAACTAAAATCTGCATAATCTCTTCACAAATTGGATGAAAACCATGTACACATCTAATGTACATATCACTGTAGCTAGCTTAACACAACCAGAGTCTTGGATTTCCTCAGATGTACATCCAGCCAATCATTACTCAGAGCATTGTAGGTTCCTTTCATTTTGTCATCGTCGGTTCAAGCTTTAACCACCTGGAAGTTCAGGCCATGTCCCTGGAAGGCAGAATTCTCTTTCTTATTGTAACTTATCAGAGTCTAAATTTTGTGTACCCCACCTCAAAGGGATTGTGTTCACTTTGGTTTCTCTGCTTTTCTTTTGCCTCCCTTAGTGGCGAAGGTTACTTCTGTGTAGGGCTTTTTAAAAAGACCATGTAGACTTACAATATTGAAAATGTTTCAGGTTCAGCTTTCAAACTTTGCATCTTTTCCATTTTGCTCTTAGAAATTGAAGTCAAAGAGGTGCCTTATATCACAGTCAGAAGGATACATATTAGTCAAATAGTACTAATGGGATCTCAGATAGTAAACAAAACAACAAAAAAGACAAGAAAGTTATGGCTGATCAGCATGAATGCCAATATTTGGAATCAGATACAACACAAGAAGAAGAAGAAGAAAGAGTAACTCTTGTATTTAAATGTGAGCTTTCATGGATCAAGTCCACTTCATCAGACATAAGAGTGAGACCTCATGGCATCGATTTATACACATCAGGTACAGAGGTACTAATTCTTCTTCTTCCGTGTCTAGGCCAGGCGTGAAACTGCCAAAATGAAGGCACCTTTTAGTGAGTTTATTCTTTCGCCTGACCTAGTATGAGAAATATTAACCAGCAACACAAGGTTGCCATTACCAGGGTGTGCCCGATTGTGGTTCAAAGATACCACAATCTTTGAGGAGGCACTTTCTATGTACCCCAGAGGTACTAATGGGGTGGTACTTACAGCAGTTCTCCCCAATTTGATGCCCTCCAGAGATGTCTGGAGTCATTCACAACCAAGAGTGATGGGAGCTGTTTCAGAGCATCTGGAACTAATTTAGTTTGGAAATACTGTACTGACATAGGGAAAAGTCAGTGAGTGGGTGGCACTAACTGCCCAATTGATGGTTATAATGGTACCCAGTGGTATGAAATGGGAAATAAGCAAGATGCCTAGGGATGGAGGTGTTTTCAGAGGCTACTTTCTCTCCTCCCTGTCTTTGTGTGTAAATCTCCAAACCCCATTGCGCTTTCTTATTTCATCTCATGGAAATATACATTTGCCAATCTAGTATCCAGTTCTGCCTCAAGGGTTGCCCTATGCAATCTTCACTGCCTAATTTGACATTTTGGTAGGCAGTGGCTTAGTGGTTAAGATGGTGAACTTGATGACCATAAGGTCGGCAGGCCAGCAGTTCAAGACCCAAGTACTGCATAACAGAGCACCCATCGTCTGTCTCAACTCCTGCTAACTTAGCAGTTTGAAAGCAAGACATTGCAAGTACTGTACTGTAGATAAATAGGTACTGCTTTGACGGGAAAGGTAATAGTGTTTTGTGCACTCCAGCATCCAGTCATGCCTGCCACATGACCACAGAAATGTCTGCAGATGCAGACAGCGCTGGCTTTTTGTTTTTAAAGGGAGATGAGCACCACACCCTAGAGTTGGACACGGCTAGCTTTTGAGCAAGAGAGACCTTTACCTTTAATAAGGGTTTTGCCTATCCGTGGTTTTGGATTTTGTACAAGGACAACATTTTTCTCCTTTCTGTTGGATTCCTTCATGTTCCTCTGCCAAAATTTATTTTGAAACCACAAGTTGGAACCAATATCATGTCTAACTAGTAATTTACAGAAGAAACTTTAAAACATGATCCTGGCTTTACCATTCCCAGCTTGCAGATGTTAAATAACACCACTAAACTTCTCTGCATGAATCAGAAGAATGGCAGGCACCTAAATACATAAGCCTATTGGGGAGTGATATATCATGCTGCAAAAACAAGTAAACCTAGTCTTTATTTTTGCCTCTGGGAGAGTATCTATAATGAAAATATAAATACATATGTTAGTAGCAGAAAAGCAGTGTAAGTTATTACTGACATGTTGTTTACGAAGTCCACACTCTGAATACAGTGTGCCTATAACTAATCCTTGTGACTCTGAAAATGTTAAATTCAACTCTTTCCCTTCAAATGGAGAGTGAGGGGGAAGAAGGTGACTTGTGATAGTGTGAACTGGGGAGAGTGAAATAAGCACTCACCACATCACATGGATTTTCATCTATCTGTCTATCTATCTATCTATCTATCTATAGATAAGAAGCAACAGTTAGGACAGAACACGGAATGACAGAATGGTTTGGAATATGAAAAGGAGTAAGACAAGGCTGCATTTTATCACCCTGCTTATTCAATCTATACACAGAGCACATAATGCGCAATGCAGGGATGGAGGAATCACAATATGGGATCAAAATTGCTGGGAGAAACATCAACAATTTGAGATATGCAGACGATACCACCCTAATGGCAGAAAGTGAGGAAGACCTAAAGAACCTCTTGATTGGATTGAAGGAGGAGAGTGCAAAAGCTGGCTTGAGACTCAATATCAAGAAAACCAAGATAATGGCAACAGGTCCCATCAGTCCCTGGAAAATAGATGGGGAAGAAGTAGAAGCAGTGACAGATTTTACTTTCCTGGGATCTAAGATCAGTGCAGATGGCGACTGTAGCCATGAAATAAAAAGACGACTGATTATGGGGAGACAAGCAATGAGAAACCTGGGGAATACAGTGAAAAGCAGAGACATCACCTTGAAAACAAAAATTTGCATAGTCAAAGCAATGGTATTCCCAGTGGTAATTATGGGTGTGAGAGCTGGACCATTAGGAAGGCTGAGCGCAGAAGCATAGATGCCTTTCAGATGTGGTGTTGGAGGAGAGTCCTGAGAGTCCCTTGGACAGCAAAGAGAACAAATAGGTCAATACTGGAAGAAATCAATCCTGACTGTTCATTGGAGGTACAAATAGTGAAGATGAAGCTAAAGTACTTTGGACATCAAATGAGAAGGGAGGACTCACTTGAGAAGGCCTTGATGCTGGGAAAGGTGGAGGGCAAGAGAAGAAGGGGCCGTCCAAAGATGAGATAGATAGATGGTATTGTAGACACAATGGGCACAGAGCTTGGTGGGCTGAGGAGAATGGTGGAGGATAGAGGTGCCTGGAGGAAAATGGTCCATGGGGTCGCAAAGGGTCGCAATTGACTGTGCGACTGAACAACAACAACAAAATCTATCTATCTATCTATCTATCTATCTATCTATCTATCTATCTATCTATCTATCTATCTATCTATCTATCTATCTATCTATCTATCTATCTATCTATTATATTTATACCCTGCCCATCTAGGAGATTTTCATACTAACAACAGAAAACTCACACATTAAAAACAGCCACACATTTAAAAATAATACATATAGATATACCAGGAACAAAAAAAACATATTTTAAATATTTTTTGCAAACTTCTGAAAGCTTCAAGAGAATAACAGTGTGATAATGACATCTTTCTACATCCTCATTTCCCATCAAGAATTTCTTAGGAACAAATCCTGACATGCTTTTTTTTTTAAAAGGAATAATGAAGCCAAAATGAAAAGAGATAGGTTGAAAGAATCTAGGAAAGGTAGTGGTTTGATCTTGGCGTAATTAGTGTTGATGGCAACAAAGATCATGCAGGGAGCAGTAGAAGGGAAAGACCCTCCATTGGTTGAGTCCTTGTGGAGCAGTGGTTAAGCTGCAGTACTACAGCCAAAGCTCTGGTCACAAATTGGAGCTCAATCTTGATGGGATCGAGGTTGACTCAGCTTTCTATCCTTTGAGGTTGGTAAAAATAAGTACCCAGTGCTTTGGGGAAAAATGCTAATTACACTGTGAACGGCCCAGAAAGTGCTCTGCTATAGGGTGGAATTTCAGTATACAGTAATTGTGACTGCTATTGCTAAAAATGAGAAGTATAATATGGCATGTGATAGGGAACTAGTGGGTTATCGGCAATTGCACCCATCTCCAAATATGGGTATTTTACTCCCATCTTATATCACCACTGGGATATATTGACTAGAAGCCAAACCTCACTCATGAAGATGGCGGTGGGCTGTACAAAATGACACTACCGTATTTTTCGCCCTATAAGACGCTCCGGCATGTAAGACGCACCCAATTTTAAAGGAGGGAAATCTAGAAAAAAAGATTCTGAACCAAATACTGTACTAAAAGGGAAGAAAAAAAACACATCTTTTCAGAAACCCCACATGTCCAGGTACAATAAAGCCACCACAAAAATACTCAAAGTCAAAATCTACCTGCCTTAGTCAACCTCCAAGAGGAACAAAGGGCCGGGAGGGCACGATGCTTCGCAGCAGCGGCGTCTTCGGAGCCACGGAAGGCTCCCTTTATCTCCCCGCCGATGGTGGGGGCGGGGAGAGCGCGGCAGCGGCGGCGTCTTCGGAGCCTCCCGGGCCACGGAAGGCTCCCTTTATCTCCCCGCCGATGGTGGGGGCGGGGAGAGCGCGGCAGCGGCGGCGTCTTCGGCTCCCTCGGCCAGGGAGCCCTTTTAACCTCCCCGGCCGGTGGCAGGGGGCGGGGAGGGACGGCTTCGCGCGGCGCGGCTTGGCTCGGCTTGGCTCGGCTCCCTTTATCTCCCCACCGATAAAGGGAGCCACGCCGCGCCGCGCCGCGCCGCGCGAAGCCGTCCCTCCCTGCCCCCTGCCACCGGGCGGGGAGGTTAAAAGGGCTCCCTGGCCGAGGGAGCCCTTTTAACCTCCCTGCCCGGTGGCAGGGGGCGGGGAGGGATGGCTTCGCGCGGCGCGGCTTGGCTCGGCGCGGCTCGGCTCCCTTTATCTCCCCGCCGATAAAGGGAGCCGAGCCGCGCCGCGCGAAGCCGTCCCTCCCCGCCCCCTGCCACCGGGCGGGGAGGTTAAAAGGGCTCCCTGGCCGAGGGAGCCCTTTTAACCTCCCTGCCCGGTGGCAGGGGGCGGGGAGGGATGGCTTCGCGCGGCGCGGCTTGGCTCGGCGCGGCTCGGCTCCCTTTATCTCCCCGCCGATAAAGGGAGCCGAGCCGCGCCGCGCGAAGCCGTCCCTCCCCGCCCCCTGCCACCGGGCGGGGAGGTTAAAAGGGCTCCCTGGCCGAGGGAGCCCTTTTAACCTCCCTGCCCGGTGGCAGGGGGCGGGGAGGGATGGCTTCGCGCGGCGCGGCTTGGCTCGGCGCGGCTCGGCTCCCTTTATCTCCCCGCCGATAAAGGGAGCCGAGCCGCGCCGCGCGAAGCCGTCCCTCCCCGCCCCCTGCCACCGGGCGGGGAGGTTAAAAGGGCTCCCTGGAGCCCTTTTAACCTCCCCGCCCGGTGGCAGGGGGCGGGGAGGGATGGCTTCGCGCGGCTTGGCTCGGCGCGGCTCGGCTCCCTTTATCTCCCCGCCGATAAAGGGAGCCACGCCGCGCCGCGCCGCGCCGCGCCGCGCCGCGCGAAGCCGTCCCTCCCTGCCCCCTGCCACCGGGCGGGGAGGTTAAAAGGGCTCCCTGGAGCCCTTTTAACCTCCCCGCCCGGTGGCAGGGGGCGGGGAGGGATGGCTTCGCGCGGCGCGGCTTGGCTCGGCGCGGCTCCCTTTATCTCCCCGCCGATAAAGGGAGCCGAGCCGCGCCGCGCGAAGCCGTCCCTCCCCGCCCCCTGCCACCGGGCGGGGAGGTTAAAAGGGCTCCCTGGCCGAGGGAGCCCTTTTAACCTCCCTGCCCGGTGGCAGGGGGCGGGGAGGGATGGCTTCGCGCGGCGCGGCTTGGCTCGGCGCGGCTCGGCTCCCTTTATCTCCCCGCCGATAAAGGGAGCCACGCCGCGCCGCGCCGCGCCGCGCCGCGCGAAGCCGTCCCTCCCTGCCCCCTGCCACCGGGCGGGGAGGTTAAAAGGGCTCCCTGGAGCCCTTTTAACCTCCCCGCCCGGTGGCAGGGGGCGGGGAGGGATGGCTTCGCGCGGCGCGGCTTGGCGCGGCGCGGCGCGGCTCCCTTTATCTCCCCGCCGATAAAGGGAGCCGAGCCGCGCCGCGCGAAGCCGTCCCTCCCCGCCCCCTGCCACCGGGCGGGGAGGTTAAAAGGGCTCCCTGGAGCCCTTTTAACCTCCCCGCCCGGTGGCAGGGGGCGGGGAGGGACGGCTTCGCGCGGCGCGGCTTGGCTCGGCGCGGCTCGGCTCCCTTTATCTCCCCGCCGATGGTGGGGGCGCGGAGAGCGCGGCTGCCGTATATTTGCCTTATAAGACGCACCAACTTTTCCCCCCCAGTTTTGGGGAAGAAAAAGTGCGTCTTATAAGGCGAAAAATACGGTAGGCTAGCTGAGGGGCATTAGAAATTATTTAGGGCTACCCTGATCCTGTTCTAGTTTTATGCTGGTAGAATGGTTGTGAGTATGGACTATGGGTGTTGGCAAAAGAAGACTCAGCTTTACCCCCTCAAGTCCTCCCCCCCTCCCTTTCTCTGCTACTTCTTCGTTCTTCAGAAAGATGCTTTCAACCAGCGCACAGTTGTGCCAGCAGATGTAGCTATACCAGCAGACTTGGATTCAGTCAGCAGAAGGCATTTATGTTGGAACAAGAGTAACTGTTCCAGCACAGCAGGTTTTTTGCCTATTCTAAACATGTGGTGGCTCAAGTGGTTAAGACACTGAACTCACTGACTGGAAGTTCGGAGTTCTATTCCCGGGTACTGCATGATGGAATGAGTGCCCATGTCTGTCCCAGCTCCTGCCAACCTAGTACAGTGATACCTCATACAACGTACAAATTTGGTTCCACAAGTTTGGACTTTATATGGATTTGGATTTTGTATGAGGCATGCAAAATCCTAGCCGCGATGCCTCATACAAAGTCCAAATCCTTGCTACGATGCCTTGTACAACGTCGTTTCCATAGAGATACATTGTACTGTAACAGCACAGACTTCAGGGCAAAGTCAAGGAAACAGACAGGAAACTGACAGAACTTTAAGAAATCATTGTCTAAATGCTAAATACATTACAAAAACATGTCAAACAACCCTGATTGTCCAAGAACCTGAAGAATGCTGCAAAAATCCCAGGAATGCTTCTAAAAATTCTGATGAAAAAATTAAAAAAAATCCAAAATCACGCTCAAAACCACTCCTAAACACTCTTCGCCTCATGCAAAACCCACAAGAGCAATGCACGCATGTGTCCTGCCTTTTATACTGCCCAGGCACAATGCAACCTGGGAAAAACTCCAATGCCTCATTCAAAGTCGCAGCGACTTTGTATGAGGCAACTTTTTTCAAGAAATTAGGCGGTGTTGTATGAATTCGATGTTGTACGAAGCGGACTTTGTATGAGGTATTACTGTAGTTCGAAAGCAAGAAGTTGCAAGTAGATAAATAGGGATCACTTTTGTGGGGAGGTAAACAGTGTTCCTTGCACGCTGGTGTTTAGTCGTGCCTGCCACATGTCCATGGAAATATCTGCAGATGAAGACAGCACTAGCTCTTTGGTTATAAACAGAGATGAGCACTGAACACTAGAGTCGGATACGACTGGATTTCAAGCAAGGGTGACCTTTAGCTTTACCTAAACATGCTACCTCTAGCATGTCTTTGCACTGCCTATTTAACAACTGATTGTAGCACAGCCCAACCTCATTTAAAGGCCTGCAGTTCCTCACCTAGAATCTCCATCTTCCACTGACCATGTTGGCTGGAAGAGCCTGGATGTTGTAGCCCAAACTTTGCAGGCGCACCCCCCCAATAACGGACACAGACAACATTGAAAGTGGATAACAGCATAGGGCCACATTTATTGATTCAATGCCCTAGTCCGAATTATAAATTTGCATTGGTAAAACGACCAATTGTAATTCCTAAGGCAAGCAGGCCGAAGTAACACTGGTAAGGTACCGTAGTCAATAACTAACTTATGACCCCACCCTCTGACGCGTATCCGTGAAATCACAGGGGTGATGCATGCTGGTTAGCAATCGTCATCACCCCATCGCCTGGTTCGTCGTTGACCGGACAACGTTTAACTAATTTATTCCTGTCTAGTGTTGTCCAGTCAATTGCGAACCTGCCGGATACTTGTGGGTCATACTGTTTACCTTACCAGTGCTACCCGCCAATGTGACCAAAGTCAACAGTAGGAACACAGAAAGCCCCCTATATCAAACCATAGCAACAGTGTGGGATGGGCAAAAAAGCCAGGACCCGGAGCCAATATGGGTCCCAACCAAAAATTCCCACCCGGCCCCGAAGCGACCATAATATCACACTGTTAACTAGGGAGGGGGTGGAGGGGAAAAAACTTCTCCGCTCCGTCGCTGAGGTAAAATGGCAGCTTGGCTGCCTCGTGGCCACCCCTTTTATAAGGGAGCTGGCCACGCCCCTAACTACCCGGATTCTCTGTCCTGTGGGGGGGGCCCCGCAAAGGGCGCAGCGGCCATTTTGGCGCCGCGCTTGCATTGCAGGCGCACCCCCCCAATAACGGACACAGACAACATTGAAAGTGGATAACAGCATAGGGCCACATTTATTGATTCAATGCCCTAGTCCGAATTATAAATTTGCATTGGTAAAACGACCAATTGTAATTCCTAAGGCAAGCAGGCCGAAGTAACACTGGTAAGGTACCACCCCAAAATTGCCAACGGCAATTGGTTACAATGTATCAATTTGTATCAATTTGTTTGTTGACAACAAACAAATTGTTGACCGTAGTCAATAACTAACTTATGACCCCACCCTCTGACGCGTATCCGTGAAATCACAGGGGTGATGCATGCTGGTTAGCAATCGTCATCACCCCATCGCCTGGTTCGTCGTTGACCGGACAACGTTTAACTAATTTATTCCTGTCTAGTGTTGTCCAGTCAATTGCGAACCTGCCGGATACTTGTGGGTCATACTGTTTACCTTACCAGTGCTACCCGCCACACGGAGGGGCTTCAAAGAAGACCTGACGCCCCCCCCCAGACCGTCAGCTCGGTCAACAGGCCTGCTCGCCAATCACCCAACAGGAGGTCCATACCTCCTCGCGACAGATGGACCCCATCCCCTGCGTACAAGTCATAATTTTGTAGACTAATATCGGGGTGATGACTAACCCGTCCCCAAGCCCTGTTGGCAAGAAACCGCGCCATTGCCTTATTGACCGCGCGCCTAGCGCGGTCAAGGGCCAGGAGGTTAATGCCCCCTCTGTAAGAATGGCGCGGGACAATGTCCGACCAAACCAGGGTTGTGGCAGGCCAGACATAATGCAAGTAGGCGAGGTCCTCGCAAATCGCATGCTTAAGCGATAAGCCGGTGACCTGGCCCAAATCATTGCCCCCCAGGTGGATGATTAGAATGTCAGGCGGGTCAGCACCCAGGCCAGAAAAAAGGAAAGGCCGCAGCTCCCGCCATAACATCCCAGGCTTACCATGCCATGCGAGACTGGCGTGGTCACCCAGTCCCAGTCGGGGTCCCCATTCTGTCGCCGCAGCGTAACGCGCTGCCCTGTGCACATAGCTGTGGCCCACCAGCCATACTGTCACCGGTGTAATACGACACCCAGGGTCTGTAAGAAAATTGAGAAAAAAGGCGGTAAGGTGACTGGATTGGTACTCATGGCGGGAGTGGGCGCACATAAAACTGAAAACATTGCGAGCCCCACCTTCCCATGCTGCGTATGTCAGCCCCAGAGTACCCAAAAGCAGCTGCTGTAGAGGCTGCACCAATCCGGAACGAATGTGTGCCATAACGGGCACCTGGTAGGCCCACCCTGGTGAGGGCTCTGGCTGTCACCTTCCAAAACTGAAATTTAGTAAGGGGAGACCCATCTTGGTGACAGAAAAACGGGCCGTGGTGCATGCCACGCAGTGCCAGGAATTCCTGTAGGGCACCAACCGGACAGATGTCTGCCAAAGAACAACGTAGCAGTCTTACACCACTGCCTACGCCATGCTGATCTGTTTTAGAGGAGCGTATCCTCAACTGGGCCCAGTCTTTGGCTACGTAGACATCTTCGAGTTCCAGTGCCCTACCACTTGCATCCGCCTTAGACAGCATCACGAGTTCGCTGACGCGGAGCGCTCCAAAAAATGCCACCGTTGTGGCTGCGTGAAAAAGGGCTGCCTCATAATGATCAAAACAGAGGCATGGCCAGCCCCGGGCCAACTGGGTAAGAACCCCTGGGGAAATAGGGTGCCGGTCATCCGGGCAACGCCCGCGCTCGCGCACCCACCCCTCCAAAACATGTCGCACACGGAAGTCAGAGGTGGTATCCACATGACCTCCCACTTTGGCCATAAAAGCCAACGCCGAGAGCTTGGATGCTATGGTGCGAGGTGCAAGGCCCTGTGCATGCAGGTGAACCATGAACCGCAGAACATGGTCCACCGGGATAGGCCAGGTCTCTGGCAAGAGAAATTGAGTAGCAAATGCCCTGTAAGAATTGAATGCTTGTTGATACGCCTTACGCGTGCGTGGCGCTAGTGACAGGCCAATCGCCCGGTTCACCTCTCCTTGCCAATAGTCCACATCTCGTCCGGGAGTGGCGAGGGAAATTCCTCCGCATCCGGGGCCAAGGCGCGGAACCGGGAGATCTGCAGGCGGGACAAAGCGTCAGCAATATCATTATTAATCCCTGGGACATGCCTGGCCCTGAACAAAACGTTGAGGCGCAGGCAGCGCAGCACAAAATGGCGCACTAGGTCCATGACCCTGGGCGATTTGGAAGTCTGTGCATTGACAATGTGGACAACAGCAGCATTGTCACACCAGAAATGCACCACCGAATTAGCCCACTGTTCGCCCCATAGCATCAAAGCCCCCAGAATGGGGAAAAAATTCCAGGTATGTGAGATCCCGCAGGCGACCTGTGCCTGCCCATGCCGGTGGCCACCCACCACAGGCCCACTTCCCATTGAAGTACATCCCATAACCCAGGGATCCTGAGGCATCAGACTGGATCTGGAAATTGGGGGACGCTAGGAGGTCAGACCTCCAAAATGAGACCCCATTAAACTCCCTCAGGAATTGCAACCAGACGAACATGTCTGCCCTGATACCCCGGGTGAGCCTAACTCTGTGGTGGGGCCTGGATAACCCTGCCATGGCGTCGCATAAGCGCCGGGCAAAAGCCCTGCCCGGTGCGACCACCCTGCAAGCAAAATTAAGGTGCCCATGTAGCACCTGAAGTTCTCTCAGTGATGCCTTACGCTTGGCCAGCAATTCCGAGATAAGGGCCACGATCCTGGACACCTTATCACCCGGCAACCTAGAAGCCTGCACTACTGTGTCAATCTCAACCCCCAGGAATACTAGCTTGGTCGATGGGCCCTCGGTCTTTTCGGGCGCTAAAGGGACACCAAGTTCCTCCATTAGCGTCTGAAATGTGTTGAGGAGACGTGCGCACGTGTCCCAGCCCCGTTTACGCCCGAATAAAAAGTCATCCAGGTAATGGGCTACAGACCGGGACCCTGACCTGCGGGCGAAAGCCCACTCTAGGAAGGTACTAAAACGCTCGAAAGCCGAGCATGATATGGAGCAGCCAAAAGGCATGGCCTTATCAAAATAATATTCCCCCTTAAATTTAAAATGATGAATAAGGCGAAACTCACCTAGGGACTTTTTTGGGAACCAAACCCAGTGGCGAGACCTTAAGATTGGGAAACGGGGGTACGGGGAAAGGTCCAGCGACCCTGCCCGCGACCAACTCCTTTTGAATGCTGGCCGCAGCCACCTCCTCCCTTCCTCTAAGGGATAAAAGGTTGGGAGCATCCTGAGGGGACCTATCACCCACAAAAGGGATACGAAATCCCTGCTTAAAACCTTGAAGAATATACTCCCTGTCCTCCCCCTTCGGGTACGATGCGAGCCTGCGCTCCAGCATGTCCACCTTAATTGGGGAGGGAGCCTTTTGGAGAACTAGCTCCATCCGTGGCAGCCTTGCCAGCCCACAGTCCACCCTTCCCTCTGCCTCGCGCCCCCCCAGGCTTGGGGCAAACAGAGGCTGCGTGGGGGCCAGAGCATGTGGGACACTCATGCTTATACCTGCAGTTCTTTCGATTGCAGGAACCAATTGACGAGAAAGTCCAGCACAGCAGGCGGGCTGGAACCCCCTGCCCCGCCGCCTGGCGGGTAACCTGCGCTGGAGCCGCTCGCTGGACCGCATGTCCGCAATGGTATCTATCCCCCGGGGCAGGGCGTGTGGGTGTCATATACAAAAGCCAAAGCCTCTGGCACGGCTCATCCCATCTCATCTCGGGGTGAAGGGGAATCCTCATACGGAATTCCTCGTCATATGCTAGCCATGAGGGGCCCGGAAAATCGACCATCGCCCTATATATGTTGTCCAAATATTGGACCATGGGAATAGCTAAATCCGGCCGCGCCCTCAAATATACCGCCATGTATATTAAATAAGCGGGGAGCCAGTTGTCCCAGGTACGCGGCGGCTTACGGCGGCGTGCCTGCTCCTTGTCCTTCTCATCCTGACCCTCCCTTTCCTCCTTGGTGGGCTCTCTGTTCAGGAGTGAGAAGATATCTACGTACTCCCCTCGCCATATCTTTTCCCTAGTAGCCTGTGCCAGGTGATCACCCAATGGCAAGGAATACCCTGCCGTCGGCAAGGCCGAAAAAGGGACAGCCGGCCTGGTAAAAGGGGTCTGAACTAATCCAGCCACCCCCAGAACATTCCCTGTAGTGTAGGGACCAATGCCCACCCCAGTGCCCAAGGTGGTAGTCGTCGTCGCCGGGTGGGTCGCCGACAGCGTGGCCCCCGCACCACCCGCGCGAGGCCAAGGCCATTGAAAGGCCCCCCCTAGATTGGGAATGTGTGTGGATGTACTCGCTTGCACCGTATACTCACACGCTGCACCCCCGTGGGCCGCCCCCACCGGGGGTTCCGGCCCACTGGGGGCGTCGGAGCTCACGACCGACGTAGAGCTCATCACCGGGGCTTGACCCGCACCTGGTTGCTGGCTGGGGAGCTGCGAGGCAGTGTCCGAAACCGCGCCACACGCCTGCAGCAGCTCGACCCTCCCCGCCGGCTGTTGTCCTCCAGCCGACAGCGTCTCAAAAGGAACCCCGAAAGGGGCGCCCGCCTGACTGGCCCGCGCCAACGACGCCTCCAGGGCCGCAATGCGGGCCAGCAAGGTGTCCACGTTGACCATGGGCAAAGGGCCGGCCGGCCCGCCTGGCCCAGGCATGGGTACAGGTCCCTGTACCCCGGGACCCACATATGGCCATTGGCCAGCACCGAAGCCCGGCAGGGTTGGTGGAGAAACCTGCCAAGGCAGGGGGCCGCACCACCCCCCAAGGCTAGAGGGCCCCGGGAGAGGCTGCAGCCCAAGAGGAGTAGGCCCGACGGAGTGGGCAGGAGCAGGAGCGGTGTCCACCGCTCGTGGGCCGCGGGCCGGAACCCCTTCCGCGCCCACCCTCTGATCGCCCACCCCGGGCCAAGGGGCAATAGACCCCATTCCGCCGGCCCCGGCCGGGGCTGGCAAAGGTGGCTGCTGAGGAGGCGGCACCGCGGTCCTCCGACCTGGGTTGCGCCTCCTAACAACGCGAGCTGAACTCGAAGCCGCCTTCTTCTTCGAAGGCATCTCCACCGGAGCAAAAAGGGAAGCCGGAAAGGCAGAACCGCTACCAAAAGGCTTCCCGGTAAGCTAACGAGCGACGGAGACGCAGGGGAAAAAACTTCTCCGCTCCGTCGCTGAGGTAAAATGGCAGCTTGGCTGCCTCGTGGCCACCCCTTTTATAAGGGAGCTGGCCACGCCCCTAACTACCCGGATTCTCTGTCCTGTGGGGGGGGGCCGCAAAGGGCGCGGCGGCCATTTTGGCGCCGCGCTTGCATTGTCTCTGCTTTAGAGAGAGCAGTTGCACCTAAGAATTTGTTCATAAATTCAGACTTCTAGAAGACTGCACAGAGTTAGGTAACAAAAAGGAAATGTCTGTTTTTGCCCAGCTTGTGAGCTGCATAACATAGCTGCAAGTCAGACTGCCATAGACAATTATGCATTATTTTTTAGAGAAGCTAATAGCTTACCAGATCAATTGAGATTTTGGATATAATATGAGAAGGTAATGAAAGACCGCAATCACCAAGGCACTGTAAATATCACATGGGTTTTTATTTATTTATTTATTTAGATTTATATCCCGCCCTCTTGCTCCAGGGCAACTCAGGGCGGCGTACAACATATAAAAACATTACAATATAAAACCCCATGAAAAACTACAATAAAAACTCTTTATAAAACCACCCCATGTCTAAAAAGACCCAGCCTTTCCCACAATCATTGAAAGGACATGTAACATCAACTGAGCCAACGTACATTAGTCAATACCCCATTGGCCCCCCAAATCTGCCCTGCCAGCCAGGTTTTTAACCCTTTCCGAAAGGTCAGCAATTCTGACTGAAGCCTTAAGTCTGCCGGCAGGAGGTTCTAAAGAGTTGGGGCGGACACAAAGAAGGCCCTTCTCCTTGTGCTAGAGAGGCGAGCCCCTCTAGCCGATGGAACACTGAGGGACCCTCTCTGGTCCACCCTGGTAGGACAGGCGGACTCCCTTAGGGTGATGTGGTTTTTGTTTTATAATAAGTTTGTTTGGATTAAAATAGTATTGAAATGGTATTAAAACATTATTAATTTTATAGAATAATAACGAGTATGACTTATAAATAATGGAAAATTTGCTATAAACAGATGTAAATGAGATTTTGATACGCATAACATTTTATGAAATTAGAGGCATAAGCTTGGAAAATGAGAACAAATGAATATATGTTGGTTTTGTTATTATTGTTAGTATTAATATTGTTTTTTCTTTTTCTTTATACTTTTAGGGCTGCAGTGGCTCAAGTGGCTAAGACGCTGACTGGGAGGTGAAAGGTCAGCAGTTCGATTCCCGAGTACTGCAGGAC
Organism: Bradypodion pumilum; assembly: GCA_035047305.1. Taxonomy (NCBI): domain Eukaryota; kingdom Metazoa; phylum Chordata; class Lepidosauria; order Squamata; family Chamaeleonidae; genus Bradypodion; species Bradypodion pumilum. The sequence goes on along the minus strand of JAWDJD010000001.1, from coordinate 386,451,857 downwards.
GGAATGAGCTCCCATCTTTGTCCCAGCTCCTGCCAACCTAGCAGTTCGAAAGCAGGAAATTGCAAGTAGATAAATAGGGACCACTTCGGTGGGAAGGTAACAGCGTTCCGTGCGCTCCAGTGTCTAGTCATGCCTGCCACATGACCACGAAAACGTCTGCAGAAGCAGACAGCGCTGGCTCTTCGGCTTTGAAACAGAGATGAGCACTGAACCCTAGAGTTGGATATGGCTGGCTTTCAAGCAAGGGAAACCTTATATATTTTAGTATTGTATGTTTATTACTTGTAGTCTTTAGTGTAAGGGACCAAAGACAACGAAACAGCCGAAGGGCTGGCTTAACACAGGTTTATTGCATGATGATCCGGAGGAACATGTGGTAATGGCGGATGGGTAGCTCAATATATACAGCTGGCTATACATTTGAATGTGGCTCGTCGACAGACTATTGGTTGCTGCCTGCGTGACGTCGTAGGAGGTCACGCCCTTTTTGACCAGGTGAAGAGGTGGCGGGGAATCTTCCCGCGCTGCTGATCCAGGTGAATCTGAGCCATGAGAGCTGGACGCTCGCTATTGCCATCTAGTGGTCACTAGCTCGCGTCCCCTTATCAGGTTTACATTGATACAGCTGAAGGTTATAATGTTGCACACAGAAAGGTTACATTGTTAACACATGGCTAAGGTACATTGTTAAAGTCACAGCTTTACAGAACACAACAAGTCTGTTTTTAAAAATTAATAAAAATTATGAAGAAAAAAAGAGAAGCTAATAGCTCAGGGCCAGCTCACAGGTATTGGAAGCATGAAGTCTTCCATATAGTTCCAAAAATTTCCAACAAATGGGTTTTAAGCAAAAGAGACCCTTCTGTGACCCATAATAGCTGACTGACTGTTACGATTGTCAGTACTGGACATGCTACAACATTGATCCAATTCAGTGTAAAAACCACCTCCTTCCTTCAGGAAAAATTAAATTCCCTAATGAAAAAAAAAGAAGAGACTGCTATGCGCTGAGTAGTTTGGGGGAAGGGGTCATTGAGAGTTTTCATGCTTCTTGGCACGACATGTCTCTTTTGCAATGTCAAAACATCTAAAAAGTCTGACCTTAAACAAAAACAATGAACATGTTTTATCGCTGATTGATGTTGACAATGCTGCTGCTGGAGAATGTGCTACAGCAACACGTACAATAAAGATCTCCTTGCAAACAATGATGTATACACTTTAGTAACTGGAAAGGTAGACTCACTTGCCCCTCCATAGTCTGCAGATCTAGTTTATTGTGGTTTCTGCAAAGGGTGCAGTCAAAGGATTAAAGTAGTGCATCCCCAGAAGAGGTAAAGGAGGAAAATCAGCCACAGGCAACATTACTGCAAATCAGCAAACATGTGTCCCCCCCCCTTTTGAGGTAGTTTTATTTTTAGAATTCTTGTAAGGCTCAGATATATTAACCCTGGCTCAAAGGCTGGCAAGAACTCCACCATCTCTCTTCTTTTAGAAAGCCAGAAACAATTGTTTTAAATCAGAAATAATTATTTCAGAACTTTATGAGTGGTGCATGCACTAGAAGAGCGGGGTATAAATAAACAATTCAATTCAATCCCACATTGGAAATGGCAACTGGTAATGAGGTCGCTTCTTACCTTGATGTGGGACCAAATCATCGCATTTATTTTATGAATGATCAAGGGATAAGGGAGGACTGGGAACACTGCGGATCTTCTGCTTATCTTTTTCAAATGTCACAGGAAACACATGATTACTTTTCTTAAAACGTGTATACTTTTTTGTGCCTTCTGTATATTCCTCAAAACCTTTTATATAGACCAGGCGTTCTCAACATTTCCCTGTTGTGGGCCGGACCACGTCCCCTGAGACAGCTGAGCTGGCTGGTCATGTGGTTCCCCTTCATAAACGCTGCTATAAAACGCATCCGCAGCTGTTGTAAACCTATTTACGAAAGTCACGGGTGCATTACAGTGGTTCCCCCCCCCTGTTTTTGCTGCTTCTGCCACTTCCAGCGGGAGCAAGAGCGGTGGTTGTTTTTTTGCTATTTTTGCTCTTTCTGCCACTTATGGCGGTAGCAGGTCACATGAAATGGCACTGGGCATTGGGCCCAGACCATGGTCCGTAGGTTGCGAACCCCTGCTATAGACAAATAACATGGAAAGGAATTTCACAGTCTAAGAATATGGAATTTCAAGTTTGAAAAGGAATCTTCCACATCATGATTCTCACATCAGAATGACTGAGTCACAGAGGGAAGGAAAAGGAGGACAGCTGGCCAATCACTGGTAGTTTCTGTGATATGGGGAGATCAACTACGTTTGCTTCCCAACCAATCAGAAGAAGGTAAACTGTGGTGAGGCTACACTGTCATAAATACAACACAGTATAAGGCAACTATAACTATAGTTTATAAGAGTTAACTTGCTAAAAATAATGCTGTTACTTATAACTGCTTTAAAAACATTTTCTAATGATGGCAACCTCATTTCTTTGTAACAAAAAAGACACTGATTTCTTGGCAAACAAGTGGTACAACTCATTACTGTAGCACAGGGGTTCCCAACCTTTTTATGCTGCGGGCCTGACCACACCCCCTGGACAGCTGAACAGGTGGACCACGCCCCCGAAGTGGATGTAAATGTTCCTGCTTCCACATTTACGACAGCCGCGGGTGCATTTACAGCTGACATAACCGCATTTACGCATGTGTGGGCGTATTTTATGGCTGTCATAAACACATCTGCTTCCACTTCCAGGTGTGGCAGTAGTGGTGACAGGCTTAGATGGAATGGAGCCACCAGCTGGGGCCAGGCCACAGGCCATAAGTTGGGAACCCATGCTGTAGCACATAGGATGAAATCCTATTATCATAATGTAAGCCACATAAGGCTGAAGATATCAGCAACAGTAGCATTTTTTTTAAAAAAATAAACATTTCTGACTTCTCACCCAAAGCTCCTGATACCTCTATGTAATTTCCTTCATTGTTGGAAAGCGGCAGATGGAAAGGGATAGGAGAAGAATTTTTTTTTATTGTTAATTGTCACCTCTGGATATTCAAGACAGAAGTTAGAAATGTTTCATTTCAGAAAATCCACTGCTGCTGTCATCAGTCTTACAAAGTGTAAGCCACAGCAGCAAGATATCAGCCATTATTTTCAGAAAGTCATTTTGGAAATCTGGTGGGGCATTTCTGGCCAAGTTTTGTATTCTAATTATTTGTTTTAAAAATTAGTTTTAAAATAAGATATCGCTAACACATTTCTTATTTTCCAAAATCAAAAGAAATGATAAGAGCCTTGTACATAACGCTTCCATTCTCTGAGGATGGCAAAGACCCTATGACCGTGTGATGGCGAAACTTGACACTCCAGCTGTTCTTGGACTTTAATTCCCAGAAGCCCAAGTCTCTGCAAATCCACACAAATGGGTTTACTGTACGCACATTAAATCCATTTGTGTGGCTTCACAGAGACATGGGCTTCTGGGAATTGAAGTCCAAGAACAGCTGGAGTGCCAAGGTTCACCATCACTGCCCTATGACATTATGCCTGCTAGATAATGTGAAATCTGCAACAATCTGTGATTTTCTCCCTTCCCTCCTGCAACCACACGTACACTAAACATCTGCTCCAAAGGATAGGAAATACTCAAGATCCAGGCCTTGTTGCAAGTGAGACTGTATCAGAAGGAAAGTAAACCTAAATTCTGCTGGTGTTGGATCTGGGCCTTTAATCTCCTTGATGCGATGTAGCAAATGCTACAGAAGACTGATGACACACAACAATTTAACCATAATTTCCCTTTCCCCATCTACTGATTTTCTTCTGTGTAGCCTATTACTTGAATTCTGTTTACAGATGTTATATCATAGCCCTTCATTTTCTCAGACTATTCCAAAGATGTTTGTAATGTCTTTCCACTCATGCCCTCCTAATAACTGTCATTACAGAGACTGAATAAGATTGGGAGCAAAAGGGACGCCACTTCACTTTGTTCTGAGTTGCTGCTCTACAATGACACCAATTCATGCAATAACGTTATAATAGCCTTCACACATTTCCCTCTCTCAACATACCAAGTGTGGTGTTAGCTTTTCTTTTCTTGCTAGACTACTATGGCATACTGTACAGATCCTTTCATTAACCTGTCTTCTGCTAGGCATCAACCTCCCTCTTAAGAGGTTACAACTAATCCATAAGTCATTACAGCTCATAAGCAATTTAAAATCATAATTGGCAATGTAAAGAAACCTGTATAGCAACTCTGCATTTTTTTATAATCTGCCTCTTCTAATACCTTTTGGCATATGTTTCATGTCCAGTAGTAACAGTAGTGGTGGCGGTGGTAGTTTTAAACCACTAACACCAAGCAGAACAGTAAAGTCACTTTAACAATGTGGAAAGGCTGGAGACTTTCAGAAGAGACATTGTGTGACACAGTTGCATTATTGTTCTTAGACGGGAAGAAATTTATATCTCTGCCTTTGAGCTGAACCTATCTCATGAGTTAGTTATAAAACAAGAAAGCCGTACAGAGCTACTTGGACAATGAAACGATTTTACAACAGGAAGTAGTGTTGTTGTAGTAGTAGTAGTAGTAGTTTTATTTATATCCTGCTTCCCTCAGCCCAAAGGCAACTTGAAGCGGCAAACAACAACAGCAAAAACAATACAATAGGTACCAAAATACAAAATAAATAAATGCATAGTATGCACATTATCCCTGTTACATCATGTGACTAACAAGGTGGGCCAGGTTGTAGTCACTGTGCTTCCGTTTTTCAAAACTTTCAGCCCTACTTTTGTTGCTATTGCTGTTACCACAACTACTACTATTACTGCTAATGGTATTACTGATATTTTTTTAAAAAAAATACATACCACTCACTGGAAAATGTCACACAAAATGGTCAATAAATTCCATAATCAAAGCAGTTATTGAGAAAGGTAAGCGGAGGACAGGATGCTTTACCAGAAATGCCAAAAAGCAGCAAACATTAACAATGGCAATCAAGTAAACAAACATAATACCCCTCCAAAATAAAATAAAAACTCTCTTTACTCCTCCTGCATAGGTTGGAACAGGGAGTAAGAAGGGGGAAAGGAAGAGCTGACAGTAAGGATAGTCACTGTGACAAAGTGTGACAGCTGATGTTCTAAAACAGGGATTCTCAACCTGTGGTCCACGGCTCGAGTGCGGCCCACAGCACCATTTCATGTGGCCTACCACCACCTCCATCACACCAGGAAGTGCCATGTGGTGGAGAAAGGGCAAAATAGCTGTCTGGCCCCCAAAGCTGTCTGAGGGAGCATGACTGGCCCCCAGCATTAAAAGGTTGAGAACTCCTGTTCTAAAATGTAGATTTAGCTATATATAGGATTGGTCTGAGGTATGTGGTTATCCTGGCAACATCATTAAAGTAGTCCTCTCTAACACAGATATCCACAAAATCTAATTTTGCAATTTCACACCTTTTTGTGAATCTCCACAACATCTAACTTGGAACTTCGACAGTGACATATATCTTTACAAATGAACTTCTTTAATGCCATTACAATTTGCTTTTTAGAGCATGAGCTTTCATCAGCCTTCTCTGGTTAGAAAGCCTCTATATCGAAATAGTCATTGTGTTGCTAATATGTCTGACCTTGGATTGGAAGTGAACCAGAGAGAGAGAGAGAGCGCAAGAAAGAGAGAGCATGTTCACGTTGTGGAGGAGTATTTTTGTATTCTGGATGCACTTTTCCTGAAAGGGGATGTCTTGAGACAACTTGATATGCATGCCAAGGCAAAGGCGTCATGATTAATTTATAAGGGAAAGGGCATACAAACAAATGTGCTGAAAGGTAGAGAGGAGGGGAAGAAAATCTTTTGACATACCTTGTCAGTGTAGACGAAGAAGAGAATCACAACGGTGAGTTCCAGCACAAATACAATTAACAGCATGATAAAAAACTGCCAAGAGAAGAGGGGTGAGGGTGAAAAACAAAAGCACAGAAACATCAGAAGTCTCTTTCATCTTCCTGGTGCTGCACAAAGCAAGTTTCTATTCTCCAAAGGATTGGCCTCACTGGGCCCTTCATTCTTAGGATGCAAACTTGTGTCTCGGCAACACCAGTTCCAGCCATAATACATTTGGCTGCTTCCATTTACTCTGGAAGAGTGGGAGATAGGTACCTGGAAAGGGGCTGTGGAACAGAGGGAAAAGATTGGGGAACTGACGAATTACAACCCGCTTCCAGTGGTGAGATTCATTTTTTTTTACTACCAACTCTGTGGGCGTGGTATGGTGGGCGTGGCCAGGGGAAAAGCCCTGCATTGCACCCAAATTAGGACTACAGTACTTTATTTCAAAACTTGGATGGGTGGGGCCAGCCAGAATTTCTGCTACCAGTTCTGGCAAACTGGGGTGAACCTGCTGAAGCCCACCACTGCCTGCTTCTCTTCCAAACATGCTGAGGATAAGGTAGAGCCAGAGTTAATGGTGAACTAGAACATAAGAAGAGGTATTTCATTTCATTTTGTATTTATATACCGCTTTTCTTGTCCTAGGACAACTCAAAGCGGTTCACCAACAGAAAATAACAATACAATAAAATGACTATGCAATAAAATACAGTAAATAAAAAATTAATTACAAATCACAAGGATGCATATCACAAGTACAATATCAGAGTTACAAGATTAAGCACAGAATAACACAAAATAAAAAGTTCAACATTACAATATACAAAAATATATTACCAAGGCAGCACAATAGCACAGTCCCAGGGCAAAGTCCCATCCCTGCAGTCCATACAGATGGCAGGCCTCAACGCTCACGACAGACTGGGGGGGGGGGGGAACGGGACTGTGTTTCGGGAGCGGATGGCGGCTATACTGTGGCACTAGTACTTCCATGTCTGACAAAGTGAACTTGATCTCACTCCCATGTCTGATGAAGTGAACTTGGTCCACGAAAGCCAACATTAAAATATAACAATTAGTCTTCAAAGCGCTACAATGTTTTTGTTTTGTTTATTCTCTGGTATTCTTTGCACACAAACTAACACAGCTACTATTCAAAAATATTATTCTACAAAGTACAGTCTTGGTTCCCAACGTCGCATCGTTAACTGGGAAACGTCGTTGTCTGGGAGGCACTACCTGCTGGGCACTTCCCTGGGTCTGATTGGGTTGCGATCCCCCTCTCTGCTGGATCCCCTGGGTCTGGGAGGGTTGGGGAGACAGACCCCTTTTGTCCCCCCCCAACCCTCCCAAACCCAGGGGACCCAGGATATGGGATCGAATCCACCCCACCCCCTGATATGAAAGAGGAAAACCCGATCAGGTTTCCCCCTTTATTATCGGGGGTGGGGGTTCCGATCTCCCTCTCTGCTGGGTCCCCCGGGTCTGGGAGGGTTGGGGAGACAGACCCCTTTTGTTGGAGTTGTCCTCACTGAATTTGTCTAGTTCCTTTTGAAAGCATTTAAGTGGGTAGCCATCACTTTAGCATACAATTTTGTAATGTTCATTCAAAATATTTCTGCACTGCAAAAGCACAGGGCGGTTGTATTTGTTCCAGCCCTGAGAGATTTTAGTAAACATTGAGAATTTCTGAGATCAGGCTCCTAACACAAGTTTTCAAAAGGGAAATCAGTTCTATGTCTGGGGCAATCTGAAATTTTGAATCTCTCCTTCCTTGACACACATGGGTTCATGCTTGCAATGGGAATCTGTATCTGTTTGTACAAATATTTTAAAAGATATTAGAAAAAAGAATGAGAAAAAAATAGGTAAAGTAAAGGTTGCCCTTGCTTGAAAGCCAGTCATATCCGACTCTAGGTGACCATCACCATTTTCGGCTCAAGAGGCAGTGCTGTTTGCGTCTGCAGACATTTCTGTGGATATGTGGCAGGCAAGACTAGATACCGGAGTGCACAGAATGCTGTTTACCTTCCCACCAAAGTGGTACCTATTTATCTACTTGCAATTTCTTGCTTTAAAACTGCTAGGTTGGCAGGAGCTGGGACAAAGATGGGAGCTCACTCCATTGTGCAGTACCTGGGTCTCAAATAGCTGACCTGCCGACTTTCCAGTCATCAAGTTCAGTTTCTTAACCACTAAGCCACCACAGAAGCTCACTAATTTAAACTACAAAATTACAGATTTTGCTTTGTCTGGAGAAGATCTTATCTGTTTTCAACAGAGCTTTGGTGTCTTTATCCTGTCATAGTCTCAACCATTCCACATATCTTGTCACTGTATAATTGTTTGGTTATGGAAAAAAATTCAAACACATTATGAATTATCAAGTCGCTTCTGGTGTGTGGGGACTATCTCTCTTCCCAAAAGTCATACCATTAACAGTTCTGCTCTGATCTTGTAATTCAACAGCATCTCATCTTAGGATGTTCTTGCATCCTGTTGCCTCTTCTTTTCCTAGCAATATTATATTTTCTGATAAGTTCTGCTCAGGTCTCAGAAACTAACAGCTGTGGTTTCCTTCTGTTTCATCTTAAGTTTTCCTCTCTCTTTATTAACACCCCCACCCCCCGCCAATTTTACCAGCAATATTGTCTTTTCTTGTCACTTATGGATTCTCATTATATGTGCATGCCTCAGTTTATTCATTTCTACTGCAACAAAAATTCAGACTTGACTTGATTGAGCACCTAATTATCTGGCTGTATGTGGTATCTGTAGGGCTCTATTCCAAAAGCACATTTGAAATGAGTTGATTTTTCACCCTGTCTTTCCTCACTGCCTTTTTTTTTTTACATAGTATGGATGATTTTGAGCTTGTTCTCCAGTAACAATCTGACTCTCCTTAAATACCACAAATTTTTTTTCAAAAGGTGAGGGGACATCTTTTGGAAAACATATACAGTGCACAACATGTTCATAGGGCTTTTGTTCTGACATCACTTTTCTTCCTTAGGTCAGGTTGCATACTGCAAGGAAAAGGTTTGAAAAGTGGAAGATAGCTTTCTAGTTTGCATTCTATAACGCAGAGAAGATGATATTCGTTTACCTGAAAGGTTAAAGGATGTGTTTGTTTCTCTCTTGTATGTGTTACACTTATTCACATCTTTGCTTCACCATTTCATTAAGCCCCAAACAACCCTTCAAAATAGTTTGGCATAAAGGGACTACAGCCTTGTCTGTGGACTACAATACAGTGGTACCTCATACAACGATTTTAATCCGTTCCATGGGGCTTGTTGTTCTACGAAACAATTGCTATATGATACATGCATCATATAGTGATTTCCCCAATGGGATGCATCATACAATGATTTTTTTTGCTAAGTAGTTTTCCCATTGAAAAATTGTTGTACGGGTTTTTTCCATAGGAAAAAATTGTTATGCGGGACGCCATTTTCCCCCAAACCTAATTGTTATGCGATTTCGTTGCTATAAGGGGCGATTGTTGTATGAGGTTCCACTGTATTTGAATTTCCTGGCTTTTTAAAATGGAATTTATTTCTCAAAAAACAAGCAAAAATGCTGTTTTATGAATGTGGGACATTATGCTTATGTATCCACCATCCCTTTATGCCTAAAGAGACAATTGAAATATATGGATCTAAACCAGAGTCTCTTCCTGCCTCTCCCCATTTATCCAGCAGGCAAGATCCCCTTGTCCTCTTTTCATCCCCAAAGTCACTATGTGAGATAGACTGGACTCTCTTGTTCTAGAACCGTGTTCTTGGACTTCAATTATCAGAAGCCCAAGTCAGCACTCCTACTGATCAGGGCTTCTGGGAATTGAAGTTCAAGAACAGCTGGAGGGTAAAGGTTTGTCATCACACTGTTCTAGAGTACGACACAAACCACTGCATTGCATTGATTCTCATTTCTTCATAATGTAGTTGGTATGTGAAATATCTTATACTTTTATTCATACACACACCCCAATAAATATAAAAACTTAATACAGTATATAGAAAAACTGAACATGCCAGTTCAGTTGGAACCACGAAAGAGGAATGGGAACATGAATTTCACAGTTTTAATTCCTTCCTCTAGGTTGCTCAAAAGTATCTGTGTGATGAAATGAGCAGGGTTCTTTTTTTTTTTTTTGCTGCATGGGGAGGTAAGCTAAGATTGGCACAACCAGATAATTTACCATTTAAACATTGAAAGACATTTAATATTTGGGTTGTACTGATTTCTTCTGGTCATGTGCTCATCTCTGACCCCAGTTCTGAAGGGAATGTGCTTTTTTGCTCTTTTGTTGCTTCCCTGATCATTTTGATGGCTCTCTAGCAGCCATCTTTTGCTAAGCATACCAATTTCCCTTCTATTAAAACAGTGTGTAATCATGAACTAAGCAGCAGTTAGCAGAATGTTGCTCTTTTCCTGCTATTCTGCACAGCTAAACAAAGGCTGTTTGGTATTTAGAAAATGAAGTCTTTCAGAAGTCACACAATGGAAATTGTTTTCATATTTCTAAAAATGTTTCTAGATTTGGGAGATCCAATCTACTGCATATCTGGTCTAAACCAGAAAGAAGAGGCAGAACAATAGGGTGCTAACATACATTTATTGGGAATTAAGCCCATTCATTTCAGTGAGATTCCTTCTCAGCGTAAGGGCTAATAAAATTATGTATGCATATTGAGGGAGAACCAAGTATATGTCTGGAAGTAAATACTTTACATTTAAAGAGACCGGTTCACTGATAATGACCAGAGAGGGTCAGAGAGAGAAAACAACTAGGAATAAGTATAAATGCTCTAGAAACTGAGAATTCAACTGCAATCCTAATCGTACACCAATTAGCTTCTCCCATCCTAGGCTAATGGTTTGCTAACCTGAAACAACCCAGTGGGACCTATTTTTGAGTAAACTTCTATGACCCCATGTCCCTTTGGCAGCCACACCTTACTTGTCTGGAGATCATATGCCCTAATTTATTTCTCTTCTCCAGAATCCATCCTAGGAATCCTTAGAGATATAAGGAAGTTCCACCGAAGGCTGTTTTCTATGTTCTATCACTGTGGAGCTAGAATCCAATAGCTTCACTGACTAAATAGACCCAGGAAGTGGCCAAACCTCATCAATCAAATTTTATTTTCAAGATGTGTAGGCAACATGAACAGTGTTAGGCTGGTAGACTGTTCAATATTCTTTTTTACATAGTATGGATGGAACCTTTTCGAACTGTTTCTTTTCCTCTACACCACACCATTCAACTCCCCATTCAACCTCAATCTTGTTCCCTATCCCAACCTTCACCATCACCACCAACAAAGAAGCAACAGGGGAAAGGAAAATGCAGCAGACCAGCAGAGGCACCTCAGAACATAGAAAGCAAGGTGCTTCACAGACAGATGTTCAGTGTTCTTCCATGTTTTCATCACCACTGTACATTTTGTTGTTGTTCAATCGCACAGTCGGTTCCAACCCTTTGCGACCCAATGGACCATGGTCCTCCAGGCACCTCTGTCCTCCACCAGCCTCCTTAACCCACCCAGTTTGGTGCCCAATTGTCTACAATACCATCTAGCCACCTCATCTTTGGCTGCCCCCTTCTTCTTTTGCCCTCCATCTTTCCCAGCATCAAGGCTTTCTCAAGTGAATCCTCTCTTCTTGTTTGATACATTACAAATTTGTACATTGCAAATGGTTTTTAGAGACTGGTCCATGAACAAGTTTCTCAGCAGTTCCTTCAATGAGTTTTATTAATACAAATTAAATCTAATTGATTATGGTAATTAAGCCAGCATAAATGTAGTGGCATAAGCTGTACTGCAAACTGCCCCTAGTTAGCAAGTTGACTCTTGTATCCCTCAGTGTGCACTAATCCATGCAAATTGCATGTGATGAGGGACATAAGCAGTGATTTGTTCACTAGTAGCTATCACTGCTGCAATGTACACCATTGTACTTATACACCTGAGTACTGCACAATAGAATGAGCTCCCATCTCTCTCCCAGCTCCTGCCAACCTAGCAGTTCAAAAGCAAGAATCTGAAAGTAGATAAATAGGTACTACATCAGTGGGAAGGTAAACGGTGTTCTGTAGGGGTGACCCAGCCTGTGCCCCCAAAGCATCCCTAGCCTGCCCCAAGAAATTGCCCTTAGCCCATAGCCCCCGCCAGCTTCTGCAGGGGGGAGGCCAGGTCACGCAGCCCATGACCTGGGGTCTGTGCCAAAAGGCACGGCCACAACAATCCTTCATGGACACTCCCCTGACTAAGCTGATGAGTGTGAATCCTTATCGGACCCACAAAAAACTCCTGGAGACACGAACTCCTTATCTTCCCCACCAGACCATTCCCAATTACCCCATTCCACATGCCATTATTTGCCCCTGTCTCCTGGTTGCCCTCTCTGCTGCATGTACACCATCAATGTATGCACACCCATTAATGTATGACTAATGTACATGGAACCCATTGTTCTGCCCATTTCCTCTAGCCTGTGATGGATGTGCGGTAGTTCTAGGATCATGTGATCCAAGGTATTTTTGGCAATCAATAAAAGAGGGCACTCAGCGCTCCTGGGTGTCACCTCATCTTGATGCCTTGACCCACTTGTGTGTCTGAATTCATTCCTGCGAGCAGCCACAATCCCTACAGTGTTCCATGCACTCCAGTGTCTAGTCATGCCTGCCACATGTCCACAGAAATGTCTGCAGATGAAGACAGCACTGGCTCTTTGGCTGTAAACAGAGATGAGCAATGAACCCTAAGGTTTGATATGACTGGCTTTTGAGCAAAGGTGCCCTTTACTTATGCTGGTGTACCTATCTGATTAGTTTCTGGCTGCTGGCCTACAAAAAGCGAAAGATTTGTTATAGTGAGAGCTATCCTATTCCCTCCACAGACAGAAACAAGGACCAACGGCTTGACTGAAAACAATTTTCTAGATATTACTGTCAAAAGCACCTCCATCAACAAGCCACTCACTTTCAATCCTGTTAATCTGTAATGGTTTTTAAAACTTCTGAGCAATGTTTTTTCTTTCTACTCTAATGAGTGAATGGCCAACCTGTTAACCTCTGAATTTCTATCATAAAATGAAAGACAATAGCTCTGACAGGGGGAACTTTCATTTCCCACTATTTCCAAAGTGTTCTCTAACTTTATTTCATTTGCTCCCACAAAGCTTAAATTAAGGCCTATCTTTAGTTACACTTGATTGAAATCAGATTAAGTTTTGAGCTCAATAGTGGAATGTACCACTACTTCTGCATCATCATCATGGACTCATTCATGATTTTACTACTTATAGCCAATGCTTCACATATAATTGCACTGGCCTAGGAATTCTGCTGTGTTGCAAACACCAGTAACAGGTTTACAAATTGTATCCTCTTTCTGACAAAGATAAAAATTCCAACAAAATTATCATGTAATCCACAGATGTGAAGAAAGTTTAAGAACAGAGAGTCTTGGTGGAGGGGTGATTGGTGGCCTTCAGGGCAATTAGTGTAGCTGCGCTGGAGATACCTATTTGCTGTTCTTATTTATTTATTTATTTATTTATTTATTTATTTATTTATTTATTTATATCCCACCCTTCTGGCACAAGCGCCACACAACCAGGACTGCCCAAGCCTCGGCAGCATGTTATGAACAGCTGAAGAGAGAATGATGAGAACCACCTGTGGAACTACCTTTTACTTGAAAGATCTTTGGTTGTCCCTTGAATTTGATTGGCCAAGTTGACATCAGGTCCATGGCTGGGGGTTATAACTGACCCTTGGGAAGGACAAAGGGTGTGGATGCAATTATACTGGCAGGATTTTCACCCACCATTCTGAACTACACAGGAGGAATTCCACTCGTGTCATGTCCAAATGGCAGTGATGCTTCAGGGGAAGGTTAGCGTATTATCCCACCCAGCAGCTGGAGTTTCTGCTCCCCCTCCGCTCTTCCTAGGGCAGAGTCTCTTGAACCACCAGGGGTGCTCTATTCTTCCTTCTAGGCTTGCTGGTTGCCTTTTTGTCCCCCCATAGCTGTCAAGTATCCCTTATTGGCTGGGAAAACCCCTTATTTTACCCTCTTTCCCCGCCGTCATCCCTTATTAATTAGACTGCAATGCCCTATTGCCACCATTGAAGGGCAGCACAGGATAAGCATAGATGTCAAGTATCCCATATTTGCCAGGAAATTTCCCTTATTTCCAAATCCAAAACTTGACAAGTATGCCCCCCCCACCCACTTTTTTTAACCTTTCTGTGTTTGGGTGGTGGATTCAATTTTTTTGTGTCTGCATGTGTTTTAAGCCTAATGTTTTTCTCTCCAATTTTGATTTTGTTTAATAAGGTTTTCCTCGCAAGCCTATGCCTCTCTCCCTGGAGTGTTCATTTGCATTCCAGGAGACTAAATTTAGTCACCTTGCTCTGCTTTGGGCACATATAAGTGGCGGCATTTTCCCATACGGGTCATGATTGCCAGGAAAGGATATTACCTGGCAAGGCTTTCCTTGCCAGAGTTTTCTCTTGGTTCCAACCCATGAGATTTGGAAAGGAATGGGGGTGGTTTGGAGGAGCAGCTCTCTCCTCAGCTCAAGAATGATGTTAGCTGCCCTGAGCAGGGATGTTTTTCCCCCTATAAGGGTGGAATATAAGCGTAAACAATGAATGAATGAATGAATAAGAACATGCCAACTGTCCAACAAAGATACCGGGGGCTGAAACCGGCGCAGGAGCGGGTGGGTTGAGTTCCCCACCCCAAACCAGGTATTGGGGTGGACAACCTTCACAAGACAGATGGGATAACCTCAGAGCCATAAATCTTTCCATGTTTTACTAGAATCCTTAGGATTCCCCACCAGAAGCATGGCACAAAACAGATCCTTAGGCAGGCACATATATGGCAAGAATGCAACAACAAAATGTGTCAGAGTATCTGTTCAGCTCATGAATTTGTGAATGGTCCAATACCCAAGTTCCAAACTCATTTCACAAACAAATTCACTCTTAAATTTCCCCTTTCAGAACCTAATAGCGTGGGAAGGGTGGGTTGGGAGACACTACTGAACTGATTACAATTAGGAAAATGGAAGCAAGAAACTGTTGCTTGTCTTTGGGGAATCAATCAGAAACACCCCAATAGATCCTTATCTGCCTTCCCCCAGTCCTGCTTTGTAAAAAAAAATTTGCAACAGAGGTTAGCTTAGGAATTGTCTATAACATAATTGGTAGCTGATTCATATTAAAAGAAAATACAGAATTGCTTATGAGTCAGACATTAAAAGGTCATTAGAGATTTTGCTAGAAGATATTTTGCAAAATACAGAGATACCAAAAGGAGGGGAGGTAGGGAAGGCGTCGTAGCATTAAAGAGATAAAGAAAATCACTTGGTAAATTAAGATACCACATTGGCCATGAAATTCTGCTTCTTTGAGCATTCATGCAGTTTCTAAGTGGTTTTCTAAACAGCTTCTCAAATCCATCTGTCCAGAGCTGTACTAAAATTTAAGGAAAATTCATAGTTTTTTGGAACGTTGATAATCTCAATTATAAACATCTCTCTCTCTCTCTCTCTCTCTCTCTCTCTCTCTCTCTCTCTCTCTCTCTCTCTCTCAGAGGGAGCATTCACATATTGGATGAAATCATTTGTGAAAATTCTGCAGCATAAGACATATGAGATGATTACCTTGGCAAATTTTTTTTGAAACTTAAAATTTTCTCCCTCCTGTTGCAAAGTCCATACAGGTCCCAAGTAACTCCTGTCTTCATTGGGCATCCATACAGGCTGAGGGACAGGAGGGGGAATGTTTAATAATTGAAAATCACAGCTGCTGTTAAAGCTATCCCTGTGGTTGCAATTTTCGACAGTTAAGGACTTCTGTACGCTGCCATGGGTTCCCAATGGCTTTGTATCAGAGGGGGGAATGTTTAATTTTGAGAAAATTGCTCTGCCTGATGATGTCATCAGCCTCACATTGCAGAACTTACAGAAAAAGGATTTCAGCTATTATATAATTTCCCATAAGATTTATTTGAGTTTTACTTAGCATTTGCATGTTGGCAAGAAAAAATGCTAAACAAGTCTTAGGTAGAGAGATGTGGTTAGAACATACCTGTCAACCATCCTGTTTTACCCGGGAAAACCCCTTATTTTTACCCCTCTTTCCACCCCCTCCCGTTTAATTGATTTCCCCGTATTTCCCCTTATTTTAAAAAAAATAAGCTGCAGTATTTTTTCCAGCCACCAGAGGTCACTGTGTGGCTTTTCACATGTGGAAGGGGAGAGAGATAAGGGGGGGGGGCGTTCTGTAGTTAGTTTCTCTTTCATTTTCCTGCCAGCCACATGGCCAAGATGGCACTTTGTTTCATGCTGGGACTAGGGATGGGAGTCTACTCTAGAGGTGAGCAATATTTCATATATGCAGGGGCAAATCAGCTCTTGGTCTGGGGGGCAGAGACTTCTCACTCTCATGCTTTATTGAGCTGTTTCTGCCCTGCCTACCGTTTCTGTTCTAGAGTTAACTTGGGAGGGGGGGAAAGTGCTTGCTCACTATATGCTAAAGGTAAAGGTTTCCCTTGCTCGAAAGACAGTCGTTTCTGGAGTGCCAGGTTTAGCCATCACAGCTTTGTGCCCATTGCATCTACAATACTATATGAGAGAGAGAGGGTGTGTGTGTTCCATTTCTATTCTAGAGTTAACTTGGGAGGGGGGGGAAGTGCTTGCTCACTATATGTTTAGTGTATGAGAGTCAAGACACAAGGCACAGCCAAAGGCTGGGTTAACTCAGGTTTATTGCATGGTGGACAGAGGGAACATGAGGTAATGGCGGACGAACAGCTCTATATATATGGTAGGAACATGTTTGAATGTGGCTCCACGGTAGCCCGTTGGCTACTGGTCCGCGTGACGTCATGGTTGGTCACGCCCTTCTTGTCCAGGTGTAGGTAGCGGCGGGAAGCTTCCCGCGCTGCGGTCTTTGATGGGTTTGAACCAAGAGAGCTTGGACGCTCGCTGCTGCCAGCTGGTGGTCATTAGCTCGCGTCCTATTACAGGGTTTATATGATACAGCTGAAGGTTACATTGTTACTCATTGGCAAGGTTACATTGGTTCAGATACATTGATATCACATGTAGAAGGTTACACTATTAGGACACAACACTCCTCCCCCCTAGGATGAGACGAAGTCTCTCAGCCAAGATGGCTTATTTCGAACACGCTGGGGTCTCGGCGCGGGCTGCCCTGCCCCGGCTTCGCTCCCTCCTCCTTGCTCCCTGGCTTCCTGCCCTGCAATCGGAGAGGATGACTTGTTAGTGGTTTGCCGCGGCTCCACGGCTTTGTTGGGAGGTGTGTGCTTTGATTGGGAAGAACCGGGGGCACTGGGGGCTAACGAAAAACCCCTCTTCTCGCTTGGATGGGTGGGGGAACACTCCGAAAAACCCCCCCGGCTAGCAAAATCAAAATCAAAATCGGATTCGGGGGAAGCGGCAGCGGCGGCCGCACACTCCTTTTCCCTCCCCCCGGGCTCGGATAGAACTGGGGTATCAAAAGGATATGAGCCGGGCTCGCTGCTTTCCCCCCTGTCTCCCCCTTGGGCTAAACGGGTGGGGGAGAACCCTATCGCTGAATCCTGTCGCTGTGCCCCACTGGCCGGCCCCTCGCTCACTCGGTGCCTCAGTTGGTCAGCGTGCCTCCTCCAGAGGAGGCCGGTGCTAGTTTCCACCCGATAGGACACTGGCCCCGTCTGTTCTATTATCGTCCCTGGCACCCAGGCTGGGCCTGCGTTGGCATAGTTCCTGCAGTGTACAGGGTCGCCTACGCCGAAACCTTTCGAGACCGCTAACCCTATGTTCTTCCCTTTGTCCTCGACCCTCGACGGGTCTAGCCTGGACAAAAGCGTGGTCAGTTTCCTCCGCATCAGCAGCTCAGCCGGCGAGTATCCAGACGCTAAGGGGGTCACTCTGTACGCTAATAGGAATTGACAAACTTGGTGATTTAGATCTCCCGAGCCCATGCGCCGCAGCGCATCTTTTGTGGTGCGCACCAACCGTTCCACTTGGCCATTCGTGGCCGGGTGAAACGGCGCGGATGTGACATGCCGAATTGCATTTGCCTCCATGAATGCTGCGAACTCAGCGGACGTGAAACAACTGGCGTTATCGCTGACCAAAGTGTCGGGTAAGCCGAACGTGGAAAAAACCCTCCTTAGCTGGCGAATGGTAGTGGCGGAGGATGTGCTCTTTACCGGAATGACCTCCAGCCACTTTGAGTATGCATCCACCACCAGGAGAAACATGGTTCCCCGGAATGGGCCAGCAAAATCTACGTGCACCCTGGACCACGGTCCCCTTGCTGCGTCCCATTCCCTATGCGGCAGGCGGGTCACCTCCGGTCGAGAGCATTGACATGCCTCACAAGTGCCAACCATCTGCTCTATGTCGGCGTCCAGCTGGGGCCACCAGAAGTAACTCCGGGCCAACGCCTTGGAACGGACGATTCCCGGGTGGCTGACGTGCAACAGCTTTAGCACCTTCGGCCGCAGGGACGTAGGAACCACCACCCGTTGGCCCCACAATAGGCACCCCCTCTCTAAAGACAACTCCACTCGCTTTCGGAAGAATGGGTCGAATTCCGTGCCTGGGGATGACGCCGGCCACCCCTTCTGCACCCACGAGCATACCTTCTCTAGTGTTCTATCCTTTCCGGTCGCCCTAGCAATGTCGGCCGGTACTATCGGGGGTGACTCCAAGACCTCTATTAGCAATACCTGGCGGTCTCTTCTTACCCCTGCCTTCTGGTCGTCCGACAAGGGTAACGGCGACCGTGAGAGCGCGTCTGCATGGCTGATTTCCTTCCCTGGCCGGTATTCTAACTCATGTTGATATGCGTTAAGAAAAATAGCCCACCGCAGCATCCTCGGGGACAGGATCTGTGGCGTGGGCTTATTTGCAGTGAAGATTCCTAACAGGGGCTTGTGATCAGTAACGATCTTGAACGGCCGACCATACAGAAAATCGTGAAATTTCTTGGTTCCCGCTACTATCGCTAGTGCCTCCCTATCGGTCTGTGCGTAATTCCGCTCTGCTTGGGACAGGGACCTTGAATAAAACGCTATCGGGGCCTCCCTTCCGTCGTCTAACACGTGGCAAAGCACCGCCCCCACCCCCACCGGGGATGCATCGCAGACCAAAACTATGGGCCGTTTGGGGTCGAAATGAGTCAGGATTGCCTCGGATGTGAGGAGTTGCTTTAACTCCGTGAATGCTCTTTCTTGCTCGTCACCCCACAGCCATTTTTCCTCTTTTTTAAGCAGCCGATGGAGCGGCTCGGCAACAGACGCCTTCCGTGGAAGGAAGGTATGGTAGAAATTGAGAAGCCCCAGAAATGACTGAAGCTCGGTTTTGGAAGTGGGGCGAGGGGCTTTCTTAATGGCGGCTACCTTAGATTTGGACGGCCTAATTCCCTCGGGTGTGATACGGAACCCTAAAAACTCAACCTCTGTTTCGAAAAATACACATTTGTCTTTTCTCAGTCGCAGCCCCGCTTTCTCGAACACGGCCAGGACCTTATCCAATCTGTGGGCCAGCTCGGCCTTACTCCCCCCCGTTATCAACACGTCATCAAAATATGGCAACACCCCCTCCAACCCCTTCAGGAGGCGTTCCACCAGCGACTGAAAAATGCCAGGTGCCGAGTTCACGCCGAACTGTAACCTCGACACCTGGAACGCCCCCTTATGTGTGACTATTGTTTGTGCCGCCGCTGTGGCGGGGGTTACCGGGAGTTGCTGGTAGGCCTGTGCTAAATCGAGTTTAGCGAAACACTTTCCCCCATTCAGCCTGGCCAGAAGGTGGCTGACCACTGGCACCGGGTATGCATTAGGGCGGATTGCCTTATTAATGGTACACTTATAATCAGCGCAGATGCGCACCTCCCCGTTAGCCTTCAGTGCTGTTACAATTGGAGTCTCCCACTCCGCGGAATCCACAGGAACGAGAATTCCTTGACCCACCAGTTTGTCCAGTTCCGCCTCTATTTTGTCCTTAAGCGCGAACGGTACCCTGCGCGGTTTAAGTCTTATCGGGCGGACCTCCGGGTCTAAGTCGAAGGCTACAGGGGGTCCCTTGAACTTTCCCAGTCCACTTTTAAAAACGGCGGGGTGTGCGTCACACACTGCTTGTATTGGGTCCTCGCCTACGGCATGCACCCCCCCCTATGAACAGGCCTAAGGGCTGAAACCACTGTGTTCCGAGGAGGCTACAACTCCCCCCTTTTAGCACCACTAGGGGAAGTTCCGCAGAATGTCTCTTAAAGCGAACCCGGAACGTTCCGACCCCCAACACTGGAATGCTGTTCCCCTGAACGTCCCGTAGTGTGGCCCTCAGCGCTTTAAGTTTAGGCCGCACGTGGGGGTCGATTTTCAAGAACTCTCTCTGGGGGATTATAGAATAGGAGGACCCCGAGTCAACTTCCATCCTAATAGGGGTCCCTTGTACTAGTACCTCAACAAAGTAATGGGGCTGTCCCGCAGACACGTTGAACACAGGAGCGTCGCCCTCGCTGTCGTCCGAGATGCGGCCCACGCCGTCCTGCTTCCTCGTGGTCCGGGCGCCATCTTTGGGCCTCGCTGGACGGTCCGGTCTGGCTGAACGGTCTTGCGACTGTCTCCGGCCCTCTCTCCATTTCCTGCACGCCTTGGCGATGTGCCCCCGACGTCCGCAGTTGAAGCACTCGGCTTTCCTGAATGGGCACTTCACGCGCTCATGGGCCGCTCCGCAACCATCGCAGCGGCGCCCGCCTCTCCGGACCTTCTGGACCTCCTCGCCATCGCTGCTTTCTGAAGACGATTTCGAGGTCGGTCGGGTTGCATGCACCGACTGACCGGACTTCCCGTGCGACGAGTTTTCCGCTTTGCCGGCCCTCGGACGCCACTCACGCCACTTGTGCATCTCGTCTACTCCAGCATTCGTGGATTCCGCGGCTTCCGCGGCCTCTACAACCTCTTCCAGCGTGGGTGGTGGCTCCTTGTTCATCAAGCTGCGCTGTACTTCCTTGTCCTTCAGGCCACACAGCACTCCGTCCCTGAGGGCCATCTCTAGGATGTGGTCCCATTTGCAGGGGGCGGCGGCTACCCTCATAGCCGTTACGAAGGCTTCTACCGACTCGTCCGGCGCTTGAACTCGCCTCCAAAACGCACTCCGAGCGGGAAACATTGCCCTCGAGGGTCGGAAACGCTCACGCAGCATTTTCATGATGTCACCGGCTTTGAAATCGCTCATCTTCTTCGGTGCAAGGATGCCCACCAGCGTCCGCTTGGTTTCCATCCCAAGCATGCGGGTGAGGATGGCCCTCTTCCTTTCCTCGTCGTCTTCTTTGACTTTGAGCTCCACCAGTGCCGCCTGGAAGTCCATCTCAAAAAGCTCCCAGTCTTGCGGTTTGGTGATGTTGAACCCGCTCTGTGTCCTGGCTCCGTGGGGATCCATAATCCCATCCTCGTCGCCAATTTAGTGTATGAGAGTCAAGACACAAGGCACAGCCAAAGGCTGGGTTAACTCAGGTTTATTGCATGGTGGACAGAGGGAACATGAGGTAATGGCGGACGAACAGCTCTATATATATGGTAGGAACATGTTTGAATGTGGCTCCACGGTAGCCCGTTGGCTACTGGTCCGCGTGACGTCATGGTTGGTCACGCCCTTCTTGTCCAGGTGTAGGTAGCGGCGGGAAGCTTCCCGCGCTGCGGTCTTTGATGGGTTTGAACCAAGAGAGCTTGGACGCTCGCTGCTGCCAGCTGGTGGTCATTAGCTCGCGTCCTATTACAGGGTTTATATGATACAGCTGAAGGTTACATTGTTACTCATTGGCAAGGTTACATTGGTTCAGATACATTGATATCACATGTAGAAGGTTACACTATTAGGACACAACAATATGCTAAAGGTAAAGGTTTCCCTTGCTCGGAAGACATTCGTTTCTGGAGTGCCAAGGTTAGCCATCACAACTTTGTGCCCACTGCATCTACAATACTATATGAGAGAGAGAGGGTGTATGTGTTCCATTTCTGTTCTAGAGTTAACTTGGGAGGGACAGGGGGAAGTGCTTGCTCACTATATGCTAAAGGTAAAGGATTCCCTTGCTCGAAAGACAGTTGTTTCTAGAGTGCCAAGGTTCGCCATCACAGTCAGAGATTCTTACACTATATGAGAGAGAGAGGGTGTGTGTGTTCCGTTTCTGTTCTAGAATTAACTTGGGAGGGGTGTGTTTGTGTGTGTGTGCTTGCACGGTTGCGTAAGGGGATCTGAGTTAGGTAAAGGTAAAGGGTCGCCCTTGCTCAAAAGCCAATCGTATCCGACTCTAGGCTTCAGTGCTCATCTCTGTTTCAAAGCCGAAGAGCCAGCATTGTCTGCGTCTGCAGATATTTCCATGGTTATGTGGCAGGCATGACTAGACACCAGAGTGCATGGAACGCTGTTATCTTCCCACCAAAGTGGTCCCTATTTATCTACTTGCAATTTCTTGCTTTCAAACTGCTAGGATGGCAGGAGCTGGGACAAAGACGGGAGCTCATTCCGTCCTGCTGTACTCGGGAATCGAACTGCTGACCTTCTGCCTCCCAGTCAGCATCTTAGTCACTTAAGCCACTGAGCAAACAAGAAAGAAAACAAAACAAAAGTCCCCCAAGAAAATGGGGAAAGGGTTCTATGGCCCACACAGCTTTGTGCCCATTGCATCTACAATACCATCTAGCTAACTTATTTTTGGCCACCCCCTTCTTTTGTCCTCCACCTTTTCCAGCATCAAGGCTTTCTCAAGTGAATCCTCTCTTCTCATTTGATGTCCAAAGTACTTTAGCGTCATTTTTACTATTTGACCTTTAATGAGCAGTCAGGGTTGATTTCTTCTAGGATCGACCTATTTCTAACACCACATTTCAAAGGCATCTATTTTTCTGCGCTCAGCTTTCCTAATGGTCCAGCTCTCACACCCATACATTACCACCAGGAATACCATTGCTTTGACTATGCAATTTCTTGTTTGCAAGGTGATGCCTCTACTTTTCACTATGTTCCCTAGGTTTATCATAGCTTGTTTCCCAATCATCAGATCTTTGATCCTAAGAAAGTAAAATCTGCCAGTCATATCCAAATCTAGGGTGCAGTGCTCATCTCCATTTACAGCCAAAGAGCCAGTGCTGTCTGTGTTTGCAGACATTTTCATGGCCATGTGGCAGGCATGACTAGAGCCCAGCAAGTCACATGGCTATATTTGGCCACGCCCACAGATTTGACCACACCCACAGAGGGGTGTGGGCAAAATTTCCCTTATTTTCAAATCCAAAAGTTGACAGGTATGGGTTAGAACACAATTCTAAGCTTAGCAAATGTGGGCTATGAGAGCTGGACGGAAGGCTGAGCACAGAAGAATAGACGCCTTTGAATTGTGGCGCTGGAGGAGACTCTTGAGAGTCCCCTGGACTGCAAGAAGATCAAATCAGTCCATCCTAAAGGAAATCAACCCTGACTGCTTCTTGGAAGGACAAATACTGAAGCTGAAGCTCAAGACTTTGGCCACCAAATGAGAAGAGAGGAAAGATCAAAGGCAAAAGAAGAAGGAGTGGCAGAGGATGAGATGGCTAAATCATACCTGTCAAGCCATGGTTTTCAAAATCCGGGAGCCAGGCATTCATGCGCAGTAAATTTCTAGGCGCCAGGCAAGAAAGGGGTTACTGCACATGTGCGGCTGTCAGAGGCAGCGGCATGCATGCACAGTAACCCCTGCACACATGCGCAGTAACCCATTCAGCCAGGTTTTCAGTAACCCAGTAACCCCTGCGCACATGCGCAGTAAACCCTTTCCTGGCCGGTCAAATTATGGGATGACAGTGGGAAGGAGGGGGAAGGAGCGCTAGATTTTGGGATTTCCCGGCCAATCCGGGATACTTGACAGGTATGGGCTAGATGGCATCCTTGACACAGTGGGCATAGATTTGGGCAGGCTCCAGAGTATTGCAGAGGACAGAGGAACCTGGTGTGCTGTGGTCCATGGACCCGCAAAGGGTCAGACTCAACTGTGCAACTGGACAACAATAACAACAAATGTGGGCACATCTCCCATGTCACAGTTTTGTTTTGCTTTCCAGTAGTAGGCCCAACAGCCACTGCTGGCCTCTTAGCCAAATTTTGAAAGGCTGTTCAACATATTCAGTGTTTAATGGGCATGTGTCCCTTCTTCCCGTAACACATTAATTTAAGGGTCTGTCAGTCTACAGATCAGCTACTACAAACTCTTGAAACCCAAGAGGCAGAAGTAAGTTGGTTTCATCTTTCTTATAGCTGGTGCTTATATATACTGTAAGCTATTTCTTCGCCTACAATCTCCCCCATCTCCAACAAACATTGTTATAAACTAACATAATATTCAGGACATCTAGCAAGATTGAACGTTCATACCAGTGGCTGCTGCAGATGATAGGAGCTGGGTAAGTGGCTGTGAAATTATTATATGTTATGTATTAACTGATTTTACTCACAGCTTTGAAACATTACTTTTTGGACTACAATTCACTCAGTCAAGTTCTGGTAGTTTAAGTCTCCCCCCCAAAAAAAAAACCCAAAAAAAACAACAACAACAAACAACAAACCCTAACCATTCCTATCTGTCAATTAGGAATTATGGCAGACAGACTGAAAACCTATCATAAATGGGGCATAGATAAGGCCACATCAAGACTGAGTCCAAGGCTGCATTCAAAAGTGATATAAAGTAGCAGCTGTATTGAATTATTTTGGTCTTTTTGTTGGAAAAACTATTCTTGTGCCAAGGGCAAAATAACATAATAGGGCCCTGTTCCCATCATTTTTAAATTTCTTGTCTTTCTACATCTTATTTATCTCTTCCAGATGGAAGCAGCACATTTCTTCCCATGTAACAAATTCTTAGAATGAGACAAAGATGGATACATGCATAAATTGAAAACTCATCTGTTGTCAACAGATTTATAGGTTAACTACTAGCTTACCTTTCTCCTACACATTTGACATGGCTTTAAAAGTTAAGCATAAAAACAAAAAAAAATATTGTTGCCACACTATCGCATTTGATCCATGGCTTTTCTCTGTGTCTGGCCATACCACAATTCCACTATACAGCATCTGACCACACAGGTATATCCCTAACTGTGGCTGCCACAGCTCCTTCAAGTACTTGCTTTCTCTAGGGAACATCTTAAATGTAACTCCAGGCATTTCTCAGAAAAAGTACTTCACATAAAAGAGTTGGGAAATAATTCTGCTAGTTCCCACATACCACATTGATCACAGCTTGAAAAAGTTATTGGCTAGAGCAGGGATCCTCAATCTACAGCCTGTGGGCCAGATCCGGTATGCAGCACCAAATCATCTGGAACGTCCTTGGTCCAGCTGCTGCTTCTGCCACTGCCACCGCCTCAATCTTTGTCTCCTCCACTTGGCTTGGTGTGTCCCTAATGGCACTCCATAGCAAGGCGGATGTTGTAAAGCATACAACATCCACCCTGCTAGAGAGCGCCATTAGGTACCCGCCATGCCAAGTGGAGGAGACAAAGATTGAGGCTGCACTGGTGGAAGCAGCAGCGGGAGCATTTCCGGCGGCCACGGGCACATTTCCTTGACTCACATGACACAGCTCCTCCAGGCGGGTTAGAAGAGAAGCAGTTGGGGGGGGGGAGAGATTGGGTTTTTTTCTGGAGGTATGGTGGGCTCATGGTGGTCTATGCCACCTTTGGTACACTGGCAGTGGGATGACCACCATTCTGGTCCCTCAACAGTCTGAAGGAGTGTGACCCAGCCCCCAGCTTTAAAAGGTTGAGGATCCCTAGGCTAGACTAATAGAATCCACTAACTACTATGGTCTTTCTACCTGGAGATATTCTGGGAGCTTTAGTGGAAAATAAGTAACTTTTAACTTCTACGAAGACTAACAGCTTGGGACTGTGTAAGCCATCTTCATATGTACTGAATAAGCCATATTCATATGTACCTCAGGCAACAAATATAGTCACTTCCATTCCTGTTAATTTGCTTACCACCTATCCTTTGGAAAAAGTCTGATACAGTATTTGTTATGAACTGTGGAAATAATTAATCCCAGAGACCCAAGTTCAACCAACCTTTATGTACAGGTTATTAAATAAAGTAGACTAAAGGGCAACAAAGACTATGGAGACACAAGGTACAGACCACTAAAAATCAGCACAGCTTGCTTTAAAGTTGCTTCCCTCCAACCCAACAAATAAATAAGGAGAATAAAAATGAGCCTTGCTGTGGTTCAGCAGGACTGTGGGCTGCTGATATAAGAAAGATTTATGCCCTGAGACAACACACACCCAATGCAAAGCATTTACACTGAACATCATAAAGAAGATTAATTGTAGTTTGCAGCAGGACATACTGTATTTCAGCTGAAAAGTTTTCAGAAGTTAGATAGTATCTTGAGGAGGTTGCTGAGGAAGATACTATATGCTAAATATGAATGTGCTGCTGTGTTTTTAAAGGCCTTTGTGTGCTAGGAACAAATGAAAAGAAACAGAGCAATCCTTTCTGTAACTTGCTACTAGACTGTTACCAGTTCTCCTATTTGAACTGAGACAGAAATGTCAATCTTGCATTCTTTACTCTCTTCCATGACAGATGCCCATTTCATTTGGGTAAACATGATGGGATGAATTCACACACAATGCTCAATCAGGTGTGTGAAGACTACCAGCCTGTTGGACATTCATTATTTTGCTTCGGAAACCTAAGATCCACAAGGCAGGGCTTGGTGCAAAAGAGTAGCTTGAGTAGGCAAGTGTATGGTAATAGTTAACAATCAAAGGGGCTTCTGAACACTCATGTCAGTGTTTCCAGCTAAAGGAGAAAGAAAGGGTCTACAGAGGCTCATATCTTTAGCTATCATCTGCTCAAATGTTAATTTTGCTTCTAGGAAATGGGTTACACCATTTTGATGCTGGCCAGAAAGGGATGTCTTTGCTTCTTTCATTCTCGCAGGTAAGAATGAGGAATTTCAAGATTTATCTCCCTGATGGGTATGATTTAAAGAAGTTTCTGCAACTATTGCATGTTGCTCCTCTCTTGTGAAAAAACTGCAGAAAAGCATTTCTTTGGCACAACAATCTGTCCCCCCTCACAAAAGCTTACATTTTGTACATATTTTAAAAATACACATTTTTGTGCAAAACACAGACGTTTTGCTTTTGCTACTGCTGTCAAATATGTCAATCTTTTTATTCTCATGTACAGGGCAGCAGCAGTAAATTTTTTTCAAACGGGTATCTCAATGTGCCAAGATACCATTTTTATTGAGGAAGAAAACATTTGTTACATCTTTACCTGCCAGTCAGTTCTCTACTAATCAGGAATCCCTGAAGAGTTTGCAGTCACTGTTTAGTGATGACAAACCATCAGAAAGTCAGTCTGAGAAAGGTTATAATGTACTTTCCTAAAAAGTAGTAGGAAATGGTTTTTTAAAACACAGAGTAAAAACTTATTTTAAAATGCCTGATACTAAAACAGGAACAAAAAAAAATATTAAGCTACTTTACCTCCTGCATGTTCCATCGTCCCACTAGATAACACAGCTAATGTCATCAATCAATTGAAACAAAAAAAAAACAATAAACCAAAGCCCTGCAAATATAAAACTAGATACATACTGTGAAGAATGGCTAACAGTGTAATTTTAAGCAAAGAGAAGCTTATCCTCCTATGAGCAGGGATGCCAAAGACAACAATTATGATGACAATGAGAAAATATTATTCAGTGGCTGAAATCCTATTTCACAACTGTATGCAACACAATTAGGCTGTGCCATGGCCATTTCAGGTCAATGAAAAGCCCCTGAGAGCCCTCCCCTTCCTCATGGGCAGGCTTTGGGAGCTGTAGAATAGGAGGGGGAAAATGATTCAAAGCTGGAGAATCCATGCTCTCAATCCCACTTCTAGGACCAGAGTAGCAATATCTCAGCTTTAAATCAATCCCCTCTTCCATTCGGTGACCCCTAAAGGCTGTCAAGGATCAAGGGGGTCCCTAGGAGCAGGGAGGGGTGTCTAGAAAGCTTTTTATTGCCTCACAATGGCCATGGCATGATTGCAGCTTTTGATGTCATCCTCACCTAGCATATCTCCACCAACAGGAATTTAGCGGTTATGTAGGATTTCTACCTGAAGTATGAAGTAAGTTTGCTCATGGGTTGTGTGTTTGAAAAATAAACCACATGATTCAGTGAGAATGAACATCTGTCTGTCTCACCAGAGCAGACTGCAGAGACTTTCTGAAGATACCATCAGCTAGAGAGGCTTAACTCTCTAGCAATAGGGGGAAGGCCTTTTCCATGTCTGCTCCAGCCCTATGGAACTTCTTACCATCTGAGTTGCGCCTCCAGGCGGAGTTATTGCCCTTCAGGAAAGAACTAAAAACCTGGCTGGCAAAGCAGGTGTGGGAGATGTGGTGACCCCACACCTGCTGGCTTATATAGTGTAGGCCTCTCTGTTCTTTCAGTCATTCTTTTAAACATAAGTTTTAAATAATTGATGAGGAGTGGGAGGGTAATCTTTAAGGTCTATTAAGAGTTTTTAAGGGTTTTTAATGTTTTATGATTGTAATGTTTTCACTGTTGTTATGCCATCCAGAGTCGCTCGTTTGATTGGGCAGCAATATATAAATTTGAACAATAAATAAATAAATAAACAAACAAACCAAGTTAGGAATAAAGAATACGTCTTTGGAGTTTTGCACACTACAGAAGACACAAACATAAGTTCTGTATCATGTTCTACCAGCTAATGACAGCAATCCAGGATTTCTAAAATGTAAACGGTTGGTAAATCAAGATCTTTGATTTTTTTCACTTGAGCATATAACATGAATTGTGCATTATAATTAATTTATATATGAATAACAGGGGAAATGGTTTCTTGAATTCTATATCTGACAGCATATTTGATTGGCATTTTATAGTATTTTCAAGTGATCTATGACTTTTTGAAGAAAAAGGCTCCTAATCAATAAAATGTCATAGAATACCAAAGCTATAGATTTCTGTCGTGTTCCACAGTAAGCTCAACATAGTTTTTTCCTAGTCAAATAGGGACATAGATTTTTTTTAAACAACAACAACAGAGAACTACCCGTATAAGCCCTCTCCTGGATTGTAGGGGTCTACAGGTCAGTTATTATAAGTCTTGACCTCAATGAGAGTATAAGTGCTGAACCATCTGCTCCTGTGTAAAACAGCTGCCCAATTAGATGCCAATCTCCATGAACAAATCTTTCTACCATCTCAAACATTAAGGGATGTTTCAACTACAGTGGCACCCCATACAACAAAAATAATCGGTTCCACGAGGCTCTTCCTTGTACGATTTTTTTTGTTATATTGGAGCACTGGCAGCATATGCATGTGATGTGCGGTGTGTGTGTGTCAGAGCAGCTGGAGGAAGCCTTCCCTCCACCACCCCAAAAGCCACTTTGCATTGGCCGATTGCCGGGTGGCTTTTGGAGTGGCTGGGGGAAGCCTTCCCCTGCCATCCCAAAAGCCCCTTTGCGATTGGCTGATCGTTAGGAGGCTTTTGGAGTAGCTGGGGGAAGCCTTCCCCCCCCTTCTGTTTTGAACCCAAAGCTGAGATTGAGGGCACGCGCAGCACTGGTCAAATCTGCAATCAGTGAATCAGACACTGACAGTCTACCTCAGAGCTTTGCAGGCTACGCCTACATAACGATTTATAGCTGTGCTGTATATCTGCCAGAACCTACTCTCAGTGGAGGCTCCCAGCTGATAGTCCTTAACTGAGAAAGCTCTTAAGGGCATCTACTACAGTTGCCAGGTATCGGTGCAACTTCATTGCAAGCTGACACCCTGCCTGACATCCATGAGATCCTGATCTCCCTCATGACTGACTGCTTTGACTAGACTCTGGACTTATCTTTTGACCCTGACTATGCACTCTCTCTGAACTGGTAAATGGACTTTTGCTCGCCATTTTGACTTTGCTATTTGGATCTTCCCTAGAAAGCCTGTCACTAGTTACCTTCGCTATCTGTGCAGTGCTACTGCGTGACTTTCCTGCCCTCATGGGTGGCCCAGCACAATAGGGTATACTGAGATGGCTTGAGCAAACAAATAGTCCAAAACATAACCAATAATGAGGAAAAGGGAGGAGATCAATCCCATACCTGGGATTTTAGAGGCTGGACATCTATCTCATAGAGTCAGTCTGGCTTGGATGTCTTGCATCAAGGAAGTGGTTGGGCTAGATAACTGACTAGCCCTCACCCCAATGCTAAGACTGTATGAAAATGAGAGCTCTACTGCTTGTGATGAATGAGTCAGAAACTGTCTAGTTAGGAATGAAGAACTGCCATGAACTAAACGAAAGTGCCAATAAGGGCATGTTACACATCAGATGTTGCATTTCGAATTAGAAGACTCAGATTCACTATGAGACACAGGGCACATCATCATCTCCCAGCCTGATTGACCTCACAAGCCTTTTGCAAGGATTGAGCAGATACCCTCATGTGTCAACATGAATCACTTTGGAAGAGGACAGGGACTAAAACGTCAGCCCCAGTTAGGAAGACCAGCAGTCATAGAATAGTCAACCAAGGCTAACCTGCATATCACACATCATTTTACCTGAAATTAGTATTTGAAAACCATCTCAACAGATTTCATCATACTAAAAAGTTACTTCTATGTAGCTTATTGTCATGGCCCAGACAATAGCTAAACTGCCCAGCCAGCAGCTGCTGCACTAAAAGGTAAGAAAAAGTCTTACAGTCAGTTTACAGGGTTGAAGCAGGGTTGTCGTCAGGAGTTCAGGGTCAAAAGCCGGTCAAAAGCAACTGAAGATTGAAGGGTTTTCCAGAGGCATCATCAAGGTCATGTGCAGGGGATCAGGGTTCCAAAGGTTCAGGTCTCACAGTGTCAGGGTCCAAGTAGGGGAAATTGGTTTGACAAGAGCTTGCCGGCATGCCCTAGCTTTAAGGAGACTCAGTCCCCATAGCTTAAGGCCATTTCAAGAAGCGTGTCCGAGTACTCCTTCATCTCAGCTGCAGGGTTGGTCTTAATGAGGCTCTGCACCTCTTGGACATACTGGCTTGCCCTTCATCATCCTAATTGCTGGCACCTGGCCTAGCTGTCAAGCTCCGATCATCCTGCCAGCCTTGGTCCTTAGGAGCCGGCTCTGAACTGACAGCTGGCTACAGGGCTGGAGTCAGATCCATGTCCTTCTGTTCGGCATCCTGATCTGAGCCGGCCGTGGGTAAGGGACTGGCAACAGGTCCTCCTCAGGCTCAGACTCCAGATCAGAGCCAGCAACAGGCAACTGGGCCAGTCAACTGTCCTCCTCACACCCAGGACCCCAGCCACAACACTTATATACCTATGTGTTTGCATTATATGCTGTCAAGTCAATGCTGACTTATGGCAAGCCTAGCAGGGATTTTAAGACACACAAGAGGTTCATGGTGATATTCCACTAAGTTCCAATGGACTAGGCAGGGATCTGAACCCATGTCACCTGACTCTTAGTTTGATAATCTATCCACAACACCACATTTGCTCTCATATGCTTATGACAGGAGGCTTATGCTCTATACCTGTGATGGCCAACCTTGGGACTCCAGGTGTTCTTGGACTTCAATTACCAGAAGTCCAAGTCAGCACTCCTGCTGATCAGGGCTTCTGGGAATTGAAGTTCAGGAACAAGGTTTTCCATCACTGCTCTATAATGAATCCTCCCTTGCACCTGTATTATAATATCTATATAGCTAGGTTTCAAGAATTCCTTTAAATTCTTTTTGTTGTGCCTGAGGCACATACACCATTTTAATGTGAAAGTAAGATTCAGGTATAAATGTAGCACACACTAAACTAGGGACAGGAGGACAAGATGACAGCTTTCCTCTCATAATGGCAAAGTTCAATGTGAGATGTGCCATACTTCAAGAAAATCAAGAAACAATGAGAACAAAATTGCCTTAAAGCTGATTTCCTTCAGCTTCTCATCCTTAGCTTTCATCCTGCTCTGAATTGTGCTGACTTGAGCGATTTAATATGAATGACTGCTCTGGAGTAAAAAGTTTTATTCTCTTCCCTACCTTTTAAAAAGAAGAGGAAATTGTTAAAGAACTATTTGAAACATGAGGGCAGTGTGATCAGAAATGGAATAATTCTGTTCCCTTGCTATATATTGTAATTGGCCTCAAATTGGATTTTTTTCCCAAAAAAAAAAATTATACATATTACTAGAAAACCACTTGTCCTGTGCTCCAGATGCTTTTGCAATACAATGTGAAAACAATATTCTAACCATATGAACTCCACAATAGAAAACAGAGAGTGGCTCTTATCAAAATCCTACCCCACCCTTCCCATTTCCCTAGAATTAATTCTTCTGACCTTTAAATCCATTGTAAAATAAAGGAGCTCACACTGTCTCCTGCACTGACTGAAAGGCTAAAGACATTGTACTCAAATTTCATTGCAGGCGCACCCACCCAAATAAAGACTCAGACACCGGTATTGGATTAAAGGCATCGGGCCACTTTTATTGAATAATGCCCTAGTCAGAATTATAACTTTCAATTGGTGTATCATCCAATTGTAATTATTTAAGGCAAGCAGGCTGCAGTAGCACTGGTAAGGTTCCACCCTAAATGCCACAAACAAATTGTTGACACAAACAAATTGTTGACCGGAGTCAATATACTATCTACTGACCCCACCCTATGACGTGTATCCGTTCAAATATCAAGGTGATGCAGGCTGTGAAGCTCCTGACATCACCCCTTTCATAGTTCGCCCTTGACCGGCCAAACCTGTTTCCCCTGTACCTATCTACATGTTGGCCAGTCAATTGCGAACCTGCCGGATACCTATGTGTCATAAATCTTTACCTTACCCAGTGCTACCCGCCAAAAGTGACCAAAGTCAAGTTACCCCGTATCTCAAACACTAGCGACAGTGTGGGATGGGCGAAAAAGCAAGAAACAAAGGGCCAATGTAGGTTCAAGCAAAAAATTCCCACCCGGCCCCAAAGCGACCAGGAAATCACACTGTCCACTAGGGAGGGGGTGGAGGGGAAAAAACTTCTCCGCTCTGTCGCTTCGCAAAATGGCAGCCAGGCTGCCTCGTGGCCATCCCTTTTATGGAGGGGTGGTCACACCCCCTAACTATCCCGGATGTCTGCGTCCAGGGGGGGAGGCCCCCGCAAAGAGCGTGGTGGCAATTTTGGCACCGCGCTTGCATTATAGGCACACCCACCCAAATAAAGACTCAGACACCGGTATTGGATTAAAGGCATCGGGCCACTTTTATTAAATAATGCCCTAGTCAGAATTATCACTTTCAACTGGTGTATCATCCAATTGTAATTCTTTAAGGCAAGCAGGCCACAGTAGCACTGGTAAGGTTCCACCCTAAATACCAATGGAAATTGGCTACATGTATCAATTTGTATCAATTTGCTTGTTGACACAAACAAATTGTTGGCCGGAGTCAATATACTATCTACTGACCCCACCCTATGATGTGTATCCGTTAAATATCAAGGTGATGCAGGCTGTGAAGCTCCTGCCATCAACCCTTGCCTGGTTCGCCCTTGACCGGCCAAACCTGTTTCCCCTGTACCTGTCTACGTGTTGGCCAGTCAATTGCGAACCTGCCGGATACCTATGTGTCATAAATCTTTACCTTACCCAGTGCTACCCGCCACACGGGGAGGTGTCCATGATGACTCACCACCCCCCCTCAGACCGTCAGCTCGGTCACCAGGCCTGCTTGCATATCCTCAAGAAAGAGGTTCATACCTCTGGCCGACAAGTGGACCCCATCTCCTGCACAGAGATCGTAATCCTGCAAGCCTATCCTAGGATGCCGAATGGCTGTCCCCAAGCCATTCCCAGCAAGGAACCGGGCAACAGCCCTGTCCACTGACCGCCGGGGATGGTCCAAACCACGGAGATCCATGTCTCCTCTAAAACGGTGTCTCGGCACGATGTTAGACCATAGCAACCGTTTGTACGGCCATAAATGATGTAAAAACGCCAGGTCACTGCACCTTGACATTTTAAGGAAAGAACAGTGATCTGTGTGAGATCATCGCCGCCGAGGTGCAGAATAAGAACATCAGGCGGTCCAGCATCCCTGATGGACATCAGGAATGGCAACAGTTCCCGCCATCTCATGCCGCACATACCATACCACCGCATACGTGCGGATGCACGCAGCCCGAGTTGGGGTCCACACTCTGTCGCCGCAGCATATTCTGCCGCCCAGTGTACATAGCTGCGGCCCACCAGCCCCACTGCCACCGGTGTGCGGAGACACACAGGATCTGTAAAAAAGGGAAAGGGGTTAAGGACATGACTAGGTACTCATACAGTGAGGGGACGTACATATAAGGAAAATACGCGCACACTCCCACGTGCCCATATATATCCACCTCCGAGTACCCAAACGCAGCCGCGGTCAATGCGACGGCTATCCTGAATGAATGGGTGCCATAACTGGCCCCACACCGTGAAGCGCGGTACCGGTCACCCTCCAGAACTTAAATTTGGTAAGGGGAGACCCATCCTGGTGGCAGAAAAACAGGCCAGGGCGCGCAGCAGGCACTGCCAAAATTGCATGTAGGGCACCAACCGGACCAATGTCAGCAAATGTACATCATAGCAGTCTACACCACTGCCTACTCCATGCTGATCGGCCTTTGAGGAACGAATCCTCAACTGAGCCCACTCCTGGTTGATAGAGACATCTTCAAGTTCCAGTGCCCTACAAAAAACGTCCCCCTTTGATCATGGGACCAGCTCGCTGATTTGCAGAGCTCCAGAGAAAGCTACGGTGGTAGCTGCAAGAAAAGAGACTCCTCCCACCTACTGTAACATAGTCTATGTCAACCTCGTGCAAGGTGGGTCAAGGTCAGAATACCTGTGAAAACAGGGCAACGTGTGTCCGGGCGGCGGCCACGTACACGTGTCCACCCTTCCAATAGATGGCATATGCAGAAAACACTTGCACAGTCAGTAAAGCCCCGTGCCTTGGCCATGAATGTCAAGGCATAAAGCCTGGTGGCTATGGTGCGTGGGGGCAACCCCATATCATAAGGCGCACCATACATTGTAAAACCTAGGCGACCAGTATCGGGCACATTTCAGGCAACTGCCTGTGCCCACAAAAGGCTCTAAAGCGAAGGAGTGGATGCTGACACGCCGTACGCGTGCGAGTTGCCAAGACAAGCAACTCGTCTGGTTCACGTCCCTTCGCCAAATGTCCATATCTCAGCCAGGAGTGGAGAGGTGAGTTCCCCTGGGTCTGGAGCCAAGTCGCGGAACCGGGAGATCTGCAGGCGGGATAAAGCATTGGCAATATCGTTATTAATGCCTTGCACATGTCTAGCCCTAAGGAGCACATTCAAGCGCACGGCCCAAGAAAATAGGTGAGCGGAGGCCATGACTCTGGGGGGTATAGATATTTGGGCATTAACAATGTGCACCACTGCAGCATTGTCGCACCAAAAGTGAAGCACAGAATCAGCCCACCCGTCCCCCCAGAGCATAAAGGAGACCCGAAATTGAAGAAACTCCAGAAACGTAGGATCGGGTAAGCGATCCGTGCCCTGCCATCCCTGGGGCCAAAGACCATAGGCACGTTGTCCTTGAGTTAAAACCCACACCCCGGGGAGCCGGAGGCATCTGACCATACTTGGAACTGGGGCTGACCATAAGCTCAGACCTCCAAAAGGAGACAGCATGACAGTCCTGCTGGAATGTGAGCCAAACCAAGAAGTCTGCACGTAAACCCCTAGTCAGCTATACCCCATGGCGTCGTGTATGAAGACCTGCCATAATGTGACCCAGACAGCAGGTGAAGGCACTGCCTGGTGTTACCACTCTGCAGGCAAAGTCGATGCGTCCATGCATCACCTGCCACTCTCGGAGAGGCACCTTACACTTGGCAACATTGCCAAAATCGCAGCAGGAGCCGCCCCCCCTTGACAGACAATTTGGTCACCTGGCCCTCCTGCACGTTATTCAAACGAGAGGTGCATCCACTTGGTGACAGGTGAACCCCATCTCCAGAATACAGGCCAAATTCCTGTAACCCTACCCCCAGATGACAAATGGCTGTCCCCAAGCCATTCTGGATAAGGAACTAGGCAACAGCCCTGTTCACTGACCGCCGGGCACAGTCCAACCGCGGAGTCAAAGCCTCCCTTATAATAGTGCTTCGGCACGATGTATGACCATAGCAACGTGTAAAAGGGCCATAAATGGCAAAGGAACGCCAGGTCACTGCACTCGGAAGTGTTTACGTCTGGGCTAGCAATCCGTGGAAGATCACCGCCTCCGAGGTGCAGAATTAAAACATGTGGCGGCCCAGCATCCCCAATGGATATCAGGAATGTCAACAGTTCCCGCCACCTATATGCCGTTCACACCATACCACTGCATACGTGCGGTTACGCGTAGCCCGAGATGTGGTCCCCATTCTGACGAATCAGGATACTGTGCCACCCCAGTGCACATAATTGTGGCCCACAAGCCACACTACTACCAGTGTGCGGGAACACACAGGGTCTGTAAAATAAGGAGGGAGAATAGAGGGCAGAACAAGGCACTCCTGCATTGAGGGGACGAACAGACAGAGAAAAATGCGCAAATCCCCACCTGCCCATGCAACATATGCCAGACTCCGGGTACCCAAATGCAGCCACAGTTGATGCGGCGCCCAACCCGAAGGAATGGGTACCAATTTTAATTCAGTAAGGGGTAGACCCGTCTGGTAGCAGATGGCAGGCTAGGGCGTGAATCACGCGCCACCACAAGCACATGTGGGGAAGCAACCGGACACATGGCAGCGCCAGGCTAATACCCTTTTCCGGCTGACCGGCCCTTGAGGAGCGAAACATCCCCAGAGCCCACTCCTGATCGAGCAACACATCTCCCAGTTCCAGTGCCCTGCAGAACATATCCCCTGTTGAAAATGCAGCTAACTTAATCTGAGAGCTCCAAATCACGGCACAGAGGTAGTTGCCCAAAAGTAGACTCTCCGTACAGAGCCTAGACGCTGGCCACGTAGGAGTCATATATATTAGCCACAAGTGCTAGCAGGGCTCATCGCTCTCATTCCAGGGTGAAGGGCAGCCCTCATCCTAAGGTCTTGGCCGTAGAATAATCATGACGGGCCAGGGAAAGCAACCACGGCCCGGTAAACATTGTCCAAGCACTGGACCATTGGGATGGCCAAATCAGGAGGGCCCTTATATATCCTGCCATGGATACCCGATAGGCCGGTAACCAACTTGGCCCCATTGCGAGGCAGTTTGCAGTGACGGGGCAACTCACTGTCCCTGTCATCCTGCCCCTCCATGTCCTAATCAGTGTGTTCACGCTGCAGGAGGGGAAAATGGGAATATATTCTCCACACCACATTGTCTTGCCAATAGCCCGGGACAAATGGTCACCCAGGGGCATGGAGTAACCGGCCGTCGGCAGAACCACCGTTGGCACGGATAGGAGTGGGGATACACATAATAAGGCCCTTCGGACCCCTGAGAAATTAAGGGAAAGCATAGGGGCGGTCACCCCTGTAAGAACCAGGGTGTAATTGGCCTGTTGCGGCCATGGCCACTGTACCCCCCCCCCGCGCTAAAGCTAGTGTCAGGTGTGCTGATTTGACCAGGATACTCACTCGGTGCACCCCCATGAGCCACCCCCACCGGGGGTTCCGGCCCGTGGTGAGCGTCGGAGTTCACGATGGCCATCAAGCTCCGTGTTTCCGTGCGTCCAGGCCGGATGGGGAGCTGCGAGGCATCGGCCTGCGCTGGCCGGAAGGCCTCCAGCAGCTCAACCTTGTGCCACCCACCTGCTGGGGTGCCGTCCGAGCCCTCTGGCCCGGTGGCACTCCCGAAAAAGTAGAGGGGTGGGCTGAGCCCCCCCAGGCGCGACCAAGGGGCCGCCTGAGCCTAGGGATCCAGAGAATTCTGCGCTGTAGTACTCAGGAATAGAACCGCTGACCTTCAGCCTCCCAGTCAGCCTCTTAGCCACCTGAGCCACTGCAGTACCGCGATCGGAGGAAGGGAAAAAAGCAAGCCTCTTGAAAGAGGCGAGCAAGGGGGAAGCAACAGAGCGAACTTCTCCGATCCGTCGCTTCGCAAAATGGCAGCCAGGCTGCCTCGTGGCCATCCCTTTTATGGAGGGGTGGCCACGCCCCCTAACTATCCCGGATGTCTGCGTCCGGGTTGGGGCCCCCCGCAAAGAGCGCGGCGGCCATTTTGGCACCGTGCTTGCATTGCCCTCTTTCCATTTTTATTTCAAGATACACCATTTTATATTTTTTTAAAGGGAGGGGAAACTTTCAATATTGGCTAGAAAGGTAGGCTTTCTTTTTAGGCTTTCCAAGAATACTACATTAAGCAGGATGCCAACTAGTACTTTGTTTCCACACAATCAAACAGACAAGTTAGTCATGACTAACTGCTAGATTATGGAGGAGCTAAAGCCACAAATGCCATTTTACCAAAGAATTTTGATGAGCATTTGAAGTATCATTGGAGTTGATACTGGCAAAATCATTTTTTAGACTCTGCATGATATGTGCCATCAAACTGGAACAGGAACCCCTAATAGGTTCTTCAAGGCAAATATGTATTAAAGAAACTGCTTTAACTCTCAGTGAGTTTCTAATACTAAACTAGGATTTGAACCCAGATCTCTGAGTTTTAATCTGTCACTCTTCCCACTACACCCCAGTAGTATTTGCATTGGGAATTTTGATTTTAATGAGAATTGTGTGTTGTCAAGTAAATTTCAACTGACAGCAACCCTTTCCAGGGTTTTTCTAGGTAGAGAATACACAGCAATGTTTATCATTCCTTTTTTCTGGAGGTGACCCGGAACTGTGCAGGTTGCCCAGGGTCACACAGGTGGCTGTTCTCCAAGGAGGCACAGTGGGGATTTGAACTCTAGCTCAGCAGCCAGTTACTGAAACCATTATACCTTGCCAAATAACTCAGCCAGACAACATGACTAGGGCTCTGGAGATTTTAGGTGGAAAAATAATTTGTTGTTGTTGTTCAGTTGCATAGTCGAGTCCGACCCTTTGTAACCCCATGGACCATTGCACCCCAGGCACCCCTATCCTCCATCCTCCTCCTCAACCGGCCCAGTTACCAGTATACTAAAATCTGCCTTGGGGGAAAAAACTCTGTAGGGTATTTACAATGGATCTTAGCTGTTTGCAATAAATAAATAAACAGTGCACAGGAAGATACATTTCAAAAACTTCTTACAGGAATAATCTTGACAGACAGAGTTCAAAATTATCTTTGTTTATACAACCTCACCAGGAGGACTGAATAAATATAGGGACAATTTTAATTTTAATTATTCCTGTCATTTTCTCCAGTTGATAGCTCAAATTCGGTTAAATCAAGGGGGTAAATACTATATTAATTTATTTAGGCCCAATCTGAAATCTATGGCTAATGAAGAGAAAAGAGTATTTTTGTTTTCAAAATACAGAAATAAACTATATAATGCTAGAATGATCTCTGCTGATTACAGGTTATGCTTTGAATCAAGAGAAATAATAGTTATCTGCCATCAAGTTGACCCTTCACATGGTTTTTATAGGTATCCAATACTGAAAACTGGTTTATCAGTATTTCCTTTTGGTGGCCATCTGGGATTCTGTAACTTGCCTAAGGCCACACAGTCTAGCTTTTCTCCCAAGAGGCATGTAGGGCAGTGGTTGTGAACCTATGGCATACATGCCAGAAGGGCAGTCAGAGGACTCTCTGTGGGTTCCAACACAGTCGCCACAGCACCAAGTTTGCACCACCCCTCTCCCTAGCAATCCAATGGGAGTGCTTCCTCCCTCTCCACAGCAGAGTTCGCCCCACCACTCTGCCCAGCAGCCCAATGGGAGCACTTCCTTCCTCCCCTCAGTACAGAGTTTTCCCCACCCCTCTGCGGCATGGACAGTAGCCTGTTGAGTTTGGGCACTTGGTCTCTAAAAGGTTCGCCATCACTGATGTAGGGTATCAAACTGCCATGCTCCAACCCACTGAGCTTTCCAGCCAGCTCTGATACCAAAGGTAAAATTTCTTCCCCCTTTTTAAAAAAATGCTTGATATTATGCCATTCAGCCTAATCCTGTTATGTGTTGCAGAAGAAAAGGGGACCACAGTATACTTGCAGTGAGATACCACAAGGACAGCTAGTTATGAAGTACTCTCAACAATTTCTTCTATTTGTAGTCGTAAGGGCTGACTATTGTAATGCTCTCTACATGGGACTGCCCTTGTCCTTGACATAGAGATCACAAAGGGTCCAGAGTGCCATGGCTAGGTTGGTTTTGGGAGTGAAAAATGTCAAGCATATCACCCCAACCCTGGCCCAGCTACATGGGCTCCCTGTTGTATACTATAGCAAGCATGAGGTATTGACTTTAACATACAAAACAGTTTGGGACATTGTTATCTGTCAGATATCTTTCCCAAAGACCTACTGCAGGCATCACTTGGCCTTCTCAAAATATACAGCTCTAGATACCAACGCCGAGATTGGCAAGGGAGACCATAACAAGAGAAAGAGCCTCCTAGGTAGTAGCACCTACTATTTGAAATAAGTTAACAGTGGAGCTGCTGCAAATTCCCTCTCCTCCCTGGCTACGACCCTGCCCCTTAGGTAGCCTTCTGCTACTCCTACCTCCCCAGAATGTGTGGTGGTGGAGGAGAAAGTAAATGCCTCCTTGGCCAGCAGAACTGGCTATGTTGGTGACATGTTCACAAGTGGGCCAGGTAAATGAGATGCTTTTCTTTCCATCTCTGGTAATAGGGGACTTGGGCCTTCCCTGACTATGTGCTACTCTTCAGGCATGGATTCGTAAATCTCTGCATTTACTTCCATACTGTTCCAACACTCTTGTTCAGAAGTAATAAACTGGGGCTGATAATGTGGCCTTTTATAATACAGTACAGTCATTGAGGATCAAGAAAGTTAGATGATTTTCCCATGGTTTTGATTCAGAGGAAAAAAAGCCGTGGGAGGAGATGCCAAAGATGATTGAATTGTTTCACAGATGTGTAACTTAAAAACAATATCATGCCTAAAAACTAAAAACAAGCAGCAGGGCAAGACTTCTGTTTTTATACTTGTACTGATAATGGCTAGGGTTTATTTATGGAATAAATACAAATCAGCTGTAAACATGATCCTGTGTAAGTCACTGACAGTATTACTGCTTGCACTTGCAGAGATGAACTTGTAAACTTCACATTATCCAGCTTAAAGTCCAATTGACTTGCTTTAACTTGCCTTTCATCAGCTTGGTGGCTACTCTAGGTGTATACCTGCCCCTATCCTGTTTATCCATAATAGGTTAATCATAGATGTCAGATGAAATCCACTAGTAAGTGGCATATGGAGTAGGTCCATTCAATGAATGGAACATAAAAAGGAGTTCACTTCCTAAATCCCCAATGATTCCAAAAGCCTACTTTAGTTGTGACTCACTATTGGGTTTCAGTCCTTATGTATCATACATAATTAGTACCTTACATATAATTGTATCTTTCTACCTCTGACAAAGCCACTTCAGGGCTGTAGCCAGGATTCTAGATGTGGGTGGGTGAATATTTTTTCAGGATGGGCAACAATGTCATATATAAGCAGTGGGGAGTTTGAGGGTGGGCAAACTGCTAACTCAGGGTGGGCAACACCCACCCTGGCCACCCCATGGCTATGGACCTGAGCCACTAGGTCATTTCTTGCACAGAGCAGTGCACTCAAAGTATTTGACATGGGGCTGTGCTATTTCTGATGTTAAGAATGTGTTGGCCATTAATATAAACAGAACGGCATTAACAGGTGACAAGACAGAACACTGCCCCATAGGATGCAAGGAAACAGCAGGTAGACATGGCTCGATACTCACACTGAGCAGGAGGCACTTGTTTTCTTTGATGGCTCCTATGCACCCCACAAAGCCAATGAGCATTACAAAAGTCCCTGTGATGATCAGCAGGTTGGCAGCCGACAGGGAAGGGAAGGAAGACGAGAGAGTGGCAAAGTTCCCTTGAGTAACAGCTAGCCAGATGCCGACTCCAAGGATCCCACAGCCTCCCAACTGGAGAGAAAACAATACAAAACAAATGGAAACAGGATTAGACAGTTATACAGCCAAGAAAGGTATTATGGTAATCACCACCACTCCTATCTAGTACCATCATTATTAGCAGGAGCAGTAATATCTGTGAAGCTCACAATAAAGCTGTGATTATTTTTATAATGGCATATATATTTCTGTGTAGTGAAAGCACGCAGCGCTCATAACTGAGAACGAACTCATTGTAAGAAATGACAGCAGGGTTATGGCAGGTATTGCAAGTGACAGAAAGACAGAGAATGTTTCTGAAACCCTCAGGCTTCTCGTGAAGGGGGTAATGGGGGAGGAAAGATGCAAGGAAGCATAGGAGGGCTACGCTCTCCCTTTGACTGGCAAGAAATTGAAGTCATTTGAACCAGCTTCACAAAAGAGAGCCCGCCACATGGATTTCAACAGCATGCCTTTGCTCAAATTGATATTTTTTTTTCACTTAAAGGATATGCACACACTGAGAAAGCTAATGAAGTTAGCTTATAGCTGGAGACTAAAAAGGATTCATAGGATTGTTTAGGCAGTTCAGATATTGAAAATTGGGAGTCAGTACTGTTTTATCTGCCTTCCCTCAACCCCAGGGCATGTGAGGAACTGTTTACCTAACACGATAGATGTGAGCACACTATAGATTTCCCAGCCCAGAACTTAGATAGGAAATGTTGTTCTGATTTCTTGTCTCTGTCTAAAGAAGGCAAACTTCCAGGGTGTTGTGTCCAAGCATTATTTGTTATAACCGCTATGAGCGCCGTAAAGTGTGGTGGAATCGTGCACCTTTTGCAAAGGTGCCATTTTCAAATGTCTGTCAAAATAGCTGATTCGTCAGTACAAACTTTCCCGCTTCTCTCGAAGCCCGCCAAAATGTATCAATCTGTGTAACTGCCATTCCTACTGTATATAAGCTGGCCACCTTGTACATGTTTCCCAGTCCGGTACTATGAGCTGAATAATAAATCACTGTGTTTGACCTGATCCTGCTGGTCAGAATACTTCTTTAGCGCCGGACTCAACACAGGGGTTACACAAAATCAGAGCAGAGCAGACATTTAGTGACTGAGCCACATAGGAAGGTGAATTTTAAAAGTGCAGAGGCTATGTGCAAAGCTTGGCAAAGTTGTTTTTCTGGACTACGACCAGTGGCTCTGTTGCCTATGACAGTTGGGGGACTCTAGTAAAAAACAACAACTAATTTCCAAGTTCTGGCTATGCTTAATTACTCTGACACTAACAAAGAGAAGGATCACCTGGCCTTGCAATTCTTCTCCACTAGTCTCAACAATGAGAAGCATGGAGGAGACAGATCTTACCCCTTGGAACAGCTAGAACCCTCTTGTATTAAAACATTCAATCGGGTGGCGGTGGGGTCTTGGAACTGGCTAGCATTACCAGTATTAATTATTAAATTATACTTGTACCACTGCCCACTTTCCAGATCAACCCATTTTAATATGATAAACAATAAAAACTAATCCTTAAAATATTGAAAACATATTCCTACAACACAATCTACATCTATTGCTAACCAGCATCAGCTGAAGCAATTAAAGCTAATTCCAGGAATTTCACTGAACATGAGGCATCACTAATTGTGACTGAACAACAAAAAGTTATTACAAACTGAATGTGCCCCATTTACATTGTAATATATCTATAGAGGTCTGTTTTGTTATGTTTCACTGTAGCTATCTAAGAGGACCCAAAAAGTTAAGGTGGCCCAGTACGTGAGAGAAGAGGTGCTGGCATTTTCTTTTTGTGTGAACCGTCTGATGCACATGTAAGTACAGAAGCACTGGTCTCTGGTTTGCTTCCATAAAGAACCAAAAGTGCTTTTTTATTACACTTAAAACACAAATTAGAGTCTTTTTTCACTAGTCAAAGGATAGGCTTCCTCCATATTTATTTTATTTTTGTTTCTGCATTTTGAGATATTTATATGCAGCCATCCGGAAAAGTTGCAGGTGATGCACAGAGCTCGAATACAACAAAATACAGGAGAAAATATATAAGCAATGCCACATTAAAAAGCAGACATCACCAGAGTGCTAGCCAAAGATTAAAAATAAGATCAGCTGTAAACAACAGGGTGACTACAGTGAAGCCAATTAGAGATGAAATATGTTCAGAAGAAAACGAGATCTCTATCCTCTAATGGTAGACCCTTGGG
Source organism: Bradypodion pumilum (assembly GCA_035047305.1). Classification (NCBI taxonomy): domain Eukaryota; kingdom Metazoa; phylum Chordata; class Lepidosauria; order Squamata; family Chamaeleonidae; genus Bradypodion; species Bradypodion pumilum. Next base: position 386,407,568 of record JAWDJD010000001.1, on the reverse strand, counting down.
GCAGGGCTGTAACCAGGATTCTAGATTGGGGGGTGGGGGTGGGGCAATTTTCCCCCCGGGAGGGGCCTTTTGGGGGGGGTCACAATTTCACACTCACATATATAACATTGGCACCATGGGGTGGGGTGGGGAGTGGCCTGTTAGCTCAGGAGGGTTTTTGCCCCACCCCACCCCCTGACTACGGCCCTGCCTTGGGGTGAGCAGCCTGAGAGCCAAACCACCAGAAAAGTTTTCTTCCTCATCCTAGGTGCTCTCTCACATCCTAGGTGTGAAGTGTGTGTAGTGACAGGAAACATGACAGGACCTTAGTTTAGGAAACCATCCTAAAAGATAGAATTAATAGGCACATAGAAGAGAAGGCGCTGCTAAAGGATAGCCAACATGGCTTTTGCAAGGGCAAATCATGCCTCACTAATCTGTTGGAATTTTTTGAGAGTGTCAACAAGCATGTGGATAAGGGGGATCCAGTTGACATTGTTTATCTGGACTTTCAGAAGGCTTTTGACAAGGTCCCACACCAAAGGCTCTTGAATAAACTTATCAGTCATGGAATAAAGGGACAGGTCTTGTCCTGGATCAGCAACTGGCTAAGGGACAGGAAACAGAGGGTAGCACTAAATGGACACTTCTCCAAGTGGAGGGAAGTAAAGAGTGGGGTCCCCCAAGGTTCAGTACTGGGACCCCTGCTTTTCAACCTCTTCATAAATGATCTAGAGATAGGAGTAAAAAGCAAGGTAGCCAAATTTGCTGACGACACTAAATTATACAGGGTAGTGAAAACTGTGAGAGATTGTGAGGAGCTCCAGAGGGATCTCTTGACACTGGGGGAGTGGGCAAAGCAGTGGCAAATGAGCTTCAACATTAGTAAGTGCAGAGGCAAAAAAAAACACACAATTACATTTATAAACTGATGGGTTCTGAACTCTCTGCGACAAACCAGGAAAGGGACCTTGGTGTCTTGGTGGACAGCTCAATGAAGGTGTCAACCCAGTGTGCCTCAGCAGTGAAAAAAGCAAACTCAATGCTGGGGATCATTAGGAAGGGTATAGAAAATAAGTCAGCAAGTGTCATTTTGCCTCTTTATAAATCTATGGTGAGGCCCCATCTGGAATACTGTGTACAGTTCTGGTCACCATACCTCCAGAAGGATATTATGGAGTTGGAAAAAGTGCAGAGGAGGGCAACCAAAATGATTAGGGGACTGGAACACCTTCCTTACCATCCGAGGCTGCAACGGTTGGGCCTTTTCACTCTTGAACGACGGTGTCTAAGAGGTGACCTGATTGAAGTTTATAAAATCATGCATGGTGTGGACAAAGTAGAGAAGGAAAAACGGTTTTCCCTATTGCATAACACTAGAACTATGGGACATTCCATGAAACCTTTGGGTACTAGTTCTCAAACAAATAAGAGAAAGTACTTTTTCACCCACAGGATTACTGGTCTATGGAACTCCCTGCCAGAAGAAGTGGTGACAGCTGTCAGTCTTGACAGCTTTAAGAAAGGATTAGACAAGTTCATGGAGGACAAGGTTATCAATGGCTATAATTATGGATACTTAAGGACAACCTCTGGGTTGGAGAGATAGGCAGGATATCTCTCAAAGCCATTTCCAGGGAATCCTAAGCAGGTGAAGGCATCTCCTTGGGAATACCCTGAAGGAAATGGTGAGCCACTGTGTGAGACAGAATGCTGGACTGGATGGGCTGTGGCCTGTTCCAGCAAGGCTGTTCTTATTGTAAAAAATGGACAGGCTTACGATGAAAAAGATAGCCCTTCAGATAACCTAGATCCAGATTTAAACCAGCAACCATTCAGTACAAACTGGGAGGCTGTCTAGCTATTTCAGCATTAGGAAAATGTTCCTGACTAGCAAGCACCATTCAACAGCCTAGATCAGTGATGGCCAACCTTGGCACTCCAGGTATTCTTGGACTTCAATTCCCAGAAGCCCAAGTAAACACACCTGCTGATCAGGGCTTCTGGGAATTAAACTTCAAGAACATCTGGAGTGCCAAGGTTGGCCATCACTGGCCTAGCTGCTGCACTGAAATAAACTGAAATTTCAAGACTCTTCTCAGTGGTAAACTTTACGTACATACTCAGTGCAATGCTGTGGACCAGGCATGATATAACCAAGGCATATCCCACTGTGGCCAGGGACGGGGGGCACTTGGTACACTGCAATCATCTATGTAGAATAACTCTTTGCTATGTGCTCCATCTGGCCATCCAAGGCCATAGCAAGATCTAGAAATAGCTGTTGAGGGCCAAAATCACACGCTCTGGAAATATTGGATGGGATTTGCAGCAATTTCTGTTCCTGCACACGAAACAAGCTCTACTGTGGCTTTAAAAATGTCTCACAATCTGCCCTCCTTAATACTGGAGTATGGCTTCTGTAGCTATCCAGTATGCCAGCTAAATGCTGAAGTAGTAGTCATGGGGCTTCACAGCACTGGCCAGGTTGCTTGGGGAGTATATTGACAGTGGCTCCATTTTCACTGTATGTTCAGCAGGTGAGGCCTCTCAGCTGGGCACTTAATCTTGGTACTGTCAGTTATCAGGAAGTGTTATAGCACTGGCCAGATGGTCACATCCTGCTTTGTGGTAAGGAAAAAACCCTTCCTTGTTTTCTCCAGTTAAAATGATCTTAAGTAGCAATCATGGGAGCAATATATGACTGTGATCCTGGAGGACCACCTTACCCAAAACAGACAAGAACCCAGATAAATGAACTGAGAGTTGCACACTTGTGTGTGACCATGTTGAAGGATAAGCTCATAAGCTTATGGAAGCATATGACTAGCTCAACAGACCTTCAACTTTTGTTGCACACTAATGATGCAAATATGTAGGAGGGGAAGCCTTAAGAACCAAGAGGCTATAACATTGTTGGTGGGCTTAAAGCAGGAGTTCTCAACCTTTTAAAGCCAAGGGATGGGTCACGTTCCCTCAGACAGCTTCGGGGGCAAGACGGCCATTTTGCCCTTCCTCCACCACATGGCACTCCCTGGTGTGGTGGAGGTGGACCACATGAAATGGTGCCACAGGCTGCATCTGGCCCATGGGCTACAGGTTGAGAATCCCTGGCTTAAATAGAAGTGCTGTAAAATAAAGGATGGTTCAAAATCACACACTATAAAGGAGGTAGGGAAGAGAAATAAATTGTCTATGTAGAGATAATTTCACACACAGTTTTGAATAAATATTCAGTTATCTTAAATAAAAAGATAGTTATCTTACTGTATACCTGATTTGAATTTCTGCTTTGTTTTACTTAAGCATATTTCTGCAAAATGTAGACAACAGTTCTCTCTAGACCTTTTTTTAAACAATGGGTTGCATTAGTCTTCTTCAAGAAGCTAAATCAGTGGATGCTAGATTAAATCAAGCCTCTGTTCTCTTTAGAAAGAAAACTGACTAAACTGAGGCTATTGCAATTTAGAAACAGCACAAGAAGGCAAGACCACCGGAAAAGATAAAAATGCTAAGGAAAAGTGAAGGCAGTGAGAAAAGTGGAACACCAAATATGTGATGAATTGACTCAGTGAAGTAAATTTGCAACACCTGAGCAAGACTGTTTTAGATAGCACCTTTGGGAGATCACTTGTTAATATGGTTACCATGAATTGGAAACTTGATAGTACATAACAGCAATAAAAACTGATTAGTAGTACTTCATGGCTCTCTTCCTCCCAAGATTTTATCTCAGAAAGGATGTTATATCATGATGTAGGGCAGGGGTGCCCAAACTATGGCATGTGAGCCAGATCCGGCCCACAGCACCAAATAATCCAGCCTGTGCCATCTTCACCGCTCCCGGAAGCAGAAGTAAAATGTGTTCGCACATGTGCAAAATGCTGCCATAAATACACCCGCGGCTGTTGTAAATGCGTTTACGACAGTCACAAGTGAATTTATGGCAGCGTTTTGTACATGCATGGGTGCATTTTACTTCAGCTTCTGGTGGGAGGAATGATGTGAATGGCCCGTGGCCCAAAAAGTTTGGGCACCTATGATGTAGGGCTTCTGCTTTGAGCGAGGCAATGTGTATCTATACTAACTGCCAGCAATTCTCCAAGGCTTTGGCCAGTGAGGCATATATTAGATACAAAACAAAATGAACTTTCAAGCATTCACACTGAAGGTGCAACCACATTGACAAATTTGGGGAATGCTCTGATATTGGGACTGCCCGATTTGCTTTGTTTTCTGTTGACTACATGATATAAAAGTCTATGTCAAGGTGGCCAACCTTGGTGCCCCAGGTGTTCTTGAATTTCAATTTCCAGGAGCCCAAGTCAACACACCGGCTGATCACAGTTTCTGGGAATTGAAGTCCAAGAACACCTGGGGCACTAAGGTTGGCCACCCCTGGTCTATGTAAATCAGCTTGGATCCCCCCCCCTTCTACTTTTCTTGGAATAAAATGCATTTGCATTGGTTCAGGCAGTGTGGTTACAACAGCAGTGAAAGGGGCAGGGCAACAGAGAAACTGGCTGCCTTCTGAATATACTCTTTCCCAGATTTTATGCCTGAGTTCGCTTTCTTTCTTGATATTAAAGGCTTGCTAATCTAGTGCTTGAATCACAGAGTAATTGAGTGGAAAGGGACCAATGAGGCTATCAAATACAACTCACTGCTCAATGCAAGAATCCATATCAAAGCAGATCTGAAAAATAGTTGTCCAGTTTTCTTTTGAATGCCTCCAGCACTGGAGTGTTCACCATCTCCCAAGATAATTAATTCTGTTGCTATTAATAACAGTAGATAAGACTTTCCTGATACTCATCCTATACCTAACTTCATGTAACTTGAGCCCATTATTACGTGCCCTGCATGTTCAGGAACAGATCCTGCCCCTCCTTTTACAATAACCTTTCAAGTATTTGAAGAGTGCTATCATATTCCCCTTTCAGTCTCCTTTTCTCAAGGCTAAACATGTACAGATCCTTCAGTCTTTCCTCATAGGGCTTGATTTCCAGTCCACTGATCTTTCTTGTTGCCCCCCCCCCATGAACTTATGCCAATTTGTTGGCATCCTTCTTAAAGTGTGGTGTCCAGAACTGAACACAGTATTGTAGCTGAAGAAGCCTAACTACTGCTGAGTAGAGGGGGACTAGAATCTCACGAGTTTTGAAGACTATATTTCTGTTAATACAGCCTAAACTAGCATTTGCCTTTTTTGCAGCCACATTGCACTGTTGGTTCATTTCCAGCTTGTGATCTACAACAATTTCAAAAACCCTTCTCTCCTATAGTATTACTGAGTCACGTATCCCCCATCTTGGTACTGTTGTAACCCCACTTTTGAAAAAAGCACATTGTATTTTGCCTTTTCTATCTCTCTTATTAATAAAGTTATCTTGTTTCTTTTCTTTACAATAAAGTTATTTCATTTATTTCATTTTGTCACCCACATTTAGGATTGATTAGGCTTATGTGTACACAAGCACCACTCTGGCCATGCACCCACTCACACACGCTTGAAGGTATATACTTGTAGCCCCACTTTTGCGAAACACACATACCCTGATTTTATTTTATCTCTTATTATGCCTCTCTGCTATGGAGGAAAGCGGGGGATCAGCCCCCCTCCCCTTTGGAAAGCTGTCAGTCAGCCAGCAGAAAGAAAGACTTTTAAAAACCCGAGCTTCAAAAGCTCCTTTATATTGTAGAGTTAACTTGTGTTTTTAAGGGTTTTGAAGCCTTGCTTGCCTACTGATATAGCTAACCTAATTATTGGATGTTTGATTAATTAATTGGCTATGTGGTTTTAATTAAAGGGTCCAAAACTGTATTAAATGATATAAATTTGATTTCTAACATATCCTCTCTTCTATGTTTCAAAGCAGGAATCAAATTAACTCCCAAGCCTTCCAGCCTACACAGGAAAACACCAATTATTTTCATCTATTGTTAACCCTGGCCCCTGGGAGATCAAGACAATCCATCTCAATCTTCAGTTTGCCTGCCACTTATGGTTTTTGCTGTTACCTGCATAACGAGAGGTTGGAATCAGACCTGTCAAGTATCCCTTATTGGCTGGGGAAACCCTGTATTTTTACCCCTCTTTCTGCCCCCTCCCGTTTTATTAATTTCCCCATAATATCATGTTTTTTTTTAAAAAAAAATCCCAAAGCTGCAGTGTTTTTTTCTGCCACCAGAGGCTGCTGTGGTTTTTCGCTTGTGGAAGGAGAGAGAAGGTGGTTTGGGGCGGGGTCTTCATCTCTCTGCTTCTGTTCCAACTTCCTTTGACTCCTCCAGTGGGCCCATGCGAGGGGAGGGAGGAGGGGGGAAAGGATAAAGGAAGAAAAGAGCTGCCCGACATGGCTGGCCCTGAGCCAGGGAGGGCCAGCATGGATGCCCCTGAGCTTGCCACTTCTGGGTAAGTCTATTTCTTTTTGTTTTGTTTACTTTCCTGTGTGTGTGTGAGAGAGAGAGACTCGCCTTTGTGTGTGGGTGTGGAGAGTGATGGTGTGTGTGTTTGTGTGTGTGTTGTGGGTGAGGGGCCAGGGTCTGGACCAGGTTAAACAGAGATGAGCACTGAACCCTAGAGTCGGATATGACTGGCTTTCAAGTAAGGGATACCTTTACCTTTACCTTGCTTGAAAGCCAGTCGTATCTGACTCTAGGGTTCAGTGCTCATTTTTGTTTCAAAGCCGAAGTGCCAGTGCTGTCTGCTTCTGCAGATGTTTCCATGGTCATGTGGCAGGCATGACTACAGGAGCACACTGAACGCAGTTTACCTTCCCACCAAAGTGTTCCCTATTTATCTACTTGCAATTATATAAAGTGGAATGTGAGACATGGTTTGAATGCATTTTGTATAGATTAATCATCACTCAAACAGACAATTTTCAATATAATACAGGTAACATGTCTTCAGAAATGCAAAAATAAGTGAAAGTACAAATAATGACATCATGAGGTGGTGGTTTGATAAACATAAGGTAGACCCTAGGGAAAGAGACACCTGAGGGTGAAAAAATAAGGCCCTAGATGGGAGGAAAGAGGCAGAAGAAGATGAGCCACTTCTGTGTGGTGGGATGGAGGCCCCACTAGGTTGGTGGGACTCAAGCTTAAACAAACAGGAAGATGAAGGGAAGGGGCTTGGACTAATCCAGATACCCTATTTGTTTCCCTAATTTTTCTTGCTTTTGAACTGCTAGGTTGGCAGGAGCTAGGACAGAGGCAGAAGCTCACTCCGTCTTGCAGTACTGTACTCGGGTATCGAGCTGCTGACCTGCCACCTTCCAGTCAGCACCTTAGCCACTTGAGCCACTGCAGAGGGGTGTGGCCAAAATTTCCCTTATTTTTAAATCCCAAACTTGACAGGTATGGTTGGAATGTGCAAATCCTTAGGCTACATGGAATTGGGTCAAGGGTATTTTATATCTATTGATTCTGGGATTCCTTCTGTACTTAATCTAGATAGTGCTTGGGAGGAGACAGGATGAATTAATTACAGGGAGGGAATAAAGTGACTACTAGTGAATTCCTGCTCATGAATTTACTCCACGATGCCATTGGTCACCTTGAACTCCTAAGTCATGAACTCTGAAGCCAAATGTGATTGGTGCACATTTACAATCATTGCTCCTATTGGATGTCATATTGGAGACGTCAAGACCTGCAGCTGTTGAATTGTGAACTCTATTTTTATGTAAACCCCCAGGGTATTTGCCCTACCCATTTACCCATTGTTTTATGTGATTAACCTTTTTACTGTAACAAAAGAGTCGGGTGCTGGTATTGTTGAATCATTGTAATTTTTCATTTTGTAACTAATAGACTAGTAGTAGAGCTAGGTTGAGTTCCCCTGGGTGGAGGGTATAAAAATCTCTTGATAGCAGAAGTCAGCAGCTCTCTTGATTAGATCTTAGGGATGCTCCAGGCAGGTTGAGACTAACTTTTGGTGCAGCAGTTAGGCCTCTGTTGTATTAAATGCATGTTAATAAACCACATTTGTTTGCCTGAAATAAATTGTCTGTAATTATTGGGTGAAGGGTGGGCTCCGCCAGCAATCAACCCAAGTATTTTTAACTGTACCTTGGGGTCCATAAGAGCTCCTGTAACGAAAGGAGAGGACCACCAGTTTTTAGGTAACACTGTGCATTTGGTTTTTCCCTCTCTGTGTACACTTTGCATTTATCCGTGTTAAGTTTCATGCTGTTGGTTTCAGTTCAGTGTTCAGCTCCCCTGGTGGCATAGTGGTTAAGGCACTAGGCTTGGAGACAGGAAAGACAGATTCAGTTCCCGAGAGCTGAACATTCGTTTCCTGAGAGCTGCACAATGGAGGACATGAAAGGAGCCTCATTCGGGCATCCCCTGCAAAAATCCTTTCAACCCAGAGTAATCTCTGGCAAGAAAACAAACGAGTTCAGTGTTCAAGCCTATCAAGATCTTTTTGAATGTCATTCTTGTCTTCTAAGGGATTAGTTACTCCATCCAATTTTGTGTCATCCACAAATTTCATAAGAATTCCTACTGGGAATAGTTTGGGGGCAGGAGTGAGAGATTGGCACAATGACCAGGAGGTTTTAAGGTAGCTCTGCTCTAACAATGCCTCCTGCAAATCTGGATGGCTAGGGCAGAGTAACCTTAACAAACTGAAAACATTTTTACAGTATATGTATTGTGTTTTATAAAAACATATTATTTTAACTTGGAATAAATATAGAAAAATATTTATCCCATCAATTTCTTATTACATTCAGTGGTAGAGTTGCTAAGAAAAACCAATCTATTATAATGGGAATAAAGAACATATAAAACATATATTGGGGTAGAAAGAATATCATGGTTTAATTTAGGGTAGTGGAATACAGACTGGGTTAAAATGGTAAATCTTATGGGAAAGAAAATATAGACTAAAATTAGGAAATGAAAGGGATAATAAATAAAACTTATAAACTATTAACAGAAGCAGAGGACCAACAAGATTTTTAAAAACATTATGTAAACATGTTTTGGGAGAGGAAATGCATATGAGGTTTTAAATAATATATGAGACACAAGAATGTTAGGGGGCTACAATGACTCAGTGGTTAAGAAGCTCGCCTTGTTAGCTGGAAGGCTGGCAAGTCGGCAGTTTGAGACCCGGGTACTGCATGACGAATTGAGTGCCCGTCTTGATCCCAGCAACTGGGGGCATGAAAAGACCCTCATTTGGGCGTTCCCTGTGTGGAGTTTCTTCCGCAAAAATCCTTTCAACCCAGAACAATTTCTGACACAAAGTTATTGTTATTAAGAATATTAAAATTTATGTCCACAAAAATAAAATAACATTTTTATTATTTGATTTGAACATAGTATTTAACGCCGGTGAAACTGAATCAAATGGAGAGGTTGTCAGAGCATAGACACTTATTTTTACATGTGGTGGGAATGTTTGAATGTACAGAAATGTTGGCACTCAGTATTCAAGGAAATAATTGAAATAACCAAATTAAATGTAGAGGTATCTCCTAAAATAGGTAAAAGTAAAGGTTTGGAATTGGACAATAAAGGAATTAATTTTGAATCTATTAATAGTGGCAAGTTTAATGGTAGCAAGCACTTGAAAAATAAAGTATGGTTTTCAATTAAATGAATGGTGTAAAGAAGTTTGGAATATACTTATTAATGATAAATTAATGTGTAATATTAAGGAAGGGTTTGATAAATAAGAATATTTTATAGCTACCTAGGGAGCATTTATTGATTTTATAGCAATAGCAATTACACTTATATATTGCCTCTTAGCACTTAGTGCACTCTCTGTGCAGTTTACAGGTAATTAATATCCCCCCCCCCCCAATTTACTGTGTACTCATTTTGCCAACCTCCGAAAGATGGAAGGCTGAGTCTATCTTGCGCTCCCAGTCAGGATTGAAATCACAACATTTTGGCTGCAGTACAGCAATTTAACTACTGAACTACTAGGGCTTTTAGTATGTTTTATGCATATTTTTGTATTTATATTTGCCCCTTTCTTTCTTTCTTTCTACCTACCACTGGTCACATCCTAAGAGGCGTACACTTTAAAGGCATTGCTTTCCCTGTTGACTGTTGCTGCCTGCTTTGATTTCTTTCACTTGACATCTAAGGCTCTGTGATTTATGGATAACATTTCATTATTAATGTGATATTTACTCCTTCTCCTATAACTCCCCAGTATTTCTTGTTTGTTGTGCCAAACATATCTCGGAAGAGTGATGAGACAATGACTTCGGACAGTTTTCAGAGGTTGCTGCTGTGAGAAACAAAGGGGAAACAAAATTACAGACAGGACTGGTTTTGATAGCTTTACTGTCTTCTGGAAGGACCCAAAATTGTCACTGTGAAGGGAGACAGTGGAGACACTAATCACTGAAACACAAGAATGACAAAAAATAGGGGGTGGGGACTGCAGAAATAGCATGATATATTAGCAAATAAGTTCCCAGCTTGTATTGATTTTGTAGGAAATGTGTGAGGCAGGTCCTGTTTATCAAAGATGACATCTTCAGCTAGCTTCCAGATGACAGCAGCATTTATCCCACCTTGAATTAACATGCAGGAAGTTCTGAATGATGACACCAAGTAATTATTTTTGACACTCCCTCTATTTTACAATATTATGATAGACACACCGCCACAGACTATACCACCAACTTCATGCCTTCTTCCTCTTTATTCCCCGGCTAAGACCCTAGTCAGTGATGGCAAACTTTGGCACTCCAAGTGTTCTGGAACATCAATTCCCAGAAGTCCTGATCAGCAGGAGCACTGACTTGGGCTTCTGGGAATTGAAGTCTAAGAACACCTGGAATGCCAAGGTTCGCCATCACTGCAGCCTAGAGATATAAATTAACAAGGACATTGGGGGTAAACAAAGTAGGTGTTATTGTGAGCTGCTATGGGGTCAGTAAGAGATCTCACTTATTTTTTACTTTTTACTAGTGCTTATTTTTTAATTTTTACTAGCAGGTTCAGCCGATGGCAACTTTTTCCACATTTTCTGAGTCTGCAAAAATAATTTGCTTACTGTTTGATCAAGAGGCTGGAGCAATACTGCAATGAGGAATGTTTACATTCGGGGCTTTTTAACTTAGGGAGAAAAGGCAAGTAAGCAGAGGAAGTGATAAGAGATGTACAAAAATTATTTATTTATATTTTATTTATTACATTTTATAGCACCTGTCTGGGATATCTCCCACTATTTTAAATTATTAAATTATAAACAGCATTTATTTTCATAGGATGAAATTCTTAGCCATAATATCAGCATCATGAATCATCCAACACAGATGCACAGTGGGAGATTCGGGAGAGATAAATGGAAGTACCTGTTGCAAAGAAGGCATAGTTAAATACAGTAATAAAAATCACTCCCGGTTAGATTATTGTAACATGCTCTACATGGGGCTGCCCCTGATGACCATTCGGAGGCTGCAACTGGTGCAGAATACAGCTGCCTGCACAGTGATGGGGTGTAGCCATTATGACCATGCTGCTCCCTTGCTGCGGGAGCTGCACTGGTTACCAGTGTGCCTCCGGGTGCAATTCGAGGTGCTGGTTATGACCTTTAAAGCCCTACGTGGTAGTGGACCAGGTTACTCAAGAGACCGCATCGCCCTGAGAACATCTGCCCATCCCACTAGGGTGGACCTGAGGGGCTCTCTACGGGTACCAATGGCTGGAGAGGCTCGTCTCTCCAGCACTAGATGGAGGACCATTTTGGTATCTGCCCCGAACCCCAGCCATCTGGAACCTCCTGCCAATGGACCTCCGCTTCCAACCACAACTGCTGGCCTTTAGGAAAGAGCTAAAGACATGGCTGGCCCAGTGAGTGTGGGGTGCTGCTGTTGGATCTACTCCAACCTGCTGGCTCATATGACCATCTGACAATTTTGTTATGGGGATTGTAGGTTTTTTAGATTCGAGCTTTTGTGATTTTAAGATTTTTAGATTTTAGAGATTTTTGTGTTTTTATGATGTTTTATCCATATGTATAGGTTTTCTAATGGGTTAGGAGTCACCTAACAGCAGCAGCAGCAGCAGCAGCAGCAACAACAACAACAACATAGTCTTGGTTACTAGTTGGGGCAGCTTTAAAGTGACAGTAGATTAATACAATAGGCTCAAGTGCGTAAGACACTGAACTCAATGACTGGAAAGTCGGAGTTTGATTCCCGATTACTGCACAACGGAGTGAGCTCTCATCTCTGTCCCAACTCCTGCCAACCTAGCATTTTGAAAGCAAGAAATTGCAAGTAGATAAATAGGTATCACTTTGGTGAGAAGGTAAACAGCATTCCATGGACTCCTGTGTTGAGGCATTCCTGCCACATGTTCACGGAAATGCTTGCTCTTTGGCTATAAACAGATGAGCACTGAATCCTAGAGTCAGATACAACTGGCTTTCAAGCAAGGGTGACCTTTATCTTACCTTTACCAAAATGAATTCACTCAGGTTAGGGCCCTCAATGGCTAATAGTCAGGGTGGTTATATTATCACTGCTAATGTAAGAGGCAGCATGCTATAAATGCCCAATGTTGGAAAATATGAGTGGGAAGATGCTGTGGCACTCATGCCCTTCTTGTGGGCTTCTCATATGTAGTTATTTCACTACTGAGCAAACAAAATGTGGTACTCCATAATGTGAATTAGCATAGCTCTTCTTGTGTTCTTATACATAGTTTTACAGTAAAGTGTGGGGTTCATTCTTTTTTATTGAAACTCTTGGGCATTTTTAATGACACTGCCAGACTCTATACTCTCTTCATGGGTAGCTGGGCTCCCTTGGGCACTGAATGAAGAGGCTTTTTGATTTAAACCATGTGCGTCTCCCCACAAACCCCCTATTCATGTGCCATCACAAGTGTACACTATCAGTTCATTCACAGACAAGAAAGAGCCTTTGATGCAATCACAGACTGTGGTTGCAGATGAACAATAGAACATCTGGGAGGAAATCTTCTACTGCAGCATGCAGAAAAGATTTATGATATTAAGATGTTACATTTTTAAGATGAACCTATTGTTTTAATTTTTGCAAGCCTCACTGCAGCTCCTCTCCAACTGAGAATATGGAGTACAGTATTAGAGGAGCATTCAGTCAATCATCGCAAATAAATAAATGTGAAATACTGTAATAGATAAAAATGGTTAGGTTCTGAAGCTTGATACTGACTGATATTAGCCGTCAGAGGAAGTCCTTCCTCACAATTTGCTTGTAACTGCCTTTCATCTTGGGTCCAGAAAGCTACTTATTAGAAGGTTAGTCACTCTCCCTCTCTCTCATCCCATGAGCAGCAGTAGTGGTTGATGTGGTAGAAAGGTCGGGCTTTCGTTTTATCCCTCTTCCATTCATAATGTTGAGTAATGTAACTTGCTTAGTTGTGTCTGGCAGCCATTCCAGATGCCAGAAGGGATAGGAAGAGCAGACAAAGAAGAAGGAGGGACGAGAAAGACAGAGAAAGACTCACTCCTTCCTTTTGGCTGCTGGTGTGTCCATCAGATTGACAGGACTTCCCAATGGCTACAGCTAAATTCTAAATCAGGGGAGAATGTGAGTTTCATTACACTCACATCATTTTGAAGGTAAGCTTTCCGAGGTGGCCAGGTTTGCATTCCAAGATGAGGAATTACAAAATATTGTTATGTCTCTAGGAAGAGGCACACTTTGCCTATAGACCAGTGGTTCCCAATGTGGGGCCCATGCCCCACAGTGGGGTTTCAATTCCCAGAAGCCTAAGTCAGTACATTGGCTGATCAGTGCTTTGGGAAATTGACTTAGGCTTCTGGTAATTGAATTCCAAAAAACAAAGGTTGGGAAACACTGCTATAGACTGTAGATGAAAGTCACATGACTTCACCCTGTTATTCTCATGTATGCACATATGCAGAGGTAGGGGTGGGGGAAGGAGTGATGGAATTAGAACTTCTTGGTGTTTCAAACAGGTCAGAAAATACATTACCCAAACTTAAAAAGGATATAGTACTTCAATTGATGCTGTGCCATTATAAACAAAGTAATTCCAAGCTGTTTCTAATAAAAGCATTCGATTAGAGGCTTTCTCTTCAAACATGTTTTATAATACAATGCCAGAAATTCATTCATTGTCCATCCTAATGGTATTCGGTGCTCCTAAATGATTTTTACTGCTTTTATTATCTGGGAAACACATCTAATCAATGGCTCTCAGATTTGTTAAAAGATTAGGACCCATACACAGTGCAGTGTTTGCACATTTAGCTATAAGAAAGCACCATAAAAACCTAGTTAATCCTGACTATGTGTTATGCATAGGGTGCTGGGAGAGGTGTAAGGAATTTTCATTCTTCTGAGCTATATTTTACATCTACTTAGGCATCCTAGTTAACGAATGTGAGGCTTGTGGGGAAATGTTACATAATATTCTATTATCAATCTTTTAGTACACGGGTGGATGTATTTCGGTTGATCAGGTTATTAAAATTAAGACTTTATTTTGGGGACTTTGAGAATAATTTTAGGAACCAATTTGCTCCCAAGTCAAAATTCTATCCCAACATCAATCACCCGTCTATAGAGGTGTTTAAAAGGATTGTTTTAAATGATATTGAAAAACTAGAACAAAGTAAACTTAAGGTAAGACGGAATTTAACAACGCAGGAGGTTAACACCTTGCAGGATTTGGGACGGGATGAATCCATAGTGATTAAACCGGCAGACAAAGGGGGTGGAGTCGTGGTTTTGGACAAGACGGACTATTTAAAAGAAGTCTATAAACAATTAGCTGATCCAACCTTTTATAAAAAATTAATCAAGGATCCAACCAAGGAAATTGAAAACATTATTAAGGTGGTGGTCACGGAGGGTCTTTCCCTTAATTATATTACTGAAAGAACATACAAATTTTTGTTGAAAGAACACCCACGGGTTCCAATTTTTTATATCTTGCCAAAAGTACATAAAATCATTGATGCCCAGATTAGGATACCTGGACGCCCTATTATCTCCGGGGTGGGGTCCATTTTGGAGCCTTTAAGCCAATTTATAGATCATCACATTCGGCATTACACCTGTGACACTACTTCCTTTATCAGGGATTCTACCGATTTTATAAATAAGATCGAGGGCTTCCAGCTTCCAGCAACGGGTGGTTTGGTAACCATGGATGTTGCAGCTTTGTACACAAATGTCCCATTTGAAGATGCGAGATTAGTGGTCCAGGATGCATTAAATACCAGAGTAGTTCAACAACCGCCCACTCATTTTCTAATCGATCTCTTAGAAATCTGCTTGGAAAAGAACTATTTCAGGTTCAACCAAGACATCTTTTTGCAAGTAAAAGGAGTGGCAATGGGGTCCCCAATGGCACCAAGTTTGGCCAATCTCTATATGATTTCCTTTGAGAGAAATATTGTTTTAAATGCACAAATTAATCCATTTTTTCACCACATTTTATTATTTAAAAGATTTATAGATGATCTGTTTTTTGTGTTAGATGACTTTAATCTAATTCCAGACTTTGTTTCCTGGTTGAATATACAGAATGTGAACCTAAAATTTACCCATTGCATGAACAGGACTGAAATATCATTTCTGGACCTCTTGGTTTTCGTAGGAAGGGACAATAAACTGCAGGTCAGGCTATTTAAGAAGAGCACAGATAGGAATGCCTATCTTCCATATGAGTCATACCATCCACCCCATTTACGCAATAGCATTCCATACGGAATATTTGCTAGAGCTAAACGTAATTCTTCACATCAAGAAGATTTTGAAACAGCAGCCAGGGGGATTAAGGAGAATCTTCTGGACAGAGGGTATCCTGAGCAGGTATTGGAAAAATCATTAAATAAGGTTAGAAGTGTGGCAAGGAGCACACTATTGAAAAGACAGGAGAGACAACCCAAACAGGGGATTTTTTGGTCCATAGACTATTCTCCCAGAGCCAGAGACATACAAAATATTGTACGCAAACATTGGCATATATTATCTGACATTCCGGGGTGTCTAGAAAAACCCATGATAGGTTTAAGGAGGACTAGAACAGTTGGCAACTTGATTACTAGAGCTGATGCTGCACCGCGACAAGAATCACGGAGCAGTCTGGTCAAGGGCCATCACAGGTGCGGCCAATGCGTTGTTTGCAGGTTCGCTTGGGAGACTCAGCACATCAATTTTCCAGAATTGAACTTTAAAAAAACACTCAATTTTTTTAGTAATTGTAATAGCCAATTTTGTGTATATCTATGGATTTGCCCTTGTGGTCTCAAGTATGTGGGGAAATGCTCACGCAAATTAAAAGTCAGGCTAGCAGAACATCGATCCAGGATAAGGGGACAGGTGGAAAATGCACCACTGGTAAATCATTACATGGAAAAAAACCATCTTGACACAGATTTCAAATTTGTAGTGTTAGAAAAACTCACAGTTACAACAGGTAGAGGTATCAACATTGAACAATTGCTATTACAAAAGGAGGCATATTATATTCATAGACTAGGAACCATGCATCCTAAGGGTTTAAACTATGAAACTGATTTAACCTGCTTTTTGTAAGTACACAGGAATCAGAACCATGGTGCTCCTTGTAAGTAAAACAATCAGTACACAGGTGGCAATGTGAGCTTGCAGATTCAGTCGGGAGCAGGCAGCAAGTTGTATCTAAGAGATAGGAAAGTAGTCAAACTATATCCATATTCATAGACTAGGAACCATGCATCCTAAGGGTTTAAACTATGAAACTAGGAATCAGAACCATGGTGCTCCTTGTAAGTAAAACAGCCAGTATACAGGTGGCAATGTGAGCTTGCAGATTCAGTCAGGAGCAGGCAGCAAGTTGTATCTAAGAGATAGGAAAGTAGTCAAACTATATTCATATTCATAGACTAGGAACCATGCATCCTTAGGGTTTAAACTATGAAACTAGGAATCAGAACCATGGTGCTCCTTGTAAGTGAAACAGTAGTACACAGGTGGCAATGTGAGCTTGCAGATTCAGTCAGGAGCAGGCAGCAAGTTGTATTTAAGAGATAGGAAAGGAGGCATACTATATTCATATTCATAGACTAGGAACCATGCATCCTAAGGGTTTAAACTATGAAACTGATTTAACCTGCTTTTTGTAAGTACACAGGAATTAGAACCATGGTGCTCCTTGTAAGTAAAACAGCCAGTACACAGGTGGTAATGTGAGCTTGCAGATTCAGTCAGGAGCAGGCAGCAAGTTGTATTTAAGAGACAGGACTCTAATGGTATGCAACGTCCTTAGCAACCATAGAGAAATTACAGAAGAGACAGAGAGGACGCGAAACACAAGAGTGGTAAGTTTGGGTAAGCTTGGACTGGATAATGAGCATGGGGGCTTGCAGCTGGTTTGAACATATAATATTGTAACAGACATGTATTTTGTAACCTTTCAGATATTGCAAAAACTCCCCTGATGAAATTTATTGAATGAAATGTCTAATTAACCGGATAGACGTCGGGAGTTTGGGGCCAATATATATGGGAGTTTGACTTCCCAACTGAATACGAGTTTATGAGCTGTTTTGGATGAGAGATAGAAAGTGCAATAGAGGAATGAATCATTGTTTCATATTGTTATAAAGGACATAGTGAAGAAGTTGAAGAAAACATATTTGAATTTGGTTACTATTGTCAAGATTACAAAAGGAACTTGAAGACTTTTTGTGCAGAGAAGTATCTGAGTTTGGTTTCTGTTTGATGACATTACAAGTTAATATACAAGAGTTTGCAAAATAAAAATAACATTAAGAATACAAAGACCTTATAAGAAGATTCGTTTATTATTATCTTCATCATTTTTGGGCATACACAAACGGTACATTGTGTTTGTATCCTTATCCACAATCTCTACACACACACACACACACACACACACACACACACACACACACACACACACACACACACACACACACACACACACACACACACACACACACACACACACACACACACACACACACAAACTCCAATGCTCTAGTGGGGTTTATCATAGAAAGGGGTCTTTTACCTAACACTACTAGTTTATTTTCTCTAGCATACATGCCACTTCCTGTTTGAATTCATCTTAACATTCTGAAAATATACATCTTCCATCAACAAGAATCTAGCAACATAGGAAGCTGCTACATCATGGGTTGACCATGTGACTAATGTAGAAGTGTTGCGCTGGATGGATAAAGAACAAGAAATACTTAAGAATGTTAAACAAAGAAAGCTCCAATACCTTGGGCATATCATGAGGAATGACATAAAGCAGGGGTTCACAACCTACAGCCTGTGGCACTATTTCATGTGGTCCGTGTCACCACCGGAACCAGAAGCGGACACATTTATGTAATTTGTGTAATTTACGGCAGTGCCTGCAGCTATTGTAAATGTGTTTACAACAGCCGCAGATGTGTTTTATGACAATGTTTACAGTGGAGGAAACACCAGTCTGGCCCGCTCAGCTGTCTGAGGGGGCGTCATCTGGCCCACAGCGTGAAAAGGTTGAGAAGCACTGACATAAAGTATTGAATACTCCAACTCATTATGCAAGGGAAGATCCTTGGGAAGAGAGATCCTGGACATACAGACCTTGTGGCTAAAGAACCTGAGAGACTGGTGTGGCATGTCCTCAGAAGAACTGTTCCAAGGAGTTATAGACAGGAAGACTTTCGCCATGCTGATAGCCAATATTTGGAATGAATACAGCACTTGAAGAAGAAGGAAGCTGACATACACAATCAAGTCATTGATTCTTCCAGTTCCATATGGTACCGAGACGGCATTGGTCGCACTGATGGATGATCTCTGGCGGGAGCGGGACGGTGGTCACCCATCCGTCCTTGCTCTTCTTGACCTCTCAGCGGCTTTCGATACCGTTGACCACGGTATCCTTCTGGAATGGCTCCGAGGATTGGGAATCCAGGGCACTGTGTGGTCCTGGTTTTCCTCATTTCTGAGGGGTCGGACCCAGTCGGTGTGGTTGGAGAGTGAGAGGTCGAGTCCTAGGCCCCTAAAATATGGAGTGCCTCAGGGCTCGGTGCTCTCTCCTCTCCTATTTAACATCTACATGAAGCCGCTGGGTGAGATCATTCGTTCCCATGGGGTGCGGTACCATCAGTACGCGGATGACACTCAGTTGTACATCTCGGCCCATGGGGACCCCAGTGATGCCGTCAAAGTCCTTTCCAGGTGCCTGGAAGCTGTTGGGGTCTGGATGGGGGCTAACTGGCTACAACTGAATCCCAGCAAGACTGAGTGGCTATGGATAAGGGGTCCTGCGTTAACCCGGGAGCTACCATCTTTGGTTCTGGATGGGGCTATTTTGCCCCAGACAGACCCGGTGCGCAACTTGGGGGTCCTCCTGGATTCGCGGCTACTGCTAGAAGAACAGGTGGCGGCTGTGACCAGGAGGGCTTTCGCCCAACTTCGGGTGATTCGCCAGTTGCGCCCACTCCTGGACCGGGACTCCTTGCTCATGGTCACTCACGCTCTGGTCACCTCCAGACTAGATTATTGCAATGCGCTCTACATGGGGCTGCCCTTGACGACCATTCGGAGGCTACAGCTGGTCCAGAATGCGGCAGCCAGGGTGGTGATGGGGTGTGGGCGTTATGCCCGTGCTTTGCCACTGCTCCGGGAGCTGCACTGGTTGCCAGTTTGTCTCCGGGTGCAATTCAAGGTGCTGGTTTTGACCTTTAAAGCCCTATATGGTAGTGGGCCGGGTTACCTAAGAGACCGCATCGCCCAGAGCGGACCGGAGGGGCTCTCTAATTGTTCCATCAGCCAGAGGGGCTCGCCTCTCTGACACAAGGAGGAGAGCCTTCTCCGTGTCTGCACCGGCCCTCTGGAACCTCCTGCCAACAGAGCTACGTCTCCGGACGGAATTGCTGCCTTTCAGAAAAGAACTTAAAACCTGGCTGGCGGGCCAAGTGTGGGGTGCAGGTGGAAGGGTAACCTCCATCGGGTGGCTGGTGTAGAAGAACTCCTCCCCATGGTGCCTTTGGATCCTGCACCCCTTGTTTTTAGGGGGTGGGTAGTTTTAACTGTTTTTAACATGTGTTTTTTAATTTTTATTGTGAACCACCCTGAGTTGGCTTTGGCCGAGTGAGCGGTATATAAATGTGACAATTAAATTAAATTAAATTAATATGCATACTGGATATTCCATACTGCATGTAGGGTGACCTTTACCTATGAAGGGCAGGAATAAAGGTGGCCTGGAGGAACAGGGAATGGGACGATGAATGGAGGCTAGTATCTCCAACTGCCATCTTATTCTTTAGGAAGGCTGCATTAAGCCAACAGACTGCTTCAACTTGCACGTACGTGTGACACTCACACAATCTCATACTCTTTAATTCCTCAGTCCTTTCCATAATTCTTATGGGATATGAGTCCATAAGGGGAGGTAAAATGAGAAAAATAAAAAGAGATATTCGTAAGGGGAATGGGCATTGAATTTTTGTAAGAGAAGAAACCTTGTGGGCATTGCAGCTGGGTCCTAAGTTAAGCACCATTGTATTTGTTGGGGAGGGTTTAAGTCTGTAGCTTTCTGGCAAGTGTGAAGTGTCAGAAATGAGTGCTATTGCCCAAATCAAAAAATGGAAAAAGAAGAGGGAACAAAACTCATTTATTCATTCATTTTATAGCTACTGAAGACATGCAATAAATATTTCTTTCCCCCACAATACACCATTTTGTACAATTCCATCTTCCCACCCAAATAAATCTGGTGGAAAATCTCATGGGATTTCTTATAAGTATTGTGGTCATATTTTTTTTTCTTTTTGGAAGAAATTTCAGACTCCACAGGTATATTACAATTGCTGTGCAGAAAAGCCTCTTTCCCGCACAGCACTGATTTGAACAGGGCAAAAGACGCATCAGGTTTATCCAGGTTTCTTAATATATCTGTGCAGAATGGCATCTTTTCTGTGTAGGATTCAATAGAAAGAGCATTAAAGGGCAAAGAATCTGGCAGAACAAAAGGTGGAAAACAAAGCAAAAATTATGCAGAGGAATCTTAGTGGGGAGTCTCAGAGTAATGAGATTTGGAAAACAGTCCAAAACTAAAATGTTTGGAAGGCCTCATCAAACCACTGGCACAGTTTGTTTGATCTTTATGTATTTTCATAAGGCTAGTGAGTGCAGAGATCAGAAAAATGAAGCAAACAGCTCTCCTCTTCCTCACTGACTTCAATG
Organism: Bradypodion pumilum; assembly: GCA_035047305.1. NCBI lineage: Eukaryota > Metazoa > Chordata > Lepidosauria > Squamata > Chamaeleonidae > Bradypodion > Bradypodion pumilum. The sequence goes on along the minus strand of JAWDJD010000001.1, from coordinate 386,386,383 downwards.
AAATTCATTTTTGTACTGTACGTATCAGAGAATCAAATCCACAAGAGTCCCAATAATTAAACTCTCCTACCACTAGCTTTGAAGGAAAAAAACGGGGGGCAAGGGGGCGGTGGCAGTGTATACTTCCCTCACAGATATACTCAATATCTAAGCTAAATACCTTTTTATTTTAAAAAAATGGCCATAAGGATTTATTCAATCTTGCCTGGTTTGATACTGATCATGGACAAGTGGCTCTTCTACAGACTTTGTGTGTTAAGACTAAAGTTTGCCAGTAGAAATAGGACCAAACAGGGCTGCCATCAGGGCAGCACTACCAGTACTGCCGTATAGGGCCCAGAGCTAACAGGGGCCCTGCTGCCGCAGGCCATAACTATGTGTTTGTGTGTGGGGGGCAAAAGGATTGCTCAGTATGGGGCCCAGAAATGTGTGCAGGACTGGACACATTCCAAGGAACACCTGCAGTCCCACGAGGGAACTGATTGACAGCTCTTGTCTGATAGCTGCCCAACGTAACTCTTCGGGGCTAAAGCTAAAGCTTATTAAGCAGTGAGCATTTGTCCCATTAGAACACGGTTGCCCAAATTTTTTGGCCCACGGGCCAGTCATGTGGTTCAGGTGGCTGGTCACTATGGCCCGGAGAGCAGATCCAGCCCCAATGTGAATTCATCCGGCCCACAAAGCCCTCGTCGCTCCTGGAAGCGGAAGTAAATCAGACCCATATGGGCACATTTTACTTCTGCTTCTGGGAGTGACAAGGGGTTCACGGTCCATGAATTGGTGTTGGGGGCCACATTTGGCCCCCGGGCTGTAGTTTGGGCACCTCTGCTTTAGAGCAGTAGTTCCCAACCTTTTTTTGCCCATGCCTCACCTATGGATCTCTAAAACCTGATGACCACACACACACACACACACACACACACACACACACACACACACACACACACACACACACACACACACACACACACACACACACACACACACACACACACACACACACACGGTGACATATAATTCTTATTATTCAAAATGTGAACTTTTGATGTTTTATTTATTTATTTATTTATTTATTAATCACATTTGTATATGCCGCCCACTCAGGCAGAACCCGACTCAGGGCGACTCAGAACCCGACTCAGGAATTGATACGCAGTAGCCAGCATAACAGGGCCAACCACAACTTTATTTCAGGAACTGAACATGGAGAGCAATGGCGCAGCAGTACCTATATATACAATACAGAAAAGATACATTCGGGTGGGAAGCAACTGGATTGGTTGGGAGAACAGTGGGGTGATCGTGGGGTAACAGAGACTGTGAAGCCTTTCGCACTTCTTGTTAGAAAGGGCGGCAACCCAAGTCCCGCGAGAGCTTAATTCTAAGAAGAACACAAAATGGAAGATCACCCGATCCCAACAATTAAATACTGTTATGGTTTCCACATGCGACTTTGTCTTGATTTTAAGGTGACATTTGATCCATGTAGTGTTAAGACACACATTGTAGTTTTTTAGGATTAGAAAGCCAGCTCTTATTTTAAAGCACATTGGAATGCTAGGCTGTTAGTCTGACATGACAGTGATGCATAGTTAGGATAGTTGCCTCCCCAAAAGGAGGAGGGAAAAGTGAGTGTGCAGGACTGGACACATTCCAAGGAACACCTGCAGTCCCACGAGGGAACTGATTGACAGCTCTTGTCTGATAGCTTCCCAACGTAACTCTTCGGGGCTAAAACTCAGCCATGAGGGGCAGAACCGCCCCAAACCAGCAAGCTTGAACCTGCCAGGGAGCTAGCAAGATTTTATTTCATTTATTCATTTTATTAGCTTGTGTTTTATGTAGTGTAGATTAATTTAAGATCTGTATCCAGTATTGTGTTTCCTTCAATAAATCTTCAAAGGCCAGTCGTGTTTTGCCTGCCTTTGTGAAGGAGGAGAAGGAAACCCAGCGGAGCAGAAGTGGCTCCAATTGTCCTCATCACTTCAACACCGGAAGCCTTCCAGCAGTAGGTGAGAAGGATTGCTCTGTCTGTTAAAGGGGAGGAGGAGTAGCAAATCATAAGCTGTGTGTCATAAACCTCAGCACTAAGAAGCCTAGCTTCTGCCAAGTGATCAATATTGCCTGCCATATGCAGAAGGCTACTCTGTCCCTGACCCCAGTGAATCGGGCTAGGAAGAGGAGTGCTCATTAAGGCAAGCAGGACGCTGGATCGAAGGTCTGCCCTGCTGGATGTTCCCAAAAGAAATATTCTGGATGCCCAACGTAGCCTTTGTGAGGCATTTTCCTCCCCCTACGTCCCTGATAAATACAAACTGTTAAAACAATACATTCAGTTACATACACAACAGAACTGTTAATAACTCATTCTCAAATTGCCTCCTTTAAAAATCAAATTGCCCCCCTGTGGTGTGTGTGACCCAAATTGGGAACCATAGTTTTAGAGACTCAGTCAGAAACCCAATCACTCTAATATAGGTTGGAGATTACATCATTCAAGACAAATGAATAATCAGGCAGATTAAATTTGTCATCAGTCAAAATCAAGGTATTGAAGTGTGTCCCTAACTGAAAATAAGCAGTCCCAGTATCTTGGTGCCAAGACATCAAAAGTTTTATTTATGCTAATGATCTTTTACTTGCTGTTCAGTCAGAGTTTCCTGGGAGTGGAACATCTCCTAATAAATATAGTAGAATTTCGTTTCCCTCTATAATGAAAGAAATCATCTTAAACCCTAATGGGAAACACAGGAAATAGAGAATGAATTTCCACTCTAAATCAGAGAAGGGGTCAGCTAATACTCATATTAATTCCTGCTTTTCCTGCACCAGACTGCTGGTCTTGTGTCTCCCTGGCTACTGTTTATAAAACATGCCCTATCAAGTGTGGTATAGTGTGTGTGTGTTACTGCAAAACTCGCCTGTCAGTTTCTTTGGTACTGTAGACAACATTAAAGTGGTATTGCCAACTACTCTACATGTGACTGCGGTGGCTCAAGTGGTTAAGATGCTGAGCTTGATTACTGGAAGGTCTGCAGGTCAGCAGTTGGAAACCCGAGTACTGTATGATGGAATGTCCCAGCTCCTGCCAATCTAGCAGTTCGAAAGGAAGAAATTGCAAGTGGATAAATAGGGACCACTTTGGTGTGAAGGTAAACAGCATTCCATGCACTCGTGTCTATTCATGCCTGCCACATGTCCATGGAAATGTCTGCAGATGCAAACAGCGCTGGCTCTTGGGTTATAAACAGAGATGAGCACTAAACTCTAGAGTTGAATTCGACTGGCTTTCGAGCAAGGGCAACCTTTACTTTTACCTTTACGTGACCTGTGGTGTGCATTTATTACATTTATATTTTATCTTCCCTACAGCGAGATCAAGGTACTATTTGGCTCTTCTCCTCTATGTTTGCTCCTCTGAACAACCCTGCAAGGTAGACCAGGTTGAAAGAAAGCAAGGTTTACTGGTCCAAGGCTATTCAATGAATTTCAGAGCCAAGCGGGGGTTGATTGTTTTTAGCTAATGCTGTTTTAATTGTGTTATTGTTTTGTTTTGTATTGCATGTTGTTAGCCGCCCTGAGTGGTGTCTCTACCAGGAGGGTGGGATACAAAACCATAAAATAAATAAATAAAATAAATAAGTGGGAGTTGGAACCCAGGATTCCCAAATCCTAATAATCAATCATGTACTTCTGCTTGGCTTGGGATTAGACTCCTAGTCTGAGCTTCTTCACCTGCTGATATGTTGTCATCTTCATGTTTACTCATTTTGGGAAGTAAAAATTTTCTGGAAAGCAGAGGGGCTTTCCTTTGTAGCCTAAAAATTGTGGAATGCATTGGATGCATTTATAGTCCTCTTTCCTGTCCGAATTTTAGTCAGGTCCATCTGTTTGTGAAAGCCTTTGGATGGTGGAAGTTCAAGTTTTTAATGTGGCTCTATAAACTGCATTTTGCTCTGGGCATCTTGAGTTTGCTGAAAACTGCCCTGAACACAGTGGGAAAGGTAAATTATAAATATTTTAAATAATTAGGCAAGCAAAACATAAAGCAATACTAGGAAATGTTACCTAAACTTCTGAAAAGTCACTTGCAAGCTGCAATGGTATGCTGTGCAAACTGAAACAAATGTGCCTTTTCTCCTGCTTGTTTTGCTTCCGAGGCACATTGAACTTCATTTCCAAAGCAATGGCAAACCCTCCTAGCACCAGGGCTGCACTTCTAGGAGTAATAACACACTGCACAACATCTGCTTCTTGATGTCGGGTCTCATGGCATTCATTTACCACAAAATCTATTGCTTATTGTGTTTCCCTTTGAACAGTTCTTCATTTTGTCCTGGTGTCATTTATCCCTCCTTTGCACGAGGATTTGCCATAGCCCTAAGGAAATGAATGAGTTTCATCTGGAAGGGACTGAGTAGATCACAAGGAATTACAGCTGCCACTCCTTGCAGCTCTGAAGCTGATAAAGTGCGCACACTGATTAAAAATTAAAAGGTTTTTGAAAATAATTGTGCAGCCTGCCACCCCACATTCCTGTTATCTGCTTGAAAAATTAGATTGAAAACAATGAACCTCAATCTGCACTGAAGATTGCAACTCTTGAAATTGTAAACCATGGCATTATTTGGAATTGCACAGAAGAATAAGACAATATAAGGGCAAAATTTCCACATGCACCCATGTTTGTTATGATTGCTCACTCACAGCTACAATATTTCAGTGGCCCTTGACCTGCACTCTTTTCTGTTTTCTCCACTTGCACGAGAGGGCCAGATGGACAACCAAAGGACATGGGAATGTTAAGAGCCAAAAATAGGGGAGGTACTGTTACCTTTGACCCTGAAATATATTATTTGCTTTACATTTGGGAATCTAGCTCTTTTTTCTACGTAATGATAAGCTGAGATCCAGCAGGGAATCAGGAACAGCAGGGTTAAACTTTCATCTGGCCCATTTGCTTTAGAGTCTCATTCTCATCGGCTGCTTGCAGAGTGCAGACTGACTGCAATTTGATCAACCAATTTTCAAGACTTCTGGGAAATCTAATCATTCCTCATATCAGAAGTCCACGTGGGCCTATTGCTTCATGTCTCCAAGTTGGCTCATTCATCTGTCTCTTTGTCTTGTCTGTTCCCCAAAGAATTTATCTCTTCACCTCATAAACTTTCCTAGTGATCGTAGAGCAGGGATTCTCAACCTGTGGCCCAGGGGACAGATGCGGCCTTCGGTGCCATTTCATGTAAGCCTCCACTGCCTCCACCACACCAGGAAGTGCCTTGTGGTGGAGGAAGGGCAAAATGGCCATCCAGCCCCCAAAGCTGTCTGAAGGAGCATGACCCGGCCCCCGGCTTAAAAAGGTTGAGAGAACTCCTGTCTTAGAGGACTGAGACTGATGCCTACAGATACTGGGTTATTTACACTGCATGTAATGCTGAGAACAATATTTTACATGTGTTGTTGCCTGAGGGCTTTGTTCCTGAGACTGACTTTGGCTCACAACGCTAGAGCTGAGTTTTGCCAACATCTCTCTAACAGGATATGAGTGACGGTGCAGTAAAAGGGATCTGTCTCAAAGTCATTGGCTTGTCCCATTTTCCAGATGTCAATGAATTTATTCCTGGTAACATCTGCTGCAGCTTTGACCTTGATATTTATTCTGCTTATGAATGCATATACAGTAATGCAAATAACTTTCATAAACCATCTTAAGACATGTTAGAAGGTGGGAGGAGGGGTTCATTCACCTAAAGCAGGTGAAAACACCTGGTATTCTGGAAAGAAAGAGATCAAGTGGTATAGAAACACTGCTTTGTTGTCATCTGGAGAAGGTAAGAAATAGTGGGCCTGTCTTGGGCTCCCCGCCCCCTGCCATCTTCATTCCCCAGGCCATGCTTTGGCTTCACCCTATGTGTTTTGAAGAGAAAGGGAGATGTACTGACAGAAGGAGGAGCAGCCAGAGAAATCTGCTGCTTCTGCAGCAAGAAATGGAAAAAATGCTTCTCATTGTCTGAAGCAAGAAGTGAGGGAAAATATTTACCGGTACTCTAATTGATGGAATGCAGATAAACCTTGTAGACAGAGACATGAAGATCTGGACCACAGGCTTGGGAATTGTAAGGATATCATTCATAGTTCCTAACCTTCCTATACACCAGCACAAAGTTAATCAGTCTCTAAACTTTTTACAAACTCATCACAGGAGCCAGAAGAAGAATGTTTTGGGGATCAGCACTTCTTATTGTTGTACCGTATCCAATTCTGAATATCAGCAATCATCATGTCAATCAGCCATGAAGTTTGTCCTGCAAATATAATGCAGTGGCCTTTCATCTGCCTTCTGCATCGCAGTGTGACACCCATATCACTGATCCAGCTCCATGAGTCGCTTTCTGGTCCTGAGCCCTTTTGGCAGGCAAAGTCCTCCTCAGCCCCAGGCTGCTTTCCTCCATCAAGATGGATTCAAGTGAATACAATTACCCTTTCCTGTGTACTTCGCCAAGGCCGCTAGTCCTCAGGGTTGTCAGGTTAGTTAACCACCACCTGATGCTAAGCATTGAGTCACTGGCAGTATGGTCTACTCTAGTACCATAGCAGGATAACCTGGCCAGATTTAAGGTGATCAGAACAGATATGTTAATCCTGGATTGTGGGTAGAACTTTGAAGTCATTACTTGTAATTAATTATTTTCACCAATAACACTGCATTATAGGTGTAAAGAAAGGGAGAATGCAAGCGCGGCGCCAAAATGGCCGCCGTGCTCTTTGCGGGGGCCCCCCACCGGACTTGGGCATCCGGGTAGTTAGGGGGGCGTGGCCAGCACCCTTTAAAAGGGGTGGCCACAAGGCAGCAGAGCTGCCATTTTGCGAAAGCGACGGAGAGAAGTTTTTAGCTCCGTCGCTCTTCGTGTTCCAGGGAAGCCTCTTTTGGGCAGCAGTCAGCTTTTCTTCGCCTGCTTCTTAGGCTTCCCACCAGGATCAGTGATGCCTTCCAGAAAGAAGGCGATGGCGAATTCGGTTCGCCCAACAAGGAGGCGGCAGCCGGGTCGGAGGACCACGACTGCGCCCTCTCAGCTGGCTCCCTTCGCGGGGGCACCCACCGGGACCGGTGGAATGGGGCAGATTAATCCGTGGCCTGGGGCTGTACAGCCCCAGGCCGGCCCAGCGGGGGCCGCGGCCCCCGGCCCGCAATCCTCGGCCATGGGCCCGGGACAGGTGGGTGGGCATAGCGCCGCTGGGCCTCCGGCCCCTGGCCTGCAACACCCGGCCATTGTTTTTACCCAGGAGGGTGGGCTGGGGTCACTTCCTTGGCAGGGTATCCCCCTGGCACCTCAAGGGCCAGAGCTTCTGGCAGGGCCATACCCTGGACCAAGTGCCTCTGCACCGGCCCCAGGCCTGGCGACCAGTGGGTCGCACGCCCCCCTTGGCCCCCTTTGTGTCGGGGGCTCCGTGAACTTAGACGCCCTTCTGGCCCACGTGGCGGCCTTGGAGGCGTCCATGGGGCTATCCACCCCATCGGGGGCACCTTTTGGCCTACAGTTCACCGCGGCACTGGCCAATCTTCAGCAGGCGGTCGGCCGGGTTGAGCTGCTTGAGGCCCATAGGCTGGCGCCCGCCGCGGCCTCGCAGCTCCCCACGCAGCAGATACCACCAACAGGTAGTGGTCTGGTGTGTCCGCCGAGCTCGATTCCGGTCGTGAGCTCCGACGCCCGCCGTGGGCCGGAACCCCCAGTGGGGGCGGCCCATGGGGGTGCAACTTGTGAGTATCTGGTTCAAACTAGTGCACCCACACCACCATCCACTATGGGGGGGGTCTACAGTGGCCGTGGCCATGTCAGGTTGGGATTGGGGAACAGCAACCCCCGGCGTACCCAAGTGCGGCTTTGCCGATGGCAGCCCCCACATGGGGTGGGGGCCCTCATGTTACAGGTAATGCAGCGGGGGTTTCAGGGCAGGTTGCGGCCCCTTTTTTGATGCCCCGTACTGTTAACGTGTCGGTGTCGGCACTCCCGACGGCTGGGTACTCTTTGCCCCTCAGGGATCATTTGGCACAAGCCACAAAAGAAAAAATTTGGCGGGGAGAGTACGTGGACATTTTCTCCCTATTAAACAGGGAACCTACCAAGGAAGAGAGGGAGGGGCAGGACGAAAAGGACAAGGAGCAGTCCCGCCGTCGTAAGCCACCACGCACGTGGGCCAACTGGTTGCCCGCATATCTCATATACATGGCAGTGTACCTCAGTGCCTGATCTGGCCATTCCGGTGGTCCAGTATTTGGACAACATTTACAGGGCAATGGTTGATTTCCCTGGCCCGTCGTGGTTGGTTTACGATGAGGAATTTCGAATGAGAGTGCCCCTACACCCGGAGATGAGGTGGGATGAGCCCTGTCAGAAGCTGTGGCTTCTGTATATGACCCCCACGTGCCACGCGCCTGGGGAGAGGTATCATTGTGGACATGCGGTCCAGCGGGCCGCTCCAGCGCAGGCACCCCGCCAAGTGGCGGGGCAGGGGGTTCCAGCCCGCCTGCTGTGCTGGTGCTTCTCGGCCAATGGTGCGTGCAATAGAAAACAGTGCCGGTACAAGCACGAGTGTCCCTCTTGCGCTGGCCCCCATGCCGCTGCTGCGTGCCCGCGAGCGGGCGGATTTCGGGGCAGGGGTAGAGGTGGACAGGGAGCGGGCAGACCTGCCACTGAGGGTGCTGGTCAATCAAAAGGCCCCCTCACCAGTTAATGTGGTCATGTTGGAGCGTTGGCTCGCAACATACCCGAGGAGGGGAGACGCAGCTTACCTACTGGAAGGTTTCCAGCGGGGGTTTCGCATTCCGTTTAAAAGGAATAGGTCCCCCCAAGATGCGCCCAACTTATTTTCTCTTAAGGGTAGGGAGGAGGTGGCCGCCCTCAGTATCGCTAAAGAGGTTAATGCAGGTAGGGTTGCTGGCCCCTTTCACGCCCCGCCCTTTCCCAATCTGAAGGTTTCCCCTTTGGGGTTGGTGCCCAAAAAGACACCGGGGGAGTTTCGTTTGATTCACCACCTGTCGTACCCGGCTGGCCATTCGGTCAATGATGCCATCCCTGATGACCTTTGTTTGGTCAGGTATACATCATTTCACCAGGCCCTGCGCATGGTGCGCTCTTGTGGCCCGGGTGCACTATTAGCGAAGTGTGACATTAAGTCGGCGTTCCGTCTGCTGCCTGTGCACCCGGGCGACTTTGAGTTGTTAGGTTTCAAATTCCATGGCAAATTTTATTTTGATAAAGCCATGCCTTTTGGCTGCTCCATCTCCTGCTCGGCATTTGAACGCTTTAGCACCTTTCTCCAGTGGGCCTTTGTTCGCAGGTCGGGATCTCGGTCTGTAGCCCATTACCTCGATGATTTTTTGTTCGGGGGTGAACGGGGCTGGGACACGTGCACGCGTCTCCTCAACACATTCCAGACGCTAATGCAGGAACTTGGTGTCCCTTTAGCGCCCGAAAAGACCGAGGGCCCATCCACCAAGCTCACGTTCCTGGGTGTCGAAATTGACACGGTTGCGCAGGCATCCAGGCTACCCATCAACAAGGTTTCCAGGATCACTGTATTGATCTCGGCCTTGCTGGCCAAACGCAAAGTGTCACTCCGTGAGCTCCAGGTACTCCATGGTCACCTTAACTTCGCTTGCAGGGTGGTCGCACCTGGCAGAGCTTTTGCTCGACGCTTGTGCGACGCCATGGCTGGCTTGTCCAGGCCCTACCATAGGGTCCGACTGAACAGGGGCATGAGGGCTGATCTGCTGATATGGCTTCAATTCCTTAAAGAGTTCAATGGGGTCTCATTTTGGAGATCTCACCTTCTGGTGTCCCCTCGCTTCCAGGTTCAGTCGGATGCATCAGGGTCCCTGGGTTATGGGATTTACTTTGAGGGGAAGTGGGCATATGGTCAATGGCCACCAGCTTGGAAGGGCACGGATCGTTTACGTGATCTCACGTTCCTTGAATTCTTTCCTATTCTGGGAGCTTTGATGCTATGGGGTGCGGAGTGGGCTAATTCAGTCGTCCATTTCTGGTGTGACAATGCTGTGGTTGTGCACATTGTTAACTCTCAGACGTCTAAATCACCCAGAGTTATGGAACTGGTGCGCCAGTTTGTTTTGCGCAGCCTACGCCTCAATGTGCTATTTCGGGCTAGGCACATACCAGGTATTAATAACGACATCGCTGATGCTTTGTCCCGCTTGCAGATCTCCCGGTTCCGTGCCTTGGCCCCGGACGCAGAGGAATTTCCCTCGCCGCTCCCGGACAACATATGGATGTTTGGCAAGGAGAGGTGAACCGGGCGATCGGCATGTCGCTGGCGCCCCGCACACGTAAGGCGTATCTCCACGCATTCAGTACATTCCAGGCCTTTTGTACCCAATTTCGATTGCCCGGAATTTGGCCTATCCCAGTGGCACAGATTCTTCAATTCATGGTTTACCTACACAGCCAGGGCCTAGCTCCCCGCACCATAGCATCCAGGCTGTCAGCACTGGCATTCATGGCCAAAGTGGGGGGTTATGCTGACAGCACAACTGACTTCCATATACGACATGTTTTGGAAGGGTGGGCACGGGAGCGTGGACGCTGCCCGGACAACCGCCACCCAATCTCTCCAGGGGTACTTACCCACCTTGCACGAGGCTGGCATGACCTGTGTTTCGACAGGTATGAGGCAGCCTTGTTTCATGCGGCTACCACGGTGGCCTTTTTTTGGAGCGCTCCGCATCAGTGAGCTTGTGCTACTGTCTAAGGCGGATGCGACGCGTAGGGCACTGGAACTCGAAGATGTCTATGTTTCCGATGAGTGGGCTCAGTTGAGGATACGCTCCTCAAAAGTTGATCAGCACGGTGTAGGCAGTGGTGTAAGACTGCTACGATGTTCCATGGCAGACATCTGTCCGGTTGGTGCCCTACAAGAGTTCCTTGCACTGCGTGGTACGTACCCTGGCCCGTTTTTCTGCCACCAAGATGGGTCTCCCCTTACTAAATTTCAATTTTGGAAGGTGACCAGTAAGGCACTGTCCAGTGTTGGCCTCCCTGGGGCTCGTTATGGCACCCATTCTTTTAGAATAGGAGCGGCTTCTACTGCAGCTGCATTCGGGTACTCTGGGGCTGAGATACGCCTGATGGGAAGGTGGGAATCGCAGTGTTTTCAGTTATATGTTCGCCCGCTTAAATTGTGAGTACCAGTTAAGTCACTGTCCTGTTTCCTTTTTTCTTTGACAGACCCTGGGTGTCGACTTGCACCGGTGGCAGTATGGCTGGTGGGCCATAGCTACGTGCACAGGGCAGCGCAGTATGCTGCGGTGACAGAGTGGGGACCCCAGCTGGGACTACGTGCGTCTGCATGTCTAAGGTGGTACGGTAAGCGCGGGATGTTATGGCGGGAACTGTTGCCATTCCTTTTTTCCATTAGGGATGCTGACCCGCCTGATGTCCTGGTTATACACCTCGGGGGCAATGATTTGGGCCGGGTCACCAGCCTGTCGTTGAAACACACGATATGCGGTGACCTGGCTTACTTGCTTTATGTGTGGCCTGCCACAACCCTGATTTGGTCGGACATCATACCGCGTCACGCTTACAGGGGGGGGCATTAACCTCCAGGCCCTTGACCGTGCTCGCCGCTCGGTGAACAGGGCAGTAGCCCGGTTCGTGGTAGACAAGGGTTGGGGGCGCGTCATCCGACACCCCGATATTAGTCTTCAAAATTGTGAACTTTATGCAGGGGATGGGGTCCATCTGTCGCCAGGAGGTATGAACCTCTTTTTGGAAGATCTGCAAGCAGGCCTGTTGACCGAGCTGACGGTCTGGGGGGGGGGCGGTGAGCCTTTATTGAAGCCTCCCCGTGTGGCGGGTAGCACTGGTAAGGTAAATATTTATGACCCACAGGTATCCGGCAGGTTCGCAATTGACTGGACAACACTAGATAGGCACAAGTTGGTTAACGTTGTCCGGTCAACGACGAACCAGGCAATGGGGTGATGGCACGGGCTAGGCAGCATGCATCACCCCGTTATTTTACGGATGCGCGTCAGAGGGTGGGGTCAGTAGTTAGTTTATTGACTACGGTCAACAATTTGTTTGTTGCTAACAAACAAATTGATACAAATGGATACATTGTAACCAATTGCCGTTGGCAATTTTGGGAGGTACCTTACCAGTGTTACTGCGGCCTGCTTGCCTTAAGAATTATAATTGGTTGAGTACCAATCGAAATTTATAATTCGGACTAGGGCATGAATCAATAAATGTGGCCCAATGCCGTTATCCACTTTCACCAGTGTCTGAGTCCTTTTTTGGGGGGTGCGCCTGCAATGCAAGCGCGGCGCCAAAATGGCCGCTGCGCTCTTTGCGCCCCCCCACCGGACTTGGGCATCCGGGTAGTTAGGGGGGCGTGGCCAGCACCCTTTAAAAGGGGTGGCCATGAGGCAGCAGAGCTGCCATTTTGCGAAAGCGACGGAGAGGAGAAGTTTTTCCCTCCACCCCCTCCCTAGTTAATAGTGTGATATTTTGGTCACTTCGGGGCTGGGCGGGAATTTTTGGCTGGAACCTACAATTGGCTCTTGGGTTCTGGCTTTTTTGCCCATCCCACACTGTTGCTATGGTTTGATATAGGGGTTTATTGCTGTTGACTTTGGTCACATGGGCGGGTAGCACTGGTAAGGTAAATATTTATGACCCACAGGTATCCGGCAGGTTCGCAATTGACTGGACAACACTAGATAGGCACAAGTTGGTTAACGTTGTCCGGTCAACGACGAACCAGGCAATGGGGTGATGGCACGAGCTAGGCAGCATGCATCACCCCGTTATTTTACGGATACGTGTCAGAGGGTGGGGTCAGTAGTTAGTTTATTGACTACGGTCAACAATTTGTTTGTTGCTAACAAACAAATTGATACAAATGGATACATTGTAACCAATTGCCGTTGGCAATTTTGGGAGGTACCTTACCAGTGTTACTGCGGCCTGCTTGCCTTAAGAATTATAATTGGTTGAGTACCAATCGAAATTTATAATTCGGACTAGGGCATGAATCAATAAATGTGGCCCAATGCCGTTATCCACTTTCACCAGTGTCTGAGTCCTTTTTTGGGGGGTGCGCCTGCAATAATGTTATTCATTTTTAAGTCTAACTTTAATTTTTAAATGCTTATACAGTTATAGGAGGTGTGGCATCAGCAAATGACAGAAGATGAATATCACATGGTGGAAGTGCTGCCTAATATTACATACTTTGTTGCTGCCTCTATTGTGTTGACCAAATAATCAAGTGGAAAGGAGGGGGATGTCTTTCACCACAGGCTAGAGTTTTATACTACTCTGATACTATTAAAACTATTTCAGTTACTAAAAAAGAGATTAGCAAAAAAAAAAAAACACACACACACACTGATTTTAGAGAAATTTGAGGATAATTTTTAGAATATGTATGAGTGAAAGGGAAAGGAGCAAAGCCAGAGTAAGATTTGTTATTTTCTAGAACAAGGGGGCAAATATAAACATTTAATGATATTGAGAATATTTAATGCAGAAGGTTTACAAGTCCCACTGGTGGTGGGTGCACATAAAAAGTTATACTGTATTATATGTATATTTGTTTAGTTTTTGTTGTTTTTGTATTTTTTGTATTTTAATTAATAAAAAATATTTTAACAACTACTTCAGTTACTTTTGAGAAAATGGGAAACAAATAGTTACTTTCCAAAATTATAACTACAACAGAATTAACTACTTGGGGGTGATTATAAGTATAACAAATTTAGAAAGTAGCTCTCAATGATGTATTCTTCAGCTCACAAGCCTTCTTTTGTCTATTGCTACAGACATTTTGATGACACAAATGTGGAGTGATACTTACATAAAAATTGGCTGCTGCCTTTAATTAGCACACATACTGTAGGTATTCATTTAACTCACATAAGTATTCTACTTGTGTAATTCGTGAAACATAGAAGAGAATTCATGAAATAGTGAGATAGAATGTCATTGCTATACATAGGTTCTTACTACTTCAGCTAGGGAAAAAACTCTCCCTGTCATATAACACTTCTAAAGATGATGTTCAACAGGAAGGGGCCACACTCCAGCACTGGAGCACATTTATTGTATGCTGAAGGCCCTAGGTTCAATTCCCAGAAACTGTGGTGAAAAAGGAACTCAAGCAGAGCTGAAATGGGAAGTGGTTAAGATCCTCCAGAATCATTACAATCAGAGTAGATAATGATAAGGGAAACAGATCAACAGCCCAATTCATTGGAAGCTGGCTTCAGGAATCCATAACTGGTTTCTGCTGATGGTCTGTCATCTTGTTGAATGAATTCTGCTTCCTATAGAAACTCACATCAAGTGTAGATTAAAAATTAGAAAATATTCCCATAATATTATGGGAATAATAGTATGGGAAATAGTCCCATAATAATATTATGGGAGGGACAAAAGAGTTAACACAGGACAGTATTAAAAGCAGCAGAGAGACTTTCTGTTGGAAGTTTAACAACTAACAGATTTACTGTGGGCTTAGGTTTTCATTGACTAAGAGTCACTTCTTGCCAGATGTTTAAAGCTACAAACACCTACAGTTCAATAAATTTGTTTGCCTTTAAGGTCCTACTACAGTAGATGAACATATTTCCCCCTCTGGAATGAGTATACTCTGAAGCTGATTATTAACAATGTCACACCATCTAAATTGCATACTGTATTCTGAAACTTTAATTAAAGTGAAGCTGGGATTTTGAATAGAGCGATAGACTTTAATGTTACATCCTCGCCCCCCAATATCTCTCTTCCCCTCCCTCCTTATCTATGGCTGTAGAGGATGTTAAACCTGTAACATTTTTCTATGCACACAAAATTCTTACTGCTAGGTGAAACAGTCTTCATTGCTATTGAGTCTTATTAATTAAGAGATTACTTTGGGTAGCAAAAAAGTTCCTAGATCCTTGCATCGAAGCAACTGCCAGAATAATAAAGTGCTCACTCTCAAATAGATAGCTTTCTGGCACCTTTTTAGTACTAACAAATTGTATTTGGCATGACCTTTGTGTGGACACAACCCAATTCCTCCATTGCACTGTATTTTGGATGTTTGCAAAAACTCCTGCCAAATAAAATGTATCTTTGTTGTTTTTGTTACATCAGATGACCACTACCACCTCCAAGAAACAGACGCTGACCCTCTGCATCAGGCTTCCTCAACCTTGGCCCTCCAGCTGTTCTGGAACTTCAATTCCCAGAAGCCCTGATTAGCAGGAGTGCTGACTTGAGTTTCTGGGAATTGGAGTCCAATAACAGCTGGAGGGCCACATTTGAGGAAACCTGCTCTGCATGATTTAAAACTACACATAAAACTATGATTTAAATATGGGTTTTAAATAATGAGCCCACAAGTCACTGGAGTGATCAAAATTCCCTGAATCAGAATGATTTGATATTTTCCAAGGCAGTTCTGGTAGAATGGGGAAATATATATATTTTTAGCATAGAAATCAGACTGTTGATCTACATATGAAATCTGATAATGTAGGCATCTTTACAATAGTCTGACAGCAGAGAGAAAAACAAAATGGATGGAATATATTCTGACAGAAAAAGAGGAGAAGGTGAAATGCACAAACAGTGGAATCACTAAAAAGATAAATCTATAACCTCACATGACCTACAACAGTTCATTTGGTCAGCCTGAATTAATCTTTTAAGGATGGAGTGACCACAGAAGGATATTCAACAATCTAATAATGAGAACCATATAGCTTTTTTTTAAAAAAAAAAAACAACAACACACAATTACAAGCCTTGGTGATCTGAATGAAAGACTTGCTCACAAGGCAGGTTTTTGAGCTGCTGTTCTTTGTGCTGAAACTGCTGCCCTTAATTTGGGAGTTTGTGGTTTACCAAAATGGGTTACAAGATAAACTTTGTTTTATCTCTATCAGGCTGGTTCTTGCTTATGCTTCATTCATGCTACTTGGTCATCTTATATTTAAAATAAATAATTAATAATAATAATTTTGTGTCAGAGATTATGCTGGGTTGAAAGGATTTTTGTTGGAGAAACTCAGCTCAGGGGGCACCCGAATGAGGCTCCTTTCATGTCCCTGTGCAGCCCTCAGGTATAGAAATCCAACCTTCCCATCTCCAAGCTCGGCGTCTTAACCACTAAGCCACGGGGGGCTTTATGGAACTATAAAATGCAGAAAGACTAAGAGGGTTGGTAAAAAGTTGTGTGTGAGGGCATGCAAAAGTAACACTAATGATATGATTAAAGATACTGGTAGGAACCAGGTGCTGTGAGGCCTTTAACAAGTCACTGCAGGACAACACTTTGATGCATGATCTCAAAGCCATCTCCGCTTCATTAATTTTCTCCTGAGACAAGAGATAAGATAACATGAGGGCCACATTCACTTAACAGGACAGCTGCATGCAGCATCTACCTCTCATTTTATTTCCTCCATGTAGGTCAACAGGGTGGGCAGGCCTTCTGGGATTTTTTTTTAATGCACAAGCAGAGGGAAATTGGCACTGGCATTACTATCTGCTGATGCCACTTGTTGGCACTAGTTAAGAACCAACCACATGCAAGAAGAATGAGGTTAGCTCAGTGGTTCCCAACTTTTTTTTTTGGCCATGCCTCATTTAAGCATCTCTAAAATCCTGATGCCCCTCCCCTCCCGTGACATATAATTTGTATTATTCAAAAAGTAAAGTACTATTCAGATGGAGGAAGCCTAAAAGGCCATTCACTGTTAATAACTCATTTTTGAGTGGTTGCCCTTAAAAATCAAATTTCCCCCATGTGGGGCATGTGAACCATGTTGGGTTAACTATTACCCACCTGCTTAAATTTATGGTTCTACTCAATTTTAGAGGCAGATGCATTGACTAGTGGAAAGCTCAGATTTTTGGTGTGAGGTAATAATAACCCTTTTGCATCTTTCCTTTCCTGTGTGTGTGTGTGTGTGTGTGTGTGTGTGTGTGTGTGAGAGAGAGAGAGAGAGAGAGAGAGAGAGATTGCTTGTAAGATAGATATTGAAAAAGCATACAGAGGAGTGGGAAATTAAAATGGTGGGTTGCAATTTGGATTTTCACGCTCCCCTTTTCTCTGTCTCATGTTCAAATCAACACTACAAGAATAGGGTCTTCATTCATTCTCCCCCCTCCCCCCCTTTTACATTGTTCATTACCTGTATTACCCTCCCTCCCAGGGGGAATGAAAGGACTTGCCAGGCACAGTTTAACTCCCACCCCTTCACCTTTTCGACAAAACTCGAACACCATCTTCATCCATTGCTCTTTGAATGGCAATTGAGCATACTGTTGTCATTTTGCCCCACTGCTTACAGTTGCTCTGATGCCTTTATAACAAAATAAAAAACAGAGATAGCACTGAAAGTTTGCCCAAGATCATCCTAGGGAACATTGCCGGATTGGTATCTTGCATTTCCTGCCTCTGGAATGTTTTCCACTCCTATGCCCAGGGACTACGTTCTCTGCTGTGATGAGGAATCAGTGACGCCATCGCCTTGCAAGGAACTCCATCTCGCGCTGGATGCCTCTCATCAGCAATTGGCGTCTGCCCACAGTTGTCTGTGGTATCCATTCAAAACCCCCAAGTGGGCACTTGAAGAAATCCCTTCATAATTATAACTAGTGGAAAGACATTGCTACAGGAGTGGTAAGCCAGGCATACCCCTTAATTCAACAATACTTGCTCCTCGGGGCAATGTTAAATTGGTAAGTTGGCCATAAAGAAACTGCTTCTAATTAATGACCCTTTGAGAACCTAATGCTCAGTGAAAGTGGATGGTAAGTGCCTGCAGCAAGAAACGAGGAACCTTATGAGAGCTCCATTCCCATCACATTAACTATTTAAAAGGTGAAGCACTGCAAAGGGGATAGGAAGCTGTTACCACTCTGACTTCCTTCTAATAGCTCACTTTCAGATGACTTGAAGAGTTCCCAGTGGAGCAACCCGTGCAATACTTTGCCTGGGTCTTGCAGAAAAGTTGGGGTAGGGGAAATCTTTAGATGACCCTGGGTAAAGGCTAGATAACTGTTAACAAACCAGCTGAACATAACTAGAAGATTAAAGAAAGCAAAGGCTTGCTGGCATGGAAGCAACTAGGGAAAAGTTCATCTCCATTAGGAACAGTACCTATTGCCTCTCCCATACTAATTACTCTGAACCACCTGTCCATAAAAAGAAATAAACCCATCTGGATGCTTCATCTCTTCCTCAAATGTTCAAATGCAGCAAACATCTATTGTAAAGGTTTCCCTTGCTTGAAAGCCAGTCATATCCGACTCTAGGGTTCAGTGCTCATCTGTTTCAAAGCTGAAGAGCCCGCGCTGTCTGTTTCTGCAGATGTTTTTGTGGTCATGTGGCAGGCATGACTAGACACCAGAGCACACGGAGCACTGTTACCTTCCCACCGAAGTGGTCCCTATTTATCTACTTGCAATTTCTTGCTTTCAAACTGCTAGGTTGGCAGGAGTTGGGACAAAGACGGGAACTCATTCCATCCTGCAGTACTCCGGAATCGAACTGCTGACCTTCTGGCTCCCAGTCAGCATCTTAGCCACTTGAGCCACTATTATAGACACCATTTATTGTTTGCCTGGTCCTGCCTCTAGACTGAGCACAATGTGTGGACTTTCTAAGCACTGTGGGTTGATTATTGGGTCTTGATACAGTAAACATGTTTCTTGCAGTTACACCAGTGCAATTGTGAGAAACACATTTACTGTGTGAAGACCCAGTAATCAACCCACAGTGCTTAGAAAGTCCACACATTGTGCACAAAGCTCCCACTGTTGCTTGTTGGTAAGATGCTGAGCCGGAGACTGGAAGGTCAGGTTTTGATACCTGAGAGCTGCACTTGGGGGCATGAAAGGAGCCTCATTCGGGCATCCTCTAAAAATCCTTTCAACCCAGAATAATCTCTGACATGAAACAACAACCAGATGTTTCTAAATGGAAATGCAACTACAGCCCACTGCTGTTTGGAAGTGTACGCTTTGCTTTCTCACTTAACATGCTTGCCACAGCAAATACTGATGCACTTCTGACCTATGGGATTGGTGCCTAAATAGTCCATCAGCTCAGACTTGGGTTGTATCACAAAATGCACACATTACCTCTGAAGAGTGCACAAATGGGCAGCCATTGCCCATGCTGTAGTTTTTCATTATTTGGGGAGGCATTACCCAGATGTCTGTTACATGTTCCCCAACTAATCCCGGTTCCCCAAAAAGAATTATATGTTAATCTCTTGGCTTTTCATATGTACCCTTCCCAACACGAATCAAGACATTCTCCTCACCTTCTGTTTCCACATACAAAGAAGGTAACAATGAAGGATTCATTCATACCTTTAAACTATAATGGCACAGAATCTGAGATGCTGGTGCTCTTTTATTTCTGTAGCACATTCAGGGTAATAAAGCATCAGATAGTGGCCCAGCATTTGATAAACTGGGCCATTGATATTGACTGAACCAGCTACGAAGTGGAACCATGTGCAAAATATGGCATAAGATCATTCTGCCATGATATCTATTCCTGCATTTTTCAGTGATAGCAGATACCCGTGGAGATACTTGACACATGTTTAAGACAGTATTTAAAACAGTCAGCTCTAACTTTGTTTTCAAATTCATCCACATGGACCTATGAAGAATATCATCTATCTATGATATTGTGTGCCAGTGCTAGAATAAATATACTGGATAGTACAACAGCAATGTTGTTGATAAAGTGTTGAAAGTCACAATGTGCAGTTGTTGTCACCTATCCACATAGATGCCTTTTGGCAGTGGGATCATGTAGTTCAAGCCTTGTTAATGTAATACAAGCCACTGGAGGCTAATCTTATTCAGGTTTGTTAAACAGATAAGCCTCACCATATTCACCAGAACTTACTCTCCTAAAAGCAAGCATTGTTATGGACAGCTAAAGTTCACCTTGTAGGGCAAAAGTGCAATTTAACATAAAACCCTAACCATCACTTTCAATTAAAATCCCAATGTACAAGATAAAAACAGCTACAAAGGATAATTGGAGAAAATCCATTCCCAACAGGTATTACGTGTGCGTGTGTAAAGTCTAAATGCAAGAATGTGAACCATATACAGTATCCAGAAAAAGAGTAGATGAAAATGATACACAAAGGGCATGCTATTAAACCCACCACTATTTTAATTCTAACATGTAAAATGTCAAGGTTTCCCCGCCATTCTTTCAGAAGTTGCTTGTTAACTTAAAGATCCTTTTCTGCACAGAAGCAGAGGACCTGCTATTGAACTGGTGCAATTTTTCATCAAGGACTTGGTAAATGGGGGACTCACAGATGGTCATCTCCTGTGAGCTGGCAAAGAAAAGCATTGGACACATTCAACCTTGGGAAGACTTCCAAGTTTAGCTCATTCCTGCATGACCAGTTCCTTAATCCTCAGCTTGACCTGTTTTTCTCAAGTCAGAAAACTATTTGAAACTTAAGCCTCTGCTGAAAAGATGTGCAATTTGGCTGTTATAGTTATTCTGAGTGGATAGAGTCCATTCAATAATTCCAACCACCCAGAGTTTTTAGGCTCTTGCTGCTTTTAAGGCCTGTCAGAAATGTCTATTTCTGAGATACAGTTTGTAGCAATTTTAAAACACCACATTCTTAACTATGAAAGAAATATCAGCCCAATTCAGTTTATGCCTCATTTTACTCAAAAGAAAGTGAAGCATAACAGTGCAATTCAGTTACTTCACTGTCCATGGTGCTGGTAAGTACCTCACCATTATAATAATAGCTACACGCAGTCAAGTCAATCCTGACTTATGGAGACATGTTCCAAGGTTTCCTAGGATACAATCAACAGAAGTTGTTTAGCATTTACTTTTTCTGGGGGTGCTCTGGGAGTGTGATGTTTGCCCAATGCCATACAAGCTGGCTCTTCTCTTGTGAAGCACAATGCTGAATCAAAATCCTAACCCTCTGGCTCAACAGCTGAGACCTAAACTAACTGGGGCCAGGCTATCTCAAAGGTACACTTCCATTATATTTTAAGATCAGTTTTAGAGGCCCTTCTATGTATATCCACTATTAGTTAGTTTGCCCGGCCTTGCCGAGCAGGTATTGATTGTGTGTTGGTGATGGGGTACACAACCCACACCCACCACAGCCACACACATCACAACACACTTGCACAACACCCACACCCACACACAACACAGCACACCCACACAATACACACCGACACAACCACACAGGACACACTCACACAATACACCCCACACCCCCACACAACACAACCACACACACTACATCCAACACAACACACTCACGCAATTACCCCCTCCAATTAATAGTCCTTGCCCCCACTGAGCCATCTCCAGCATCCCTCTTCTCATGTGGTGTATGGGCCAGAGATCTGGCGGGCTGGCGGCGGGGCCCTCTCAATGTCAAGCAGGGGAGTTGGCTTTTGTAGGGCCGCCGGAGAGACCCCAGGTGTTGTGGGTCTCTCCTCCCCACCTCCTTCTCCCCTGGCCGGCCTACCAGATGAACTGCGCTGAGCTGCTGTTGGCGGGAATGGCGGCGGCAGCAGCAGTAGTGGGGAGGTGGCTTTTTAGGGTTGCTGGAGAGCAGGTGATGAGGGGGAAAAGGCACACAAGTTGGCCATTTTTTCCTCTCTCGCGCTGGCTGTCCTGCCTCCTCTGCGCTTGCGTCCTCCTGCCAAATTGGCTGAGGTGTGCCATGGCACAGAGGACACTGGGTATCATAGTTTTTCTTTTTTTCACATTTGTGGGGCATTGGCCCCACTCTCGGTCCCCGGACCCTCGCAGCGACAGTCCCAGTTTTGCAAGATACGTGTGCACGGCGCATTACGGGTATGGCTGGAAGTGTGCGGACACGCATTTCAGACATGCACGGCCAAACCTCCTTCTTATAGGTACCAGGAACACCTTGTTCAATTGGGCTTTTGAGCATTTTTATATGATTTACTCTGTTCTTTATTTTTACAATACTATTTTTATCCTGTTCCTAAATTTGCTGCTTTACAATGTCATAGTGAAGTTTCAAAACAGTCACAATGTTTCACCTTGGCAGTTATTTCTGGACTGAAAGGTGATTCAGAAATAGGTTCATAGTAAAATAACTGTATGATAAAACAATATAAACCAATATCTTGTTTAAAAATTAAATTACATAAGTTGCAATGGCCATGAAGGGAATAAAAGACACACACATCTGTAAGGAACTTTTAAAAATGTAGTGTAAGATCAACGCAACATTTAGCCTCCATGGAAGTCAGTTTTTTCTCAAGCTTTGTGTATAAATGATAGCCTGCTCCTCCTCAGAGTGCTGGAAAATATAAAAGACAACCACCTGATGCAGAATTACCATGACTTGTAAATCTTGGGCAGTATTATGAAGCTAACATAAACTTGCATCTGGATTAGTTGAGACAATAAAAGAGAGGGAAGTTAGTCTCTTTACATACTCTGCCAGAGAGATGGTGCAGGGAGAAAACATCTCATTTTTATTGGTTGCGCTCTGCTAGGACTATAGCACTAACCAAGACTAAGTGCTACGGGGTGGTAAATAAGTGTAATTGTTGTTGCTATTGCTTTGGTAAGTGGCCATAAGCAACGATAATCTCAAAATTTCAAAATCAAGAGCATAAAGGTTAAAGGCTTTTTTGGTGTTCAGAAATTGGAGACTACAAGCATTGAAAGTGAAATACAGCTCTTTATTTGGAGGGTCTGAACACAACTTGGATGGGGCAAAACACGGACTTTTATACACAAACAGAAAGATACATTTTAAGAAGGAACAATGCTGATTGGTCAATTAACCTATGTACACTTCTTAATCCCTTCATTTGCATTAAATTGATACATAGCGTGCCTGTTAAACTTCAAACTGCACACTTTCCGAAAACTCGCAATACTTCGCGATTTCCCGAAATCTCGCGGCTGTCAAACAGCAATGCTGTTTGACAGCAGTTTGTGCAGGAACTTGGCGGTTTTAATATTTGGCATGTTAGTAAAACACAGTTATCATACATAACAGCTTTCTTTTGCTGCTTTTTGGGATCCATCCAAGAAAATATTTCTGCTTCCTCTGTTGTTTTACAGACAACCATCAAGATCACTTTACTTCCAGTACATAAACTTCTGAAAGAATTTATCAATAGTTGCCTAGCTAATAATAGCAGCATTTTTAATCTTTTGTGTAGTTAGTATAATATTACTGACATTTATGTCCTGCTTTTCCACTATGAGATACAACTCAAGGTGGCTTACAAGTAAAGCAAATGTAACCATAAAATCATGAAATCACTTAAAATCAAACCAATGATAAAAAAATAGAACACATTAAAGTGTGCACTTAAAACAACACATATGATTGAAAAATATATGCCACTTTAAAAGTTTGCTTTTTCACTTTTACTTTACCATATTACTACCATATTACTACTAGAAATGCTTCACTTGGAGCCTGGATTTTACTTTGTGCCACTACAAGTTTATCAGCAAGTGCACCAAGGAAACAGAAAATTCATTCTGACAAGAGGATTCCTGATAAAACATTTCTACATCATAAGACAGCAGCAGTCAAGCATGCCTAACCTTGTGAACAGAACAAAATGGCACAGGTATTACATTGGCAAGTTGGTGCAGACTTTCCAAAACTATGCCACTGGATAATATTAGTAGAATTGCATGCAGACCTTTGATAAGTTAATTATTTTATTTTTATTTATTCTTCAAATTTCTATTGCCAGCCAACTCGGCAATAGGTGGGAGGGTGGTTCTTTTATGGAAAACCAGGACATTCTGGGTCTAAAACCACGAGGCACAATTCACAGGTGAAGAAGGTATGTTAAAAAGTAACAGTAGGTGAGATTGTTGTGAAAATGTATGAAGAACATGGATAATTCACTTCTTTGGCAAAAGTATAAAGCAAGTTTAACCTTCTGAACCATCCTTCTAAAGAATTATGGCTCTGGAAAAGGAAGTTGTTATTGTACATGGTTGTCAAGCATAAAGACTGACAGTCTCATCGTGTATTTTAAGATACCAGTAGGACCTCTGCCACAATCAGTGTAATTTATCAAACTATCTTCAGAACTAAAACAAATGTGAGACCATTAGTAAAACTATGAAGGGTACCTTCCAACGCAGCTACTATATGTCAGATCAATAGCCTGTCTTTCTTAAAATAGCAGAAAGATAACAATAGCAATTATAGTTATGTACCACCCTATAGCACTTAAACACTTTCTGGGTGGTTCAGAAGTTAATTAGCATTTTGCTTCCAACATGCTGGGTACTCATTTTACTTTGGAAAGATGGGAGGCTGAGTCAACCTTGAATCCCATCAGGATCGAATTCACAATGTTTTGGCTACAGTGCAGCACTTCAACCACTGCACCACCAGAGCTAATCAAAGGTGTGAAGAAAAAGTAAGTTGCTGCTCACCATCTTTTGGAGCCAAGAAGGAAGGTGCTGAATGTAAAGAATCAATGGAAGAGGGCACATAGAAGCAAACGACATAAATGATTGGGGATCTTGGTGACAAAGATAGCCCGGTGGGATGGGGCAACTCCTTCAGGATGTGAGAGGCTTAGGGGAGCAAGCAGAGGCATGCAGGGATGGAATGGTAGGAGTTGGTACCTGGACAGGGAACGTTGATACCTAGGGGGAAAACTAATTGATAGTAGAGTATCCGTATTAGGGCTGGTGATAGGATTTTGCTAGCTAAATTATAGAAGAAGTGAAGGACATTGGGATTAGGTGACATGGGATCTTTTATATGACAATTACTGGTCCCACTATTGGCTTTCTTTGATTCAAGCTGTTAATTTTATGGGTCTCAACAATTATCACGGGTGTAAATTCTTTGCATTTGTTTGGTACATTTAAGTTAATTCATTTAAGTTACAACTCTTTGTTTGGAGTTTGAGTTTATAAAAGCAGGCACTTATCTCCAGTTTTTTTAAAGCTACCAATTCCAAATATATAAGATATTTATTATGTTTTTATGTTCTTGACATGAAAAGAACTGGAAATTATTTCAAATTCTGATATTACATTTTTATTTAATTAATATACTCAGGTGCTCCTGGAATTTTTCTAGCTCTGTTTTAATTTCTTATGTTTATTTATTGTATCTGATTTCACACACATAAATTCATCGCTCCTTTGTAATATTAGCACTGATAGGTGTAGTCTTTGGCAATGCTACACTGAAGAACACTAAAAGTAACAAAGCACTATAGAAAATGTAAGTAATTCAGAAAACATCTAACCAATATAACAGTCTTCAAAGGATCAAGAGAACAGCTATATAAAAGGAAAATTAACACTCAATAAAAGTGAAACAAAGGAACAAACAAGAAAGAAAAAAAAAGGAAAGGGGTAGAAATTAGAAAGAAAATGATAGCAGCTATTGTCAACATGTTAATGCTGATTTAAAGGGGCTGCTTAACAGGCTCTCCTTTAGCCCTGATCCCTTGCTTGTACTAGGCTTTTGTCTAATAATACCAGGAAAAAACAAGAACAAGAGTCTAGTGGGCCGGATAGACAATTCTGGTGGGCCAGTCTTGGGTGGGGGCAGAGGCAAAATTAAAAATCACATCATGTTATAGACTATGTAGTGCTATGCAACAGTGTGTGTGTGTGTGTGTGTGTGTGAGAGAGAGAGAGAGAGAGAGAGAGAGAGAGCACATTAAATTGTAGTAATTGTTATGAACTGTTTACTTGACTCTCTTGTGAACAGTAACTCTTAGTCATGTCAATGTTTAAGATTCCATAGGTAGTTGGATTTCATGCATATATAGCTACTTATTGGTTCATATATTAAATATTTCAAATGATGTCAATAGCAGCAAAGGTATGTCTCAGTTATCACTTGATCTAGACTCTTCTCAATTGGCTGTACCAGAATTGCATCATGGAGTCTGGAACTTTGTATGTTGAGTTTACATTTATTAATATCTTATGCCTGAAGAAAAGCACATAGCAAGATAATAAGTTGATATAAAGCCAGGTTTTATTTACTGCCTACTAGATCAGGGGTGGGCAACCTATGGCCCGTGGGCTACACTCAGCCTGCAGACCAAATCATCCGGCTGCCGCTGCCAGAAGCAAAAGCAGACACATTTACAACAGCTGTAAATGCACTCGTGACTGTCGTAAATGCATTTATGACAGCCACAGAGACATTTTATGGCAGCATTTATGGCAGGGGGAACCACCAGTCCAGCCTGCTCAACTGTCTGAGGGAGCATGACCCAGTCCCCAATTTAAAAAGGTTGGCAAATCCAACACATTAGATTTTCTGTTGCAATGCTTTATCATGGTTCACAAATTACAGTTTTTTAATTCATATTTCCTCTTTCTTTCTTTTTCAACTGTTGCTATGTTGATAGACTTTTTTTCTATTCAATTCTGCATTCTGTGTAATACGTTTTAGTAATCTCTCCACTAGCTGACCTTCAGTTCATGTCTATCCTCTTACACCTAACAGAAGATTAAAAGTTAAAATACTTCTTTGACATGAAAATTATTAATGAATGAACTTGTTAGTTAAATATAATTTTGAGGAAAAAGAAAAAATGTATTGTTTCTTTACAAATTTCTAGAGACACCATATGAGTATATTATCAGCCCAGGAATGAAACAAGATCATAACTCTTTCTAAATGTAAATCCAGTTTAAATCCCAGTATTCCAGAAATCTAAATGTAAACTCCAGTATTCCAGCAATCTACTTTTTAAAAAAGTATTTTAGTTGTTTCTTGTATTAGATAAATGATAGTCAGAAAATCTTGCTGATCTATGCAAATCGCCTAGACTTCAACTAGTAAGCCTTGATTTACTTTTGTTTATTTCTGATCTAACAGCAAGATCTAAAAGCATTGAAGAGCATTTTATGCTTTAAAATAAGAAACATTAAGCATTTAAATTGCTGAGAAAGTGTGTGCTATTTCTAGGATACCACCTCAACATTAAAATAATTTATTTATTTTTTTAAAAAATTGAGCCTGTTACATTGGAGCCCATACATTTTAGGAAAGTACCTTAGTTCCTCAACCTGATTTTAATGGAACAATTAATGAAAGATGTAAAGAAATCTCATGTACACATGCTTTCTCCTAATTTTAAGGCATAAATTGAAATTTTGGTTCATTTTGAAATTTATGCAGAGACACATATAGTGACACAATACAAATATGTCACATACACATTATCCAGCCTGTTAGGTCTGGTCAGTAAGATTTCTTCTTCCTGAGTTCCTTCCAGTATTTTAATTGGAAATATGGTATTGCTGAGGCTCAACTTTTCATAAGTAACTAGTTGAAAATAGCATCCTGTTAAAATGATTTCTAATTCAGCTATGCTGTAATATTGAACAATGACATAAAATATTATTGCATAATTATATTCAGTTCAATGCATCTGTTGTTCTTATATAGTCCATTATTTGGCTGGCACTGCCTCCTATTCCCCAAAGTGTGTCAAGATGTGCTCACAAATAACGAATGAAACAAGGTGACACAGCACTAAATTCATCCAGTTGAGGGATACCAACCCCCTAGATGATGGTTAAAATTGAGAAAAGGTTTCCTGCACACCTCTCAAGCTCTAAATATTAAATCAGAAGAGATTAAACTAAACCTATGAAGAGCAAAACCAACATACTTGGCTCAATACATGAATGCCGAAGAGTGTCTCCCACCGGGACAAGATTCTGGCTGGAGCATCTGGAAGCCACTTAGTAGACTTTAAAGCAAAGTAGGAAGATCAAAGTATAAGCATGCAAAATGGGGCTACTTCAATACAGAACAAATTTTGTGTGAATGTAGAGAAATTCAATCAATTTAGCATTTACATTTATGCAATTTATGCCCCATCATGCGTATTAGAGAAGATCTAGCAAATGGCCAACAGAAAGCTGCTGAAGCAGCCCACTTCTGTCAAAAATACATCCATAATTTTAAATTATGCAATGTTCTGGTATTAAAAAAAAGAAAGATATAAATATTTTAATATAATTGTGTTTTTATCTATAACCATTCTTATTCTTACTGTCATCTCCTCTGAGACTCTGTTTGGAGAGAGTAGTGGGATATAAATCTGAGGAGAGATAGAGAGAGGTGAGTGAAGGAAAGCCACAATAAGTGAACTTGCAACCTTGTTTCTCTCATCCTCACAAAGACACCAAATTGCAATTCTTCTTTACCTGTGAAATAATGAGATGTTTTCCAGTGCTCCCAACAATGGTTTTGTGACAGCTGGGCAACATGTTCAAAACTGGGATGGTTGGTGGTTGATTTTGTTTTTTTGTTTTTTGTACAGACTTCAAATTTTAAAACACCAGGTTTTTTGTATCAGCTCTTCCTTTTGCAGGCGCACCCCCCCAATAACGGACACAGACAACATTGAAAGTGGATAACAGCATAGGGCCACATTTATTGATTCAATGCCCTAGTCCGAATTATAAATTTGTATTGGTAAAACGACCAATCATAATTCCTAAGGCAAGCAGGCCGAAGTAACACTGGTAAGGTACCACCCCAAAATTGCCAACGGCAATTGGTTACAATGTATCGATTTGTATCAATTTGTTTGTTGACAACAAACAAATTATTGACCGTAGTCAATAACTAACTCATGACCCCACCCTCTGACGCGTATCCGTGAAATCACAGGGGTGATGCATGCTGGTTAGCAATCGTCATCACCCCATCGCCTGGTTCGTCGTTGACCGGACAACGTTTAACTAATTTATTCCTGTCTAGTGTTGTCCAGTCAATTGCGAACCTGCCGGATACTTGTGGGTCATACTGTTTACCTTACCAGTGCTACCCGCCAATGTGACCAAAGTCAACAGTAGGAACACAGAAAGACCCCTATATCAAACCATAGCAACAGTGTGGGATGGGCAAAAAAGCCAGGACCCGGAAGCCAATATGGGTCCCAACCAAAAATTCCCACCCGGCCCCGAAGCGACCATAATATCACACTGTTAACTAGGGAGGGGGTGGAGGGGAAAAAACTTCTCCGCTCCGTCGCTGAGGTAAAATGGCAGCTCGGCTGCCTCGTGGCCACCCCTTTTATAAGGGAGCTGGCCACGCCCCTAACTACCCGGATTCTCTGTCCTGTGGGGGGGGGCCCGCAAAGGGCGCGGCGGCCATTTTGGCGCCGCGCTTGCATTGCAGGCGCACCCCCCCAATAACGGACACAGACAACATTGAAAGTGGATAACAGCATAGGGCCACATTTATTGATTCAATGCCCTAGTCCGAATTATAAATTTGTATTGGTAAAACGACCAATCATAATTCCTAAGGCAAGCAGGCCGAAGTAACACTGGTAAGGTACCACCCCAAAATTGCCAACGGCAATTGGTTACAATGTATCGATTTGTATCAATTTGTTTGTTGACAACAAACAAATTATTGACCGTAGTCAATAACTAACTCATGACCCCACCCTCTGACGCGTATCCGTGAAATCACAGGGGTGATGCATGCTGGTTAGCAATCGTCATCACCCCATCGCCTGGTTCGTCGTTGACCGGACAACGTTTAACTAATTTATTCCTGTCTAGTGTTGTCCAGTCAATTGCGAACCTGCCGGATACTTGTGGGTCATACTGTTTACCTTACCAGTGCTACCCGCCAATGTGACCAAAGTCAACAGTAGGAACACAGAAAGACCCCTATATCAAACCATAGCAACAGTGTGGGATGGGCAAAAAAGCCAGGACCCGGAAGCCAATATGGGTCCCAACCAAAAATTCCCACCCGGCCCCGAAGCGACCATAATATCACACTGTTAACTAGGGAGGGGGTGGAGGGGAAAAAACTTCTCCGCTCCGTCGCTGAGGTAAAATGGCAGCTCGGCTGCCTCGTGGCCACCCCTTTTATAAGGGAGCTGGCCACGCCCCTAACTACCCGGATTCTCTGTCCTGTGGGGGGGGGCCCGCAAAGGGCGCGGCGGCCATTTTGGCGCCGCGCTTGCATTGCAGGCGCACCCCCCCAATAACGGACACAGACAACATTGAAAGTGGATAACAGCATAGGGCCACATTTATTGATTCAATGCCCTAGTCCGAATTATAAATTTGTATTGGTAAAACGACCAATCATAATTCCTAAGGCAAGCAGGCCGAAGTAACACTGGTAAGGTACCACCCCAAAATTGCCAACGGCAATTGGTTACAATGTATCGATTTGTATCAATTTGTTTGTTGACAACAAACAAATTATTGACCGTAGTCAATAACTAACTCATGACCCCACCCTCTGACGCGTATCCGTGAAATCACAGGGGTGATGCATGCTGGTTAGCAATCGTCATCACCCCATCGCCTGGTTCGTCGTTGACCGGACAACGTTTAACTAATTTATTCCTGTCTAGTGTTGTCCAGTCAATTGCGAACCTGCCGGATACTTGTGGGTCATACTGTTTACCTTACCAGTGCTACCCGCCACACGGAGGGGCTTCAAAGAAGACCTGACGCCCCCCGCCAGACCGTCAGCTCGGTCAACAGGCCTGCTCGCCAATCGCCCAACAGGAGGTCCATACCTCCTCGCGACAGATGGACCCCATCCCCTGCGTACAAGTCATAATTTTGTAGACTAATATCGGGGTGATGACTGACCCGTCCCCAAGCCCTGGTGGTAAGAAAACGCGCCACCGCCTTATTGACCGCGCACCTAGCGCGGTCAAGGGCCAGGAGGTTAACGCCCCCTCTGTAAGAATGGCACGGGACAATGTCCGACCAAACCAGGGTTGTGGCAGGCCAGACATAATGCAAGTAGGCGAGTTCCTCGCAAATCGCATGCTTGAGCGACAAGCCGGTGACCTGGCCCAAATCATTGCCCCCCAGGCGTATGATTAGAATGTCAGGCGGGTCAGCACCCAGGCCAGAAAAAAGGAAAGGCCGCAGCTCCCGCCATAACATCCCAGGCTTACCATGCCCTGCGAGACTGGCGTGGTCACCCAGTCCCAGTCGGGGTCCACTCTGTCGCCGCAGCGTAACGCGCTGCCCTGCGCACATAGCTGTGGCCCACCAGCCATACTGTCACCGGTGTAATACGACACCCAGGGTCTGTAAGAAAATTGAGAAAAAAGGCGGTAAGGTGACTGGATTGGTACTCATGGCGGGAGTGGGCGCACATAAAACTGAAAACATTGCGAGCCCCACCTCCCCATGCTGCGTATGTCAGCCCCAGAGTACCCAAAAGCAGCTGCTGTAGAGGCTGCACCAATCCGGAATGAATGTGTGCCATAACGGGCACCTGGTAGGCCCACCCTGGTGAGGGCTCTGGCTGTCACCTTCCAAAACTGAAATTTAGTAAGGGGAGACCCATCTTGGTGACAGAAAAACGGGCCGTGGTGCATGCCACACAGTGCCAGGAATTCCTGTAGGGCACCAACCGGACAGATGTCTGCCAAAGAACAACGTAGCAGTCTTACACCACTGCCTACGCCATGCTGATCTGTTTTAGAGGAGCGTATCCTCAACTGGGCCCAGTCTTTGGCTACGTAGACATCTTCGAGTTCCAGTGCCCTACCACTTGCATCCGCCTTAGACAGCATCACGAGTTCGCTGACGCGGAGCGCTCCAAAAAGGCCACCGTTGTAGCCGCATGAAGTGGGCTGCCTCATTTCCAAAACAGAGGCCAGGCCAGCCCCGGGCCAATTGGGTGAAAACCCTGGGGAAATCTTGCATCCGCCTTACTCAGCATCTCAAGCTCGCCGATGCGGAGGGCTCCAAAAAGGCCACCGTTGTAGCCGCATGAAGTGGGCTGCCTCATTTATCAAAACTGAGGCCAGGCCAGCCCCGGGCCAATTGGGTAAAACCCTGGTAAAATCTTGCATCCGCCTTATTCAGCATCTCAAGCTCGCTGATGCGGAGCGCCTCCAAAAAGGCCACCGTAGTAGCCGCATGAAATGGGCTGCCTCATCTATCAAAACAGAGGCCAGGCCAGCCCCGGGCCACTTGGGTAAAAAAACCCCTGGGTAAATGGGGTGGCGGTCGCCCGGGAAACGCCCGCGCACGCGCACCCACCCCTCCAAACATGTCTCACCCGGAAGTCATTGGTGCTGTCAACAACCTCCCACTTTGGCCATAAAGCCAACCCGACAGCTGAGATGCTATGGTGCGTGGTGCAAGGCCCTGGGCATACAGGTAAACCATGAACCGCAGAACATGGGTTACTGGGCTCGGCCAGGTTCCTGGCAATCGAAATCGGGTACATAATACTCTGAAGGAACTAAATGCGTGGTGATACGCCTTACTATGCATGGCGCTATTGACAGGCTAATCGCCCGGTTCACCTCTACTTGCCAACATTCCATCTCTCGTCCGGGAGTGGCGAGGGAAATTCCTCCGCATCCGGGGGCCGAGGCATGGAACCGGGAGATCTGCAGGTAGGACAAAGCAGCAGTAATATCATTATCAACCCTTGGGACATGCCTGGCCCTGAAGGGAACGTTGAGGCGCAGGTTGCATAACACAAACCAGCTCCATGACCCCGGGCGATTTGGAAATCTGTGGAGTGACGATGCGGACAACAGCCGCGTTGCCATGCCGAAATTGCACAACCGAGTTGGCCCACTCCTTGCCCCATAGCATCAAAGCACCCAGGGTAGGTAAACATTCCAGATACGTGAGACCCTGCAGGCGACCCTTGCCTGCCCAGGATGGTGGCCACCCACCATAGGCCCACCTCCAATGGAAGTACATCCATAAACCCAGGAATCCTAAGGTATCGGACTGCATCTGAAAGCAAGGGGGAGCCAGGAGATCAGACCCCAAAATGACACCCCGTTGAACTACCTCTGGACCCATGGCCAGACAAGCACGTCTGCCCCGATACCCCAGGTAAATCTGAGCCTGTGGTGGGGCCTGGATAATCCCGCCATGGCGTCGCACCAGCGCAGAGCAAATGCCCTGCCCGGTGCGACGACCCTGCCAGCAAAGCTGGGGTGACCATGTAGCACCAGAAGTTCCCTCAGTGCTGCCACGCGCTCGGCCAGCAAGACCAAGACAAGGGCCACTAGCCTTGACACCTTATCCCGCTGCAACCTAGAATCCTGCGCTACCGTGTAACTCTCCACCCCAGGACTACTAGCTGTGGAGATGGGCCCTCGGTCTTTTCGGGCGCTAAAGGGACACCAAGTTCCTCCATTAGCGTCTGAAATGTGTTGAGGAGACGTGTATACGTGTCCCAGCCCCGTTCAGCCCCGAATAAAACCATCCAGGGAATGGGCTACAGACCGGGACCCTGACCTGCGGACAAAAGCCCACTCTAGGAAAGTGGTGAAACGCTCGAATACCGAGCCCCCATGGACTAGCCAAAAGGCATGGCATCATTGAAATAATATGCTCCCCAGGACGGGGGTGCAGGGACAGGTCCAACGACCCTGCCCGCATAGACCCTCTTGTGAAAGCTGGCAGCAGCCACCTCCTCCCTCCCCCTAAGGGATAAAAGACTGGGGGCATCCTGAGGGGACCTATTACCCATGAAAGGGATCCGGAACCCCTGCCTAGAACCCTGAAGGAGATAACCCGCATCCTCTCCCTTCGGGTACAATGTGAGCCAACTCTCCAACACGTCCACCTTAATTGGGGAGGGAGCCCTTCGGTGGACTAGATCCATCTGCGGCAGTCTTGCCAGCCCCCTGTCTGCCCCACCCTCTGCCCCGCATCCCTCTAGGCCTGGGACAGGCAGAGGCCGCGTGGGGGCCAACACAGGTGGGACACTCCTGTCTGTATTTGCAATTCTTCCCATTGCAGGAGCCATTGTCCGAGAAGGTCCAGCACAGCAGGCGGGCTGTAACCCCCTGCCCCGCCACTCGGCGGGGTGCCTGCGCTGGAGCAGCTCGCTGGACCGCAATTCCACAATGATACATCTCCCTAGGCGCAGTGCGCGTGGGGTCATGTACAGAAGCCACAGCTTCTGACAGGGCTCATCCCACTTCATCTCCGGGTGTAGGGGCACTCTTGTACGGAATTCTTTTTTTCCATAAGCCAACCACGACGTGCGTGGTGGCTAGCCAATCATCGGGAAGGCCGTTGTCGGTACAAAATGTAGACCAGGCATGCGCAGCGGGACCTGGATAGCCCATGCAGTGCCACATACTGCCCCGGGGCAGAAATCCCCACCCCCAGGGTCGTGCCATAATGCAACCAAGGGCACTGGGATAGAATGACAAGTGATGCCCCACTAGCCTCTAATTGGCAAGGCGAAGAGCACTGAACCACCCCGCTGAAAGTGGACTGAGATGTGGGCGTATTCAACTTGACCCCATACTCACTAGTTGCACCCCCGTGAGCCGCCCCCACTGGGGGTTCCGGCACACCGTGGGCGTCGGAGCTCGCGACCGAAATCGAGCTCTAGGACGACCTCCAACGCATTCCAATCGCTGTACCGGACAAACAGGGAGCTGCGAGGCAGCGGCAGGCACAGGCTGGACTGTCTCCATAAGCCCGACCCAGCCGGCCGCCTGTTACAGAGTGACAGCGGTGGAAGTAGCCGGCGGACAGGAGGGCCCGGTAGATCGGAAAAGGACCCCCCACCCACTGGATTGCTAAGGATGCCTCCAGTACAGCCAAACGTGCCAACCAGGCACCCCCAGCCACAGTAAACCCCCAGTAGGTGGGCCAGGCGGGCCGGACGGCCCGACGGGAAGTGTGCCAGAGGCCCTGAATTCAGAGCCTGTGCCCGAATAAGCCATGCCCCAAAATTCCAGCCCCTAATTGGCAAAAACATGCTGTGAGGCAGCACCAGGCCCTCCCCCCAATTGTCCCGGCCCCTGGCGGGCCGCCGTGGGCCAAGGGCCGCATCCCCCGCAGGGCCGGCCTGGGGTTGAAAACGGCACGGCACGGGAGCTCATTCTGTCCTGCATGCGCAGAAATTGAAACACTGACCTTAAACAACCCAGTCAGCTTCTGTAGCACTGGATACACTGCAGTCCTACTTAAAGTTTGGGCACCCCTAAGTTGGAAAAATCAGTGAGCGACGGAGCAAACTTCTCAGCTCCCCCGCGCTCTGAAGGCAATAGGCTGGGAAGCCGAAAGGAAGCCTCGAACAAAGGCTGGCAACTCAAGCCTCTTGCAAAGCGGCAGAAGGGAATAAAGCGACGGAAAAAACTCCTCCTCACCGTCGCTTTATTTTTACACTCACCAGCCATTCAAGGAGTATAGAGCAACACGATCCCTATCCAGGGCTCAGCACCCACTGACTGGAAAGCCGGAGCACGAGAGCGTTTGCAGTGCTCAGGAATCAAACTCCGACCCTCCAGGCAGCGAGTTCAGGATCTTAATCCCCTGAGCCACAGGGGTCCGACAGAGCGACGGGGGGGAAAAAACTTCTCCGCTCCGTCGCTGAGGTAAAATGGCAGCTCGGCTGCCTCGTGGCCACCCCTTTTATAAGGGAGCTGGCCACGCCCCTAACTACCCGGATTCTCTGTCCTGTGGGGGGGGGGGGCCGCAAAGGGCGCGGCGGCCATTTTGGCGCCGCGCTTGCATTCTGCTTATTGTCTAGGAAAGGGTACCAGTTTTACACAGATTTCCCCAGAAGATTTCAACTAATTTGGAACAACTTCAATGGAAAGGGGTCTCTCTCTCTCTCTCTCTCACCCCTCCCCTCACGTTGGAGTGATAAATCTTGTGATCTTGAAAACACCTCATCTTGGTGTCTTCTTGAATAGTCTTTCCATCACTCATCCAGGCATACCGTATACGAAGTGTAAGAAGGATTAAATAAGGGGAGAAAAATAAGTTGTTTCCCCAAGTGTGAATTAAGGTGTATTCTTTGGAAATTGTTGATACACAAGTAACTGGATAAGAAAAAAATTTGCAGAGTTCAACGTGCCACAACATTCTCAGCTAGGGTTGCCATATGTCCCAGTTTCCCAGGATTTTCCCGGATTCAAGCTGTCCTGGACGGTTCAAGAAAAAACATGTAGAAGTCCCGGATTTTTAAATTGGAACAAAGGAAGCAAGAACACCCATCATCAAGGGATTTTTGTAAAGCGTTAATTCACTGCCTCCCTGCCTTTCTTTCAGTTATCTTGCTTGAAAGCAGTGAAGGCAAAACAGCACCCTGAGAAGCCCGCCAGGGAGGGGAGACACTTGCAAGCGAGATACAGTAATTGAAAGAAAGGCACAGAGGCAGTGAAATAATTCTTTGCAAAAATCCCTTGGCTCACCTTGAAGTTTGGGGGACAAGCAGTCATCCTCAGCCCTTTCCCTCAAAATACAGGAGGGAGCAAGAAATACCCATATCTAAGAAGCCAAACCTCCACCATACACTGGAACGGAGGATTCCTTCTTCACGTGACTGCAAAGGGTTAATCGCATAGGGTCGGTATTCCTACATAGGAAGGGACACAGGGTGGACAGAAAGTGAAGAGTCCTCCATTGCAAAGGTCCTCCTCCAAAATAAGTCCCTTCCTGTCTCCTGCTTTTCTCCTTCCGGAGAGAAATGGAGGCACCATGGACTGCATTGCCATTCCAGGCCCCTCTTTAGAACGTTCTTCCAAGGGATCCTCATGTGGGGTTTGAAGGCGAGTCTATTTCAGTGAGGTGTGTGTGAAGGGGAGGGTGGGTTGACCTCAGGGGGAGGAAGGATGGTTTCAAGAGTGGCCCAAGAAATTTTATTCAAAAAAATAAAAATAAAAATAGAACCATCAAGAATAGTCTTTTGCAAGAAGAATCACATGGGGGAAAACTCTTGACTACAGTTTATTTTAAACTGATGAAGGCTGTCCGCCCTGGAAGGGGATTCCACGGGGTTGAAGAGCCGCAGTCTCCCTGACAGCCCCGTCCGACACATGCGTAGTTTGAAGAATGCAATGATGTCACGTGGCTGTCCCGGTTTGGTGGGAGAGAATTATGGCAACCCTATTCTCAGCTGCACCTGGCTTGTGTACTTGCTTCCTCAGTGCAAATGCCCTTGCTTGCTTAACTGAAGACCAGCTTGTTTGTTCAGAAATCTGAGCTAATGTTTAAACATTCTGTGCCAATATCAAATCACTTCCATTTTCTGATATAATTACAGAGAAGGGAAAGGTTCAATCTCACACCTGTTTCAAAAGTCTCAAGACTTTTGGCCCAACAGAAATGAAGGTTGCAGCAAGCTTATATCACACAAATGAAAATCAAAACAACAGCAGAGCAGATAATGCACATTTCCAGTCTAACAGGTCATAATGTGATCCTCAGTGATTGCATACCACAAAACTGCATGAGCTCCCTCTCTTATTGTTAGTACAGTATCTGACTACATTCGCCTGGAGGAAGGAGACATTAAAAATTATAACAGGTTCTTAGGCAATGATACAATCTGGCTTCCTAGCTGACCTTTTAAAATTCATCTGGCTTGTTCTTAACAGCAAGATCATCCTGACTTTAATGGAGCAAACAAGCCAAACAGAATCAAAGCACTACTTACTAGATACAGGAACACAATCTTATTATTATGGCAATCTGAAATGAAAACCATTCCAAAGAGTGTGAAAGTAGGACTCTGCTTGTGTCACTTCAATTACATTTCATCTGTTACCCTTCAGTTATCAACCTAGAAGGCAATATTCCTTACACCGTTTCACAGGACATGAGCATTTAAATTTACATGGAAATGTATGTGGGAATTAGAGTCAACAGAAGTAAACACAGGATAAGCACATATCTTCATTTAAATCCATCAGTGCTAGGAAATAAATGAAACAAAAAGGAGAAACCACAACTTTTATTATGTGCTTCCGTTTTACAGGATGACAGCAACAATGATGGGAGTGATAACAATGGCAATGAGAATGATTTTTGCATGTGATCTCATTTCTTGGCACACAAGGTGGAAACCTGGTAGCCTGACAGCCCATTGGGATTATTTGGGAATCAGTAGTGTTATTCATAAAATATAAAATAGCGGATCAACCAAGTAATCAAGTAAGCCCTTAATTACTAAGGTATTCCTATCCTTCCCAGTAGTGTTTTTCTTGCCTTTCTGTTGACCATTTTTTCCTGTTGCACCTGTTCTCTGGCAATGGTGTGCTGTGTCCAGCATTAGGTTGGGAGAGAAGCTGTAGGCAGGTGGATAAAGTAGCCTTTTTGTATCTTTTGACTTGATGAACCTGTTTCTAAGTTTAGCCACCCAAATTCATCATTTAAGCAATGAGACAGGTGTATAACTTCTCCCATCACTACACATAACATTAGATAGAGCGATCCACACACAGAATCATATAACAAAAATGCAATACCATCTACTCATATTTCATATACTCTGGGACTGCAGCCCAAAACAGCACACAAATGTATAATTGAGATCTGCTTAGTCACATAGTGGCCACATTTGTGTACCTTTTCTCATTGAAAAGGTGAAAGTACACACACTTAGATAAGTTAAGTCTGCACTTGGAATATCTGAGGCAGAAATTATCTTGTATACATGTCAGAAAGAGGCACATACCACACAAAAACCTTCTTGGGCTGAGTGTAGAACCAAATTCACTGATCTATAACAATACATTTTCCACAACATAAAAATAAAGGTGTGACCACAATGTCACACTCTGAAAATTGTTGGACTGCAATTTTCAGCATTTTTCACTATCAGTTCTGCTCTCTAGGGCTGATAGGAGATGCAATACAAAAACTGCAGATCTATAATGCTTCTGGCATCTTTACCATTAGATGTGATGCTGTTTAAGAATGCCATGACTTTGAGAAGGAGGTGAGGGGAGAAATTTCACATCAACACTCTTTGCTGGGATCAAGAACAACCATCCATATGGGGACAGGAAGCAAGAGAGAACTATCTGCAATGCTGATCACTCCAGCAGTCCTAATTCCTATTCCAAAGTTTAGCAAGCTGAGACAGCTTGGCAAGATTTCACTTGAACCTGCAAGATTTCCCAGCTTCTTGTGGTTGATATATTCCAACGGTCACCACTGGTTTTATTCCTACTGATTTCCATTTATATTTTCCCCCATTTACTTTTTCCACCTGTTCTTTTGTGCAAGAAATTGCCACATTCTGGGCAGCCGAATGCTTTTTCCAGAGAATCTTGCACAGCAAAGATGCCAGTTTTCTGCACAAAAACCTTAATGATGTTGCACAGATTAGTGTTTCTTCTGAGGAAAATGACCATGGAACATCCAAGAAATCTGGCAGGATTTCCAGTGAGATTTCTCAAGGGTTGCAGAGAAATGCCACTGTGGAGAGAAAAAAGGTTTTTTTCCTTGGTTCCTCACTGAGATCAAGAGTCTGTGAAATTCAAAACCTTATTGATACACAACTGAATAACAGTCCTTTATGACTTCTAGAATTTTCCAATCTCATTTTAAAACATGCCATGTGGAGACAGCAAAAAACCAAAAAAAAGCCATATGAAAGATTTAAAATTCTGCTATGCTCAGGTCACATCCACTAAGTGTCCACCAAAGCTGAGTACAGTACTGTTAATATTTTGTGTACAATGTATTCTCTACTGCAAGCTGGAAGACTACACAAAAAGCTTAAATAGCTTTCTAGGTAGAAAGTACACTTACCTTAATTATCTCAGGGTTTCAGCCCTGGGCATTGTTATCGAACCTTATTTGCAGCACTTTTATTTCTAAATGTAATATTGTTATTGCTCTGCAGCATGGAGTTTCAGGATATGTTGGTTGAGAGTTCATTTTATATTATTGCAACATCATAAGAGATCAATATAATTATTTGAACTGAGAAAGCTTTATTTGCTCTCTTTATGTTTCTACATGGTGGGGGTGAGGGCATCAATGGGTGAGTTTGTTTAAATGAGGTGAGGTTATGCAAATCCTAAGATGTTCTTCAAATACTTTAAGCACAGCAGTTGCATTTGCCTGACACCTTAATATTTCAGTATGGCAAAAAGAACTCTGGTTCTGTGACCTGATTCCAAGTTCTGCAAACCTCAGTTCCTAATGGAGCCAACCCTGTGCCCAAAATTATAATCTCGCACAGCAGGAGTACTGCACTGACCGCAAGCTATTTAAAGCACTCAGTGGTCCTGAGGGTGCAGATTCCTGGTTAATCAGGAAGCACCTCTGCTGCATCAAGGCTCCACACTTAAGCAACTTGCTAAGGTAGAAGAAACACTTTAGCCGAAGTGCTGCCAAGAGAATCACTAAAAGTCCATTCCAAAAAGCTCAAAAGAGGGGATAAAACAGGCTAGCATCCTTAAAGAGATACGGTAAGGTAAAGGTAAAGGTCACCCTTGCTCAAAAGCTAGTTGTATATTAGGCTTCAGGGTTCATCTCTGTTTATAGCCAAAGAGCCAGTGCTGTCTGCGTCTGCAGATGTTTCCATGGACATGTGGCAAGCATACCTTAGACACTGGAGTGCACTGAACACTTTACCTTCCCACCAAAGTGGTACCTATTTATCTAATTGCAATTTCTTGCTTTCGAACTGCTAGGTTGGCAGGAGCTGGGACAGAGATGGGAGATCATTCCATCATGCAGTACT
This sequence comes from Bradypodion pumilum, assembly GCA_035047305.1. Lineage (NCBI taxonomy): Eukaryota > Metazoa > Chordata > Lepidosauria > Squamata > Chamaeleonidae > Bradypodion > Bradypodion pumilum. The sequence continues at coordinate 386,345,843 of JAWDJD010000001.1, read as the reverse complement.
TGGGTATCGAACTGCTGACCTGCCGACCTTCCAGTTGTCAAGTTCAGCATCTTAACTACTAAGCCATTGCAGTTAAAGGTGGTCAATTTTGCTATTCAGCGCTTAGAAAATATGCATCTGTAGATGGTAACTCACAGAATCCCTGGCCATGCTTGCTAGGGAAGCTGGACATTATAGAAGAAAAAGTAACTTTTCCAAGTTGTCTTTCTATTTGAGGTTCAGTCTGATTCCAATTCTTCTTTTGTGCTGGTTCTTTGGTGAAGTGATCTACAGGCATGCCTACCTCCCTTCCTGTCCCATTTAGAACAATCCATAATATTGACCCTCTCGATTTGGTTTCTTTACCTTCACTCTTGCCATGTTCTTGGTGGGCGGACAGACTCTGCAACCTGTGCAAACGTGACATAACAGAAGGCTCATTCCACTGGTACAGTCTCAGTGAGATGTGCCTTCTGGTACCAAGCTAGCAAACCAGAACAATCCAGTACTGTACTTTATACAACAGCATGTCCAAGGAGCTACAGAGAGGAAGAGCATTCAACAGAATGAAATGCTCACTGTGACTGCAATCTGCACAATGTCATTAGTGCCAAGAAAAGAGAATAATTTGGCTCTATTTTCAGAAAGTCCCCTGGATATCTTCAATTCAGCTTCAAAGAGTTCAAGTAAAAGCATAAAAATTTGAAAAGCTCACATCCAAATTTACAAATCTTAAGAACAAACATGACTTTCCTTCTGTTTTTACATAATACAAGAATTAGAGAGCAATGGAAGAAGGATTAACTAATTAATTGATTTAACTTCTAGTCCACCCCATCCAGGTCAATGAGGAACTAAAATAATTTTTTAACATTCAACTGTTAACATTGCTATCTGCTCCCATCATATTTTGTGTCACAGCACCATGTAATACTACATCATACACGGCAAATGGATCTTTGGACATGACTACAGGAACACTTGAAACCTAGCAAATTCTCACAAGCTATCTATAAAAATAAAGCAAAGAAGTACGTTCGATAGTCTTCAATGCATCCCCCCCATCCCCCCCTCCCCTCTGAAACTTTGCCCAGACCTACCTTTCAGGTGGAGGAGGTCAAAGACGGAGGTACGGAGGACACGGGTGGGGTGCCAGCCTCACAGACAAGCAAAATGCCACAAAACTACCACCCCCAGCGGCCGCTGCAACTCCCAGCGGCCGCTGGGGCAAAGCAGCCAATCACGAAGGCCAGGCCGAGAGAGCGCCCAGCACAGGAATGGCTGCCGCCCATCTGGAAGACCTGTCCAGAGAGGCAAGGCTGCCAGAGGCGGTCGCTGCGCCCTGGCATGCAGGACTGTGTGCCCGATGCGCCCTGGGACGCGAGGACTGCCCAGAGGACCGTCTCCTGTGGGAGCGCTGCACAGCACCTGGCTGCAGAGACAAGGCTGTCAGAGGTGGCTGCTGCGCCCAACACTACACCTGGCCCGCAGCCCAGACAAAAACTCCGACACTCCTGCATGGGTTGGCGAGGATGCTGCAGGTGGGTGCCACACCCGACACTGGACCCAAACACACCCAGAGGACAAGTGCCTGGCGAAACTCCCCGGCAGCCTGCCCACCCAGGCCAGGTACCGTCAACTTCCAGGCCAGGTACTGTCGACCTCTGCCAGGGCTTCCCTCCCTGGGGCGAAGCCCAGGCAAAAATGCTAGTAATCCTTAAATTTAAGCCTGTCAGAAATATAGTGTACTCTGTACAAGGAGGTTTGTTCTTGTTTGTGATTTATCTGTTCCATGTTATACTTTCTCTACAGCATTTGGAAAAAGGTGACTTAGGAGAATGACTTGGGCTGAATAGGCTTATTGGCTGGACACAATGAGGCTATCTAATGGACAGATGGCAGCTCAGCTCTCTTATTGTTTCCTCATTTGAGTGCTTGATGCTTATAGTGGGCAAGGCACTGTACTTGAAAGATGCTTGAAATATATTCTAGTAAAACCTAAATAGTCTAGGATAGCCATGAAATGTTAATAGAATCATAGAATAACTGAGTTGGAAGGGGCCTTTTAGGTCACCAATGCAGGAATCCAAATCAAATCAGATATGGTAGATGGTTGTCCAATTCTCTCTTGAATGCTTCCAGTGTTGAAATGCTCAGTACCTCTCAAGGTACTGTCGTACTGATCTAACCAAAAGAACATTTCCCTGATATTCAGCTTATATCTGGTTTCATTTAGTTTGAGCCTGTTATTATTCATCCTGCATTCTGGGGTGATTGAGAACAGATTTTTCCCCTTCCTCTTTATGATTACCTTTCAGGTATTTGAAAAGTGCTATCATATCTCCTGACAGCTTCCCTTTCTCAAGGCAAAACATGCACAGTTCTTTCAGTCTTTTCTCATATGGCTTGGATTCCACTCATCTGATCATCTTTATTGCCCTTTATTGCCCTTCTCTGTACTTGCTCTAGTTTGTTTGCATCTTTAAGTGTGGTGTCTAGAATTGGACACATTACTAGCTCAGGGTGGGCAACGCCAACCTGGCTGCCTCCTGGCTATGGCCCTGACTAGTACTGAATAGAGTGTGACTAGTACCTCACGGTTTTGGAGATTATGCTTCTGTTAATACAGCCTAAAACGCCATTGGGTGGCTCTCCCATCTGAAAGTCCCTCAGGTAAAGATTTTGCTTTGATTAAAATTATGAAAATTAATTTGAGGGAAGCAAGTTTCTTTTCAATACAGAATATAAGAGCATCAAATGTTTTTGATTTTAAAAACCCAGCAATAGAGTTCATCTTTTGCTGGATGTTTTGTGACTGGTCTACATTGTAAAGCACTTTATTACTCTGTTCAATTTACAGCAAAGCAGCTATCAGACGGTATCAGAAAGAAAACAAGAGACAGAAATTTAATTAAGTGGTAGCTGAAGAATTTGAGATAGTGCTTATTAATGTGGAAAGAAGATCTCTCATCTTAGTAAGCTTCTTCAGAAAAATATGATAATCAGCACCGAAGGAGAGCACACAAAAAGACAAACATTGGAAACAGCTATATGTAAATATTGCATTAGCCTACACAGGGAAAGGTTTCTTGTTAATGAATCAAGAAATCACCTCCTACAGAAGTGATTTATCTTCTTAACTGTAAGTCAGTATTGAACAAGTCACAGAATTTAAACAAAAGGACATTTTGTGCCAGCCTGGAGTCATTTTATTCATGTTGCTCCATAAGAGTCTATAGCTATAAAACAGAGGTGTGGGTTTATATGTGCTCTAAAGGAACCCAGACCCTTGGACCAATGTTGCTGAAATTTGGCACATAAATACTTTGGGCTTGTGAGATCAGCACTGTGGGAGTCACAAAACCCATTTGGTGGTTTATGCCCCCCAAAGTGGGACGCAAAGGGGATAACCCCACTGACAGGAGAAAAAGTAACGAAACAGCAGTACTGTGCATGCGCACGACAGCCTCCGTTTTCCCTAATCGATCCCGACGCAGCCAAAGCAACCAACGTAGTCGCGCTTTTCCTTGAGGAGAACTTACTGTCAGGACGGTTTCCAGGCGTTCTCGACAGTACAAAATAAAATAGACAATGGCCATAGAGGGCCACGTTTACAAGTAAGGAATGAAGGAAGGAGGACGCAGCTTGACAGCGGTTTGAATTTTCTGCCCGGTGGCAGCTCCGGCCCATTCAGCTCCGGCCCATAAACTTAAATTTCTGTCAAGCCGTGGCCTCCTTTCGCTGAAGGAAGGAAGATGCGGCTTGACAGCGGTTTGAATTTACTGCTGGGACACGCCGCCGGTAAACCTTTCTTCAGCAGTGGTGTCTCAGGCCTGTAAACTTAAGGTTCTGTCCGGCTGGAATATTCAAACTGCGTCCTCCTTTCTACAGCAAAAGGAGGCTGCAGCTTGACACAGCTTAAAGTTTACAGGCCGGAGATACTGCCACCAAAGAAACTATACTTCCATTAAGGGGAAAAACTCAAGCAGGGCCAGGTAATCAGCTTTTTGTTGTTCAGTCGCACAGTCGATTCTGACCCTTTGCGACCCTATGGACCATTGTTCTCCAGGCGCCTCTGTCCTCCACCATCCCCCTCAGTCCTCCCAGTTCTGTGCCTATTGTGTCTACAATACCATCTATCCATCTCATCTTTGGCCTCCCCCTTTTTCTTTTGCCCTCCACCTTTCCCAACATCACAGCCTTCTCAAGCGAGTCCTCCCTTCTCATTTGATGCCCAAAGTACTTTAGCCTCATCTTTACTATTTGACCTTCCATGAGCAGTCAGAGTTGATTTCTTCTAAGATTGACCTATTTGTTCTCCTCGCTGTCCAGGGTACCCTCAAAACTCTCCTCCAACACCACATTTCAAAGGCATCTATTCTTCTGCTTTCCTAATGGTCCAGCTCTCACACCCATACATTACCACTGGGAATACCATTGCTTTGACTATTCTAATTTTTGTTTTCAAGGTGATGTCTCTGCTTTTCACTATGTTCCCCAGGTTTCTCATAGCTAGTTACCTATAATTTCTTGATTTCACCCAATGCCTCAATCACTGTTAGAAAGCTACTGCTCCATAGCTTCTCCAGTTAATACCCTCAAACAGCCAGTTACGAAGAGCCATTTTTCCAGGCACTGGAAAGATCATGGGATGGAGGTTCTCCCAGGGGAACTGGATGCTTTGAATTTACTAGTGCATTTCTTTGCAATTTACCTTGTGTGTGCTTTGCTTTCTAAGGTGGCAATAAGTTGGACCCCTCCTAATGCCAAAAGACAAGAACACCTTTGAAATACATGGTGAAGAACTTTCATGGGAGACTTGAATACCATAGAAATGACATGGGAAGATGCCAAAGCACTCGCCCAATACAGAAACTGCTGAGATCCTTTGCTGCCCAATATGCTACATAGATTGGGAGGATCTAAGTCTATGTAAGTTATGTTTGTCAGGGGAGAATTTATGCCCTGGGCCTTGACCTCATCCAAGATGGAGATTTTGCATGGGAGACTATTTAGAAAAATACCAGAGGGATTGGTATGTGTAAACATGCTGGTCTCATGGGTTGGAAGAGCTGGAGCCTAATGTGTGATAGGCATGTCATGCTGTAAGATCATTGGCTGGAATCCTTTAGGGGAATGGCAAGGAGGCGGACCCTGAGGAGGAAGATAAAACCCAGAGAAAGTGGGGGCTCTCTCCTGGATGTAATGCTTTGAACTGCAATCATGTAGTTGCTTTTGACAAAAGGGGAAGCCACTGGGCTTCCCCTCAAAAAGCAGCTTTCTTTACATTCATATGCTTTCTGAACTTGTGTTGGACTTTATTCTGTAACTTACTTTAATTTCAATATACTTCTAATATACCTGACGACTGAAGTGTTTACTTGGCCATGCTACAACACCTACACTAATCTCATGTGCTACCTTGCTCACCACCTAGACCCAGGTCAGGAGTGAGAAGGCAAGCTGTTAGGAAAAGCTGGACTGTTGGGCCAGGGAGCAGGCAGTATCAGATGGGATCCCACTGCGAGGAGGCCGAAGTGCTACTTGTGAGTAAGAGGATCCTTATAATGTTGTGCTTTCCAAGGAGATCTGCTCAACACATTGCCAAGCTCTCACCCTGTGAGCCTCCCCAGTAGCACTGGTAACATTTATAATGAGAAGGAATGAAAACATGATACATTTGAACAGAAATATTGCGGTCCATGGCAACCATAAATGCTGACAGTGCCTCACTAATACTCTTTTTATCCTCCTGCCAACAGCTGAAGACCCATCTCTTCAGGCAGGCTTTTAATAATAATAACTGAGTCTCTGGATGCTGGCTTTTAGCTAAATTAATGTTTGTTTTTTTAAAAAGTTTTTAATGTTTTAATCCCATTTTAAAGGATTTAAACTATTACTGTACTGTAGTTTAACAGCTTTTTAATGTATATTTGTCTGTATGTTTAATTTGGTCTTTTTAACATTGTGAGTCATCTTGAGACCCTCATCAGAAGAAAGTTTGCCTATAAATACAAGCAGGCAGGCAGGCAGGCAGGTGGGCAAGCGAGCGGACGGGTGGGTGAACAGGCTGCAATAGTGAAGTATTACCTGTCTATCTAACACCTAAATGCTGTGATTTCAAAATGTTGGAAGGTTAAGTAGCAAAAGAAGCACAGCAAAACCAGGGACAGACTTGCCTTTGGAATGGGAAATCTGAACATAGTTCAGGACTGCCCAGGAAGGAATGTGATAATATTCTCAAAACCACTTGACAAGATATTACTGATAAATTGTCTACCAAGCGGTTGGTGACATGTACATTGTGGTAGGCTACCACAGGGTAACTTATTTGTATTAATTTAATAGTTTGCACCCATAGTAGGAACGTAAAATCTTCCTCTTATTGTCTTTGCATGCAAAGATAACAAACAGCAAAATTATTCTCCCCTCCTTCTCAAGAGGGTGATATGTATTTTATGACAATCTTGCCAAGGAACAGGACAGAGAATGAGAACAATTCTTGTGTAAAATTGCACATATTATATCTGAGCAGAAAATAACATCTTCAAACTACATAGACCAAATTGCACAAAATGATGATGGCTGTCAATTTTCCATGTAAACCTCTCAGTATTAGAGGGAGACTCCTTTCTTTATATGCAATCAAGCAGGCCTTCTGTGCTTGGTGTGTGTGTTTGTTTGTGTGTGAGTGTTTGTACAGATTATTGACACAACGATAAGGGGAAACATCAAATCCCTTTTCACACAGGGCCTGAAAATTCCCCATTGAGGTATCTCATCACAAAAATCTAAATCAACAAGAATAAAGAATCTTGTGAGTGTTCTTCACACCTTCACACCTTACAGAAGATGTATACTCACTCTCTTTCTCATTTTGACAATAACCAGTCTTGTGGTATCCCTCATTTAATGCCAGCTGCACATCTCTCTTTACATATTACTCTTTTCAGAGTACAGGAACTCTTTTTCATGTCAGAGTAAAAAAGCATATGAAGCCTGAGTGGGAGCGGAATAAGTAACCCTGTTATCAATGCAATATCTGGAGATGCAGGTTTTTTCTGTCACTACCTTAGTTATAATAATCCCCAAAGAAATATCTATAATTTAGTTATGGCACACTTGAGAAGTAAAAATTGAGGGCAGGTTAGACTTTGTAATTCAGCTATGTATGCCCCAAGAGAACATATGTGATTACATTATGAAGAGATTTTGCCCAAAAGAAAACAATTGGGAAACAATATGCAGTTTACGATTTGCACTCAAGAAGGATGGCTAAATTCTTCATAGATACACACTGCAGTAAAGATAAATGGGAGCACTTCAGTGTGTTCTTGTTGGAGATGCAGTAATAGAGTATTTTTATGTTATGTTATGTTATGTATGCAGGAGGTGTTTTATAACCTGAGCCAATGGTTTGGTAATGCACAGTCAATAAAGCACTCTAATTAGATGAAAATTCGTAAATGCTTGACAATAACTCTAATCACCATTTTAATATAACACTACATTGGATTTGCATACAGATAAACAATTGTAAATTTCCAGATCCATACACAAACTTAAAAGTGGACCACTTCTCATCCCAAATAGTTGATAGCTGTTAACATCAATTATTAAAAAGGGCAGACTTGGCAGCTGGATCAGCAAAGGGACAACCATTTGTGCTGCAACCATTTGTAGCTACAATGTCCCATCTGCTGTGGTGCACATGTTTTCTTACAGGATGAGGCAGAATGCCTTCTTATATGTATGGTGCCATTCAGAACTTTTCTGTGAATCAAGGAGATAAAGACAGGACCAAAATGTGACTCCCTAAAAATTAAACTAACAGTGAGTTATGAGATAGTGATAGTTGAGGGCTAGGAATTAATATGTTCTGTTATATAGCTGTTATTCACAACTATAGACCGCTTTTTATGATATATCATTTCCATAAGTGGCTTATTTGTATGCATAAATGAACATAACCATTAAAAGCAGCATAAAGGTTTGATACTGAAGACAGTTAACTGCACCAAAATTTCAGAAATATCAAAGCAAGTTTAAAAGCCAGCCCGATAGAAATGACCTTCACAACCTGTGTTTGTGATGAGATACTAGATCTGTGATGGCGAACCTTGGCACTCCAGATGTTCTTGAACTTCAATTCCCAGAAGCCCAAGCCCCCATGAATCCACACGAATGGCTTTGCTGCAATTCATCCGGCCCACTCCACCCTCGTCACTCCTGGAAGTGGAAGTAAAATGCGCCAACACAAACCATTCTGAACATTTCTAACTACATTAGAAAAGTCTGCTCATTAATAATAATCTAAATCTAAAGAAATAAATACTCAATTTAGCTATCAAAAGCCACACCAGTGGATTCCATTTGTGAAAGTCAGAAAAGAGGGAAGTGGGGTTGGTGTGGGGTTGGTGATAAAACAATATAACTGTCTTGGAACAATCATACTAAAGGCTCTGTTTCGTTCTAATGTGCCACCCTTCATATGTGGATGGACTATAGCTTGAAAGGCTAATTAAGAAAAGACCTACCAAAAATACACAGGACAAATATAATCAGGGAAGACATGTTACTTCCTTCCACGTGGGAATTCTCATAAAGATTCAACTAGATCTTAATGATCCATGGGAGAGAAGGACACTGATAAATGAGCCTCACCAAACAGGATAATTGGTTGATCCTATGATTAAAATACCCCATTAATTCAATATACCAGTATTACTAGAACTGTATTATATCATGGCCTCTCTTACTTAATTTTTTAAGATGGGATTGCATACAAAGTAGTGAGCCAAGTAATCACTCCAGATCTCTTCAGGTATTTTAAAAGTATATTGAAATCAAAGCAAAGTACAGAACTAAGTCCAGCAAAAGTTCAGAAAGCAATTCAAAGTAAAGAAATCTGCTCTCCAGGGAAAGCTCAACTACATGATTGTAGTTCAAAGTCCAAGAGAGTCTCTGGCCCCCGCTCTCCTCCCTCAGGGTCTAGCTTCTTGCCGTCCCCCTAAAAGAGTCCAACCAATGATTTTACAGGATGATATGTCCATCACATATTAGGTATCATTTCTCCCAACTCATGAGGCCAACATTGTTTACATTCCAATCCCACAAAAGTATTTTCTACAGCTTCTCCCCAACATTGAAATCTCCATCTCGGATGAGGCTAAAGCACATGGTATAATCCAATCCATCCCATCCCCACCCCCACCATTTTTAAACCCTAGCCCATCATTGCAAATATCCATGGGAATGTTATTGTCCATCTTAACAACAACAAATGGGAATTGGCAACTTAATGTACATCCAAATGTAAGCGCTATGGAATGCGCATTTAAAGGCAAACATCCTTTAACTGTTTGTGGGCACCCCTCTTAACACAAAAACCATGTGCATGTGTGATTTTTCCTATAGGTAATTAAATAGGATAGAACCAAGCAGAATATGAGTTTAAATTATTGTCCAAACCAGCCTTGGTACAAAATCCATGAGCTGTCTCAGAAATAAAGCTTGACAAATTACTGTACAGTATCATAATTAGGAGATTCAGCTTCCTTTGACTTTAGTTAAAGAGCTGTATTTCACAACAAGTGGCTTGCTATGGAAACCAACCCAGCACAACATGAATATCTGACTCATAGGAGTAAATATAGTTAAGTATGCACCTATGATCCCTCCCAAATATTTGCAGGTGTTCCAGATCATCACATCGCATGATTAGTCCACAAATCTGCCAGAGCTTCAAAACTGCTAACATGATCGGCATGGGAGAAACACTTTATTTTTGTGCCCAAGTTGGTGTCAGTAGAAAACATTAATCAGTTAATACATTTGCAACTAAAGGAGAATAAGAACTGAAATTTCACTAAGGTTGGAGAGCATTTGGGTCTCTTATTCTAGTGATAAAGGTCCCAACTGTCCTCTTGCCTTTAACTTGAATTCCCAGAAGCCCTGATCAGCTTCTGTAATTGCAGCCCAATAACACCTGGAGTGCCAATGTTCGCCATCACTGCTATAAGGGAATCTCTTCTTACCTTAATCTTCTCCCAAATAAATATGGATGCTAAAGGAGCCAGAAACTGTGGGCAAATGGACGTATAAACCTATCTGGCTGGGAAATGGTTTGGAATCTATTGCCTTTTTGGTCCCTTGATACATTATGTAAACTAATGAGACTGATGATAGTTGCCTACACTCACCGCTCTCAGGCTTCTCACGAGTTTGCTAAGGTTTGACTCCTGTGACAACCTAATTGATGCACAAGTTTGTGCAGTGGCCTTAGGTGCCCATTATGCAGATCACATAAAAGCACAGACCATGGCTCCAGTCCCAGGGCTCTTGTAGAACACAGACAAATGATTGACAAAATGGCTGCTTCCATCCTCCTACCCTCAGCCCATGCATGGCGCTCAAAGCAGTCATCTGCTCCCTGTTGCCAGATCGCTTCTGAAAACCCCCAGGGGACTAGAGACCACGTAATGTTCCTCCCCAGCACCACCACAACTGCTTCCCTATGGAAATTAAGAGCTTTGGAGCATGGTGTAAATTGTTAATATTGCTCTCTTTTGCTCATAAAGAGGCACCGCCATTGCCTTTCTGCTGTGCCTCATCCATAATTCATTTGGGCTCCTTAATGTGCATAGCTCTTCTCTACAGTCCATTTCTCAACATAAAACTGAGCCATAAAAATGAGGCTCCTCGTTAAACCTGGAGATGACATCTGACGATGACACCTGAATTTTAAGGTGGCCATGGGCTGCCTCCATTTATCATAATAAACAATAAACAAAAACCTTCAACCTGCTGAGACATGGATTGTCTGAAGAAGTAGCTGGCTGAGGTCAGATCCAAAGGCCAGAGGGGAATAACAGGAAAGCTCAGCATGGGACAAACACTGGCACATTGAAGCATGAAATTATTGCCTTCTATATTTAATTTCTCTTGATCTCAACAATGACTCCTGAGAAGATCCTGGACCTAATAGAGGACCAAGCAATGGCATCAGCATCTTGCTTGCACAAACTCCAAATAAATGCCAGATACACAATGTTTTCAGACAAAATATAGTCCAGCTGTTGCGTAACTATTATTAGCCCTGCTGTGATTGGTCAGACAGTGCCCAAAAAGCTCAATCAAATATGCAAATATCATGTCCTGCAGCTCCTAGCCACTGCTCATATTGATTACTCCTACTTTTATCCAAACCTTGTTAGGCCTCTTAATATTTTTGTGGCTCTTGTGTGCATGCGTGTGTAAGTGTGCGTGAGATGTACTGCAATTTAGTAACCCATATGTACCTTTCTGACAGTATGCCTTTCATTTAAATTGCAATGAACAGAGATGGGAGAAAACTGCTTCTTTTACAATTCTAAATTACTGGAAATGCTCGTGAAATTAGTTGCCTTTCACGACCAGCCCCTCCCTTACTGCAAATCATATTTTATTCACATAGATATTAAAAAGAAAACTAACGTTAAAGGTAAGTTAAGTCTGCTTTTAAAATATTTTGCTGTGTAAATTATAGACTTAAAGAGCAAATGGAAAAAAGTTGAGAACATTACATATATGGTGGGGAGAAAATCAAAAGAAGGATAAATTATACTTGAGGTAATTTAAAAAGTTGGAAGCTCTCCAACAAGCTGTAAGAACATTGATTGCGACAAGGGCATTTGAATGTTACATCCCAACAGGTGTTGAAAGGAAAAAAAGGAACAGTCACAAAAATATGCATTTCATTTATTATTACACAGGCACTTAAACTGTCAATCTTAATTGGCCCTTTGCCTTTGCAAATTAAGATAGCAAAACTTTCAAACCAAAAGTGCTTTCTTCTGTCTCAAGAGATCTTTTAAACTACTTTAGAGTTACTATAGATCATAACATGGGAGTGTCTCTGAAGATGACATGCTAATTTCAGTGCATCCCATGTTTCTTTCTTAAAGGCTTTTAACTTTGGACAAGGAATTCCTAAGGATGCAATGAACACTTGCTGTCCTTGAAAATGAGCGTCTGGACAAATCAAGATACTGTCTGGAAAAAATGTCAGTTACTGCAGGATTTTTCTCTCTTCATTTCTGCGTGAGACTGAATAGACTAGAACAGTGGTGGTGAACCTATGGCATGCGTGCCAGACATGGCACTCCCAGCCCTCTCTGTTGGCATGCGAGCCGACACCCCAGCACAGAGTTCACCCCGCCCCTCTGCCCAGCAGACCAATGGGAGCACTTTATCCCTCCCCATCACAGAGTTCGCCCTGCCCATCTGCCCAGCAGCCCAATGGGAGGGCTCCCTCCCTCCCTTAGCACAGAGTTCGCCCTGCCCCTCTGCCCACTAGCCCAATGGGAGCACTTCCTCCCTCTCCCAGCACAGAGTTTGCCCCACCCCTCTGTTTGGGCACTTGGTCTCTACATTGTATAATGTACAATGTATGTACATTGTTGCTCTCAATATCAGCCTGTTAAAAGCAACATAGTCATTGATTCTTGAAACATAAATAGGTAAACTGATAATTATATCAATCAGACAATTACTTTAGCTTAACTTAGAAGGCATAGTACAGTAATTTGGATATTTGGGATTTGATGCACAGAATAAATGTGATGCAGACAGAAATTACTGGTAAATGTTCCAATTTTCACAAGTACATTAACAGGATATGCTGTGACAATGGTTGATCAAGGAAAAGATCTTGAAATTGTGATGAATAGTTTGATAGAAATGTGGAACTGACACAACTGTTATATAAAAAAAGTAAAGACAGATTCCATGTTGGACATACAGTAATTAGAAAGGGACTCATGAATAAAATCACCAAGACTGCTAACATTATGGAATTTACAGCTTGAATATACATGGAATATTGTGTGCATTTCTGGTCATTATCTTTGAAGATGTTGGAAAACTGGGGAAGTAAAGGCATCTACGATCATCAAGAGGCTGGAATAAATCAATGATCAGTAAAGATTAGACTGTTTGTGGTTGCTTAACTTAGAATTGGAACTGCAGAGGCTTAGTGGCTAAGACGCTGAACTTGATGACTGGAAGGTTGGTAGGTCAGCAGTTCAAGACTCAAGTGCTGCACGATGAAGTGAGCTCCCATCCCTGTCTCCGCTCCTGCCAACCTAACCGTTCGAAAGCAAGAAATTGCAAGTAGATAAATATGTACCACTTCAGTGGGAAGGTAACAGCATTCCATTCACTCGGCATCTAGTCATGCCTGCCACATGACCATCGAAACATCTGCAGACACAAACATTGCTGGGTCTCTGGCTGTAAACGGAGAAGAGCACCAGCCCCTAGATTCAGATATGACTGGCTTTCAAGCAAGGGCAACCTTTACCTAACGTAAAATTAAAATAAGGGGAGATATAGGTTAGAGGAAATGGATAGGAGAAAGTCTCTCTTTCTCTTAGAATGCTAGAAAGGTTTGCTGAAGAGTTTTGCCTGTTTGATTGTTGAACCCAGGTGGTGTATTACTCGTGTATTACTCCACATTTCCTGCCCTTCACAGGCACCACACTTCAACTCAATAGAATGCAAATTCAATTAGTAGACATTATAATGTGCGCGACTTCGGTGCATATTAAAACAGCATGCTGTCACTGTGTTCTTCACCACATGAAATAAATCATTTGTGCTGTAATTTATCAACCATTGAAGGCTGTTTATGATGACAAATGTGTTGATAAAATAGTTGTGAATGACATGTGATCACTGTATAACCCAAGGATAAAATGTTAAAAGTCTCCTTTGCTCAAAAGGCACTCGGGGGGTGGGGGGTGGGGGGCAGAGGTTTATCTCCGTTTACAGCCAAAGAACCAGCACCGTCTGCATCTGCAGACATTTCCATGGTCACGTGGCAGGCATGACTCAATGGTGCTGAAGTGCACTGAACATTGTTACCTTTCCCACCAAAGTAATACCTATTTATCTACTTGCAATTTCTTGCTTTTGAACTTCTAGGTTGTCAAGACCTGGGACAGACAACCGGAGCTCACTCATGTGCAGTACTCAGGCATCCAACAGCTAATCTTCTGAATTATGTATGAGTCATCAAGCTCAACGTCTTAACCGCTAAGCTTCTGCGGCCTAAAACCCAAAAAATACACAGCTACTAAACTTTACTCCTAGCTTTTGTCCTAACCCTAGCCCTCCAAAAAGCCCTCATCTCACGCTTCTCCTTCATCTCATACATTAAACATAGTTTGAAAAATGCACTTTATAAATATGATGAAGCAATGAATGAAATAGTAAAAAGCAGTGACCCAGGAATGAATGCTGAGTTCTGTGATGGCGAACCTATGGCACACATACCCTAGGTGGCACACAGAGCCAATCCAGTGGGCACACACTTAAGTAGGGGTAAGCTCTGCTATGCTATGCCATGCCACGCCCCCACATCAATCCCACGCTGCCAATGGCAGCGCAGCTTCTCCAGCCACCCTGCTCTCTATGCCAATGGGGAGGCAATAGGGGAGGCTGAAATCCCACCCAGGAGGTGTGGCCAGACATCCCGCTCCTAACTAGGTGATGGGGAGATAGCTTGCACACACACTGCTCCTCTGCCTTGGAGGGGTCTCATCACATCACTTCCCCTCCAGATAGGGATTTCTGCCTCCCCATGGGGGGGGGGGGTGGCTTTGTGTCATGGCCTTGTTGGAGCCCTGGGCAGCAGCAGGGAAGGTAGTGCCACTGACCAGGACTTCCTACAAGGCTGCGCTGAGCTTTCGGGGGGGGGCTTCATGTTGTGGCTTTGTTGGAGCCGCGGGCAGTGGCGGTGGAAGCATCGCCGCCAACCGGGACTTCCAACAAGGCCACTGCATTGGTCTTCGGACAAGGCCTGGCTTTGCCAAGGGTGGAGGGGGTTACCTGGGGCCTGGCGCATTGGCAGGGGCTTCTCTGGGCATTGGCAATTGGTAGTGCACATGCATAGCTTAGAGGATGTAGTGACATCACTGGCATGCGTGATGGCTGCCCCCATCCCCCGTTTTGGGCACTCAGGCCCTAAAAGGTTTGCCACCACTGGCCTAGTTGATCAAATGAAGAAACTGGTTTTATACTGGAAGTACTGTAATGCATTACAGTAAGTTGGAATTATATAAAAGTAAGATATCACACAAATGATGAAATGCTGAAATTCCATTTGCTTTGCAACTTTCTAAACATCTCTCTGTGTTATCAATGAGCCCAGCCAATCTTGATACAACTAGGAATCATTAGAATCGATGACAGATAACAAAAGAAGAAGAAGAAGAATTTTCATACAGCGCCTATTTAAATTAATGGGAGTTATCAAAATGTCAAGTGATGACCGCCAAGTTAAAAGGCTCTAACAAAAGACTGGACAAATTCACAGAGCTAGGCTAGCAGCTAGTTGTGATGACTTATTATTTCCTCTTGTATATCACTTGTTGGGGAATTAAGAGCAGGAGAGTTCTATCGCACCAATGTACTGCTTCCTGGCTTTCTGAAGGCAAGTAATTGGCCACTGTGTGGACAGAATGCTGAACTAAAGAGGGGCTGGGTCAATGCAGCATAACCTTCATTAAATGCCAATACAGTACAGTAATTTTCCACAAAAGAAAGTCCCAATGAGGGTAGAATGAGTATAGGATTGTTGGCCATTGTTAATTTGGCAGAAGGCTTGAAAAAATTGGCAATCAAAAGTGCTATCAGAAAAGGCAAGAGCAAACATGAATTGAAGCAAAAATGAGCTCTTCATTGTTTAAATTTTTGTTAATGAATTTATAATTAAAAAGCAATCCTGCACTTAAGTGCCTTAGAGAATTCTACAAAAAGTACTGTGTCATTAAATTTAAAATCCACTTCACAGGTATATTATCAGCAATGTGTGCAATTTGAAGATATTGTAGCCAACTCAAGCAGGATATTCTTTTAGTCATGTTCTCATTACTTGCTCAGTTTGGTAAGAGACAAAATCCAGACAGTATTTCTCTACTGTGTGAAGGGAGAAAAAAGATGTCTACAGTAGCCTTCTACCCTCTTTATATTTCTCATGGGACACCTCTACCACTCCCATATGCTATGTAGCAAGGAGTGAACTGCATATAAGTAGGCTACCTGTATAATATAGAACTCTGCTGATTCAAGGTCCTAGATCAGGGGTCCTCAACCTTTTAAAGCCAGGGGCCAGATCACACACCCTCAGACTGTTGGTGGGCCGGATAGGTGCCGCCGCCGCCGCCAGTGACCATCCCAAGTCACCCATCACTCTCCCGCTGCTTCCCTGCCTGGAAGAGCTGCATGGCACCAAATCATCCGACCTGCAACCCCATCCAACTGCTGCTTCAATACTTGTTTCCTCTGCTTGGCTCCACCTGTCCCTAACAGCGCTCCATAGCAAGGTTGATGTTGTAATGAGGCAGTGGTGGCAGCGGAAATGGCGACTGAAGCAAGGTCATGGCCTGGATGATTTGGTGCTGTGGGCCAGATCCAGCCCATGGGCCATAGGTTGAAAACCCCTGTCCTAGATTATGCAAATGTTTTTTGAAGTGGTAGCCATTTAAATTTGTGCAAGCATATGTAAGGGTAAACAAAACAGAACAGCAAAAAAGACAAAAAGTGTGGCACCTTAAAGACTAATTCCTGTATTTATATGTGCACTTTTGTGGACCAAGTTGTCTGATGAAGTCTTTAAGGTGGCACAACATTTTTTTTTTGCTGTTCTGTTTTGTTTATCCTCAGATATGCAAAAATAATAATAATCACAAATACAGTGCCCATTGCAGATCCCAACAATGGAAGGTGTCAGGTCAAGTTGATGGAAATGCAGTGTAAGAATGATTATGACAGGCAGGAAACGATTTATCTCCTACCTTTTCGCACCATAATACAAAAGGGAGAAGTCTTGCTTCTATAGTGCAGAAAACAACATGTTATTGATGCATCTTTTGAAAATTTTGACCATCTGGCATACCAAGTAGAAGCCAAATTCACCTCAAAATAACTTTTAGTACTACACTAGCCCATATAAAATTTACAGTATGCAGTAGACAACCCCAAATAAGATGTAATTGTCCAGATCCTGAATTCCACACACACATCATAAAAACAGTGGCTACTGCCTCAATTTCTGTTGCAGGGAATGTGCTGCACATGGTTCACAACTGTGTACAAAGACAGCATTTCCTTGATTTTAAACTGTCCTAGGTAGCTCCTTCTACAGTTGCTGGCTTCTAGAGTTTGGAAGCTCCCTTCAATCAGGGAGCCTTCCAAGAGAGCTTCTCCTCCTGGAAAATGTAGGAGAGACAAATAAAAATTCTTCTACTGTGCATCTGTTCCTTTGTGATATTCTGAAAATGATATTATCCAAACAGGTAACTCTGTTACGCTTTCTAAGCTGACAAAACTAAAGAGGGAAAAACGAAAAGAGAGAGGAAAAAAGCAAAGAAGAAAATATTATGGCACGATAAGCATTAACTCGTTTTTTCTCATGTGAGCTTTTGTGGCTCCAAATCAGATTTTGATCCATGAAAGCACACATCAAAACAAATGAGTAAATCCTTAAGGTGCCAGAATGTTTTATTCCTTACCTTCCCCCTCTTTCTCCTCCTTTTTTCCTTGTTTCTCTATTCCTTTAATTCTAGAAATTTAAGCTGTAGACCCTCTATTGGCCTTTGAAAGTCCTGCCAGATGCCCATCCCTTCCATTTTCTAGAATTAGCAAAAAGCCTCACAACCTATACAAAGCTCACGTATACTTGAGAGCCCACACCTGTGCTCCAAAGCATCTAGATCAGGATATTATGCTTCTTTTACTTTAAGATGGCAATAGCAATTACACTTATGTATCACCCCCATAGCACTTACAGCACTCTCTGGGTAGTTGACAAGATACTTAGCATTTTGACCCAACACACTGGGTACTTATTTTACTGATCTCAGAAGGACATTAGTCAACCTTGAGCCCATTGGGATCAAATTCAGATTGCAAGCAGAGCTTTCGGCTGCCACTTAACCACAGTGCCATGGGAGCTCTTATAAAAGTAAACCTACTTTCTCTTTCAGAAATGAATCCTCATTTGCCTAATTATATCCATTCAAGCACTAATTTCCAAGAACCAGCACAGGTTTTAAAAAGAATTAGCACTAAGAAAAGCTGCAGTCAGAATGAAATATGCTACACCAAGGGCTGCCAAGAGGGACACCCTGGCATATTGGGCGCCAGCCATTTTGTGCCTCCCACATGTGATGTTCCTGTGTCTCTCATTCCCTCTTCTTTAATAATTCCTTGAGTGTGAAATGCTAGTTGAAATTGTAGTGCAGCTGAAAACCTTTTAAAGTGACAGTTAAAATGAGCCTCCCCCCTTAATTGAATCACTTTTATCACTAAGGTGGGGAAATCAGACTTTTTGCAATTCTTGGAAGACATCCCCCACCCCCAACCCCCACCGCCATTCGCAGAGGGTCAAATTAGTAACAAAGAAAATACTCTTCTCTATAGTAACAGTAACAACACTTTGAATATATGAAAAGAAACTACTCCATGCAAGCTGCTAAGGAGAAAAAGCTTGTTCAGTCAAAATAAGCTAAGATGCTGACTGGGAGGCAGAAGGTCAGCAGTTCGATTCCCTAGTACTGCAGGATGGAATGAGCTCCCGTGTTTGTCCCAGTTCCTGCCAACCTAGCAGTTAGAAAGCAAGAAATTGCAAGTAGATAAATAGGGACCACTTTGATGGGAAGGTAATAGCGTTCCATGCGCTCCAGTGTCTAGTTATGCCACATGACCACGGAAATGTCTCCAGAAGCAGACAGCGCTGGCTCTTTGGTGAGAGATGCCATGCCTTAATTCGTTATAATTGTGATGATCTTGGCATACAGCATACATGAGATTATGTGATGATTATGGGGTACATGAGATTGGGGTTTTGGGGTTTTCATAAACTGTAAGCCATAAGCATCAATATTATAACAAAGTTAGGCTTGAACTATCTTGCTTTGCATGAAATGAGTCTATCTATATCTATAAATCTGAGCGTCAACCATTGTGATTTGACAAAGGATCCCGCACCTGGCCATACTATCCCGTACCGAGCATTCGTGTACTCGCCTAACCTGGGTACGGAGGTAACTGGGGGGTTGAGAAATGTGCCACTGGGGCAGGAGACCCACGAACGCAAACAAAATGAAAAGACTTCACTTCCCAATGTTCCTTGCGCCGCGCTGCGCCACAGCCAATCAGGCTGAGAGGCGCGAGCAAAAAGAACATTGGGAAATGCGATGCGGCCAATCAAAATCGAGCTGCAGAAAAAAAACTGCCACACAAATGGAAACCACAAATGCAAAACTACAAGCCTCAGCGTCCTGCGCACCATGAGCACGCAGAATGCTGAGAAAGCCGGCGTGCAAAAAATAAAAATACAAAATGCAACGGGAGTGCAAGTCCACTGCAGGAGTACGAGCGCCTCACAGCCACACAAAGTAAGAAGCCAAAAAACGCCACCGCAAGACACCCGCCGGCCTTCTTTCCCGGAGCAATGGGGAGAAGAGGGACTCCCTCTCCTCCACATTACCCCGCCGAAGACACTGCAAGACCATCACCGGTCTCAATAAACGTTGAGCCGGGGTGAAAAAAACACACCAAAAACAAGGGGGGGTCAAGGGGGGAAGGTACTGATGCATTGCCCCGCCCCCTCTGAAAGCGAACCAATTCCCTGTGAAGCAAAGGCAGCGAACAAGGCTCCGGTCGTTGCCTTTACTTCCCGAGGAAGTATTTTGCTTTCGGGGGGGGGGGGGATGCACCACTACCTTCCCACCCCCCGTTGAAAGCAAACCAATTCCCCGGCAAGCAAAGGCAGCGAACGGGGCTCTGGTCGTTGCCTTCGCCTCCCAGAGCTCCTCACCCGGGTGCAGCACACACCTACTGGGCTGGACATTTCAAACCTGCCCAGTGTGTGTGTGCGCGCACAACAAAACAACCCCGAAACAACATCACCAAAAAGAAAACAACAAAAACAAACACCAAAACTATTACAAAATAATGAAACAAAAATATCAATAATTTTAAAAAACATTAATAAACAAAAATAAATAAACCACAAAATACACAAAACAAAATTTTACCACAAACAAAACACCTAACTGCAACACAAAAACACAAACAAACAACAACAAAATAAAACAAATTAAACAACCAGAAATAAAGAAACCAATTTAACCAAACTAAAAGTAAACCAACACACAAAAGACCAAACAGAAACACCCCCAGCCCACCAACACAAAACCAAAACAAAGAAAAAAAACCAGAATAAAGAAAACCAGACAACTTACCAGCGTGTCCTCCCTCCACAACGTCCGGAACAGAAATGAAGAACCAAAGATGACTTACCGGAAGAAGCACCACCCAGAGGCCAGAAGAGAAAAAACACCTGAAATGAAACCAATCCATGAAAGCACACTCCACCTGCAGGGCACAATAGTAAAAACAACTCAAAAACACTCAACAGAGTAAAAACAAGTCAAAAACATAACACAAAACCACAATTTTACACAAATCAATCTCAAAAAAATAACATAAAAAGATTTCTAAAATCCTGTGTTTAGTTTTAACTCAAATAAAAACCCAAAACATCTGAACACAATTTAAAAACATTTAATGTAAAAAACATGTACTTTCACATTTTTAAAATTATTACCTACGATACAACAATTAAAAAAAAGGTCACATACTAAAATATTATTTGGTTAAATAGAAAATTTAGAAAAAAAAATATAATCCTTTGGCGTTTTTTTTAATCCACAAAACAAACAAACAAACAAACTGATCACAGTTTATAACAGCCCGGCACCGTAACAAAAATTAACGTCTATGTTAAAGCAAATATTCAAACACATTAGAAAAATTTCAAAATACAAGTTGTGATTACTATAAAGTATCACAACAATACAATCTATTTAATAAATGAAAACATAAAGGCATTGTGCATAAATAAAAGATTTAAAAAGAACAATTACAGACTAAGCTCTTCTTTACCAACAATAAGAAAAAAAAACCTTCCAACACAATTAAAAACAGCCCAGCACCGTCGGGCAAACTATGCTAGTCTCATATATTTGTTTTACCTTTTAAGTTGCATTACTGAACTGAATGAACGTTTGCACGATATTCTAATTTTCCGAGTTTCACCTGTATATACAGCAAATGTTCAACAATTCTATCTTATTTTAGCTCATGTTTAAATGGTTGAGGGAAGGCCTACAGCAGGCATTTGAAAAAACTTCCATCTCTTCCTGTTTTGTTCATAGAATGCTTTTCACTCACAAATGCCTCATGTCAGATGTTTTTGAGTCAATAACCACAGGCACAGAGTATCTGATTATCTTGACAAGATAATCTTAACAAGATTTCTTAGCAAGATTTTTTAGATGAAGGCTAGAGAGGTGTGTGTGTTTGTGTAGAAGATACTGAGAAGTAGTTAAAATTCCAATAATAAGGAACTAATAAAAGAAAAGTCCTTCAGGCAGTGGTGGAATTCAGGTTTGGAGGAGTTCTTACCAGAGCATTCCAGTAAGACACAGCAATATTTTAGCTTTTATTTCTTATTGCCAATAAACAAATGTTTGTAGAAGCATTTTGAACTTTAAGAAGAGAGGCTCAGAGGGCGCCTGCCAGTGGAGTCATGAGGATCAATGGCCCTCTGGAAAAGCTCAGAATTCTTGTTTTGAGACCCTAGGAGGGCTGGATGCACCCTCAGTGCTGGCTGTTCTATATCGCTAAATCAAGTCCTACTCAACCGCATAATAGCAACATTTGAAATCCAGGAATATCACCCATATTTCATTGAATTAGAGACTGGTGGGATCAAAACAAATCAGAGAATATAACGTCATGGTTGATGCAAGTTTCAAGAAGCTGTCATCTGTCAAACAGCAAACAGAGTTCAACAAGGACAGTGTGAGAGCTTGAAATCTCAGGAACTGGACATTTCAAAAACAAAACACTTTTCAATTTTCAGTGTCATCTCCATGTACAAACTGCTACAGCATTCAATCTATTTATGCTGCTTTTCAAGACATATAATTCAAAATCCACTTCACTGTGCGGGTCTACTTTCGACTTCAATGATTGCAATTGGTCTGTAATTCAATCAAATGTTATTCATAAGGCCCTATTACAAGAGAAGTCATAAACCTGAAAATTACATTCTCAGGTGTAGAGTGGTTGCTTTCAGTGGCATTACTTTAAGGCAAGTGACTTCTGAGCTATTTCCACAGGTTCTCATCATCTTACAGTCTGCACTATTTTCACAATTATGTGAGCTGAGGAATAGCTATTATCCCCATTTTATAGATAAAGGACTCAAGGTTACAGCTTTATTCTGTTGTGCTACAGGACATTTGTGTTGGAAGAACTACATCTTCAAGTATCAGTCATTGCAGGCGCACCCCCCAATAAAGGACTCAGACACCAATGAAAGTGGATAAGGGCATTGGGCCACATTTATTGATTCATGCCCTAGTCCGAATTATAAATTTCTATTGGTAATTGACCAATCATAATTCTTAAGGCAAGCAGGCCGAAGTAACACTGGTAAGGTACCACCCAAAATTGCCAACGGCAATTGCTACAATGTATCCATTTGTATCAATTTGTTTGTTGACCACAAACAAATTGTTGACCGTAGTCAATATCTAACTAATGACCCCACCCTCTGACGCGTATCCGTAAAATCACGGGGTGATGCATGCTGTCTAGCTATAGCCATCACCCCGTCGCCTAGTTCGTCGTTGACCGGACAACGTTTAACCAACTTATGCCTGTCTAGTGTTGTCCAGTCAATTGCGAACTTGCCGGATACCTGTGGGTCATAATGTTTACCTTACCAGTGCTACCCGCCCATGTGACCAAAGTCAACAGCAGCAACAGAAAAACTCCTATGTCAAACCATAGCAACAGTGTGGGATGGGCGAAAAAACCAGGACCCGGAAGCCAATATGGGTCCCAGCCAAAAATTCCCACCCGACCCCGAAGCGACCAAAATATCACACTGTTAACTAGGGAGGGGGTGGAGGGGAAAAACTTCTCCGCTCCGTCGCTTCGCAAAATGGCAGCTCGGCTGCCTCGTGGCCACCCCTTTTATAAGGGAGCTGGCCACGCCCCTAACTACCCGGATGCCTTCGTCCTGTGGGGGGGCCCCCGCAAAGAGCGCGGCGGCCATTTTAGCACCGCGCTTGCATTGCAGGCGCACCCCCCAATAAAGGACTCAGACACCAATGAAAGTGGATAACGGCATTGGGCCACATTTATTGATTCATGCCCTAGTCCGAATTATAAATTTCTATTGGTAATTGACCAATCATAATTCTTAAGGCAAGCAGGCCGAAGTAACACTGGTAAGGTACCACCCAAAATTGCCAACGGCAATTGCTACAATGTATCCGTTTGTATCAATTTGTTTGTTGACCACAAACAAATTGTTGACCGTAGTCAATATCTAACTAATGACCCCACCCTCTGACGCATATCCGTAAAATCACGGGGTGATGCATGCTGTCTAGCTATAGCCATCACCCCGTCGCCCAGTTCGTCGTTGACCGGACAACATTTAACCAACTTATGCCTGTCTAGTGTTGTCCAGTCAATTGCGAACTTGCCGGATACCTGTGGGTCATAATGTTTACCTTACCAATGCTACCCGCCACACGGAGGGGCTTCAAAGAAGGCTCGATGCCCCCCCCCAGACCGTCAGCTCGGTTAACAGGCCTGCTCGCCAATCACCCAACAGGAGGTCCATACCTCCTCGCGACAGATGGACCCCATCCCCTGCATACAAGTCATAACTTTGGAGGCTAATAGCGGGGTGACGACTGACCCTCCCCCAAGCCCTGTCGACAAGGAAACGTGCCACTGCCCTATTCACCATGCGTCTAGCACGGTCAAGGGCCAGGAGGTCAACACCCCCTCTGTAGGAATGGCGCGGGACCATGTCCGACCAAACAAGGGTTGTGGCGGGCCAGACGTAATGCAGGTAGGCGAGGTCCTCGCAAATCGCATGCTTCAGCGACAAGCCGGTGACCTGGCCCAAATCATTGCCCCCCAGGTGTATGATCAGAATGTCAGGCGGGTCAGCATTCTGGCCTGAAAAAAGGAAAGGCAGCAGCTCCCGCCATAACATCCCGGGCTTACCATGCCATGTGAGACTTGCGTATGCACCCAGTCCCAGTCGGGGTCCCCACTCTGTCGCCGCAGCATAACGCGCTGCCCTGTGCACGTAGCTATGGCCCACCAGCCATACTGTCACCGGTGTAATACGACACCCTGGGTCTGTAAAGGAAAAATGAGGGAAAGTAGGTAAGGTGACTGGGTTGGTACTCACGGCGGGAGTGGGCGCACATAAAACTGAAAACATTGCGAACCCCACCGTCCCATGCCACGTATGTCAGCCCCTGAGTACCCAAAAGCAGCTGCGGTTGAGGCCGCCCCTATACGGAATGAATGAGTGCCATAGCGGGCGCCTGGGAGGCCCACACTGGCCAGCGCTTTGCCCGTCACCTTCCAAAATTGAAATTTAGTAAGGGGAGACCCATCTTGGTGACAGAAAAACGGGCCATGGTGCGTGCCACGCAGTGCCAGGAATTCCTGTAGGGCACCAACCGGACAGATGTCTGCCAAAGAACACCGTAGCAGTCGCACACCACTGCCTACGCCATGCTGATCGGTCTTAGAGAAACGTATCCTCAACTGAGCCCAGTCTTTGGCAACACAGACATCCTCAAGTTCCAGTGCCCTACGACTTGCATCCGCCTTAGACAGCATCACAAGCTCGCTGATGCGGAGCGCTCCAAAAAATGCCACCGTTGTGGCTGCATGGAACAGGGCTGCCTCATATGCATCAAAACAGAGGCAAGGCCAGCCCCGGGCCAACTGGGTAAGGACCCCTGGGGAAATCGGGTGGCGGTCGTCCGGGCAACGCCCGCGCTCGCGCACCCACCCCTCCAAAACATGTCTCACACGGAAGTCAGAGGTGCTGTCCACATGACCCCCCACCTTGGCCATAAAAGCCAACGCTGAAAGCTTAGATGCTATGGTGCGAGGTGCAAGGCCCTGAGAATGCAGGTAAACCATGAACCGCAGAACATGGGTTACCGGGATAGGCCAGGTTCCTGGCAGTTGAAATTGGGTACAGAATGCCCTGAAAGAATTAATTGCGTGGTGATACGCCTTACGGGTGCGTGGCGCTAGCGACAGGCCAATCGCCCGGTTCACCTCTCCTTGCCAATGGTCCATATCTCCTCCGGGAGTGGCGAGGGAAATTCCTCCGCATCCGGGGCCAAGGCACGGAACCGGGAGATCTGTAGGCGGGACAAAGCGTCAGCAATATCATTATTAACCCCTGGGACATGCCTGGCCCTGAACAGTACGTTGAGGCGCAGGCTGCGCAGCACAAATTGGCGCACTAGGTCCATAACCCTGGGCGATTTGGAAGTCTGTGCATTGACAATGTGGACCACAGCCGCATTGTCACACCAGAAATGCACGACCGAGTTGGACCACTCCTGGCCCCATAGCATCAAAGCACCCAGGATAGGGAAAAACTCCAGATATGTGAGATCACGCAGGCGACCCGTGCCTGCCCAGGCCGGTGGCCACCCACCATAGGCCCACTTCCCATTGAAGTACATCCCATAACCGAGGGATCCCGAGGCATCAGACTGAATCTGAAATTGAGGGGAAGCCAGGAGGTCATGCCTCCAAAATGAGACCCCATTGAACTCCCTCAGGAACTGTAACCAGACAAGCATGTCTGCCCTGATACCCCGGGTAAGCCTAACCCTATGGTGAGGCCTGGATAATCCTGCCATAGCGTCGCACAAGCGCCGGGCAAAAGCCCTGCCCGGTGCGACCACTCTGCAGGCGAAATTAAGGTGACCATGCAGCACCTGCAGTTCTCTCAGTGATGCCTTGCGCTTGGCCAACAAGTCTGAGATAAGGGCCACTATCTTTGACACCTTATCCCGCGGTAACCTAGATGCCTGCGCTATCGTGTCAATCTCCACCCCCAGGAAGACTAGCTGTGTAGATGGGCCCTCGGTCTTTTCGGGCGCTAAAGGGACACCGAGTTCCTCCATTAGCGTCTGAAATGTGTTGAGGAGACGTGTACACGTGTCCCAGCCCCGTTCACCCCCGAATAAAAAGTCATCCAGGTAATGGGCTACAGACCGGGACCCTGACCTGCGGACGAAAGCCCACTCTAGGAAGGTACTGAAACGCTCGAAAGCCAAGCATGATATGGAACAGCCAAAAGGCATGGCCTTATCAAAATAATATTTGCCCCGAAATTTGAAACCCAGCAATTCAAAGTCGCCCGGGTGCACCGGCAAGAGGCGAAAAGCCAACTTAATGTCGCACTTAGCCAGCAGCGCACCCGGGCCTCATGAGCGCACCATGCGCAGCGCGTGGTCAAAAGATGTATACCTGACTGAGCAAAGGTCGTCAGGGATAGCATCGTTGACCGACCGGCCGGCTGGGTAGGACAAGTGATGGATAAGGCGAAACTCGCCTGGGGACTTTTTGGGAACCAAGCCCAGGGGCGATACCTTAAGGTTAGTGAACGGGGGTGCAGGGAAAGGGCCAGTGACCCTGCCCGCATTGACCTCCTTATTAATGCTGGCGGCGGCCACCTACTCCCTCCCCCTAAGGGACAAAAGGTTGGGGGCATCCTGGGGGGACCTATCACCCATGAAAGGAATACGGAACCCCTGCCTAAAGCCCTGAAGGAGATAATCTGCATCCTCCCCCTTCGGGTACAATGCGAGCCAACGCTCCAACATGTCCACATTAATTGGGGAGGGAGCCTTTCGGTGAACCAGCTCCATCTGTGGCAGTCTTGCCAGCCCACTGTCCGCCCCTCCCTCTGCCCTGCGTCCCTCCAGGCCTGGGACAGGCAGAGGCTGCATGGGGGCCCGCACAGGTGGGACACTCATGTCTGTACTTGCAATTCTTCTTATTGCATGAACCATTAGACGAGAAAGTCCAGCACAGCAGGCGGGCTGGAACCCCCTGCCCCGCCACTTGGCGGGGAACCTGCGCTGGAGCCACTCGCTGGACCGCATGTCCACAATGGTATCTTTCCCCTGGCGCGGGGCGCGTGGGCGTCATGTACAGAAGCCAAAGCCTCTGGCATGGCTCATCCCACCTCATCTCAGGGTGCAGGGGAATTCGCATACGGAATTCCTCGTCATAAGCCAACCACGACGGGCCCGGAAAGTCAACCATCGCCCGATAGATGTTGTCCAAATACTGGACCATCGGAATTGCCAAATCCGGCCGGGCCCTCAGGTACACCGCCATGTAATGAGGTAAGCCGGCAGCCAGTTGGCCCACGTTCGTGGTGGCTTGCGACGACGTGCCTGTTCCTTATCCTTCTCATCCTGCCCCTCCCTCTCTTCCTTGGTGGGCTCCCTGTTTAGGGGTGAGAAGATATCTACATACTCCCCTCGCCATATTTTCTCTCTGGTGGCCTGTGCCAAGTGGTCACCCAGTGGCAAGGAATAGCCCGCTGTCGGCAAGGCCGAGACAGGCACAGCAGAAACTGCAGGCATCTGGAAAGGGGCTTGGACTATCCCAGCCACCCCCAAAACATTCCCCACAGGGTAGGAAACGCTCCCCACCCCGGGGCTCTGGGTGGTGGTTGACGTCGCCTGGTGGTGCGTCAGCGGCTGTACCGCCGCACCACCCACGCGAGGCCAAGGCCATTGGAAAGCCCCCCCCAACGTAGCCACATGTGTAGGTGCACTAGTTTGTACCGCATACTCACATGCTGCACCCCCGCGGGCCGCCCCCACCGGGGGTTCCGGCCCACTGGGGGCGTCGGAGCTCACGACCGCTGTAGAGCTCGTCGCCGGGGCCTGACCCGCACTGGCCTGTTGGTTGGGGAGCTGCGAGGCAGTGGCCGAAGTCGCGCAACGCGCCTCAAGCTGCTCGACCCGTCCCGTCGCCTGCCGCTGCCCAGCAGACGACGCGTCAAAGTGAACCCCAAAGGGAGCCCCAGCGTGGCTGGCCCGAGCAAGGGAAGCCTCGAGGGCCGCCACGCGGGCCAGTAAGGCCTCCACACTGGCGTGGGGCCACGGGCCAGCCGGCCCGCCTGTTACGGGCGTGGGCACAGGTCCTTGCACCCCGGGGCCCGAATATGGCCATGACCCTACACCCAGGCCCGGTAGGGCCAATGTAGGCACCTGCCAAGGAAGGGGACCACACCACCCCCCAAGGCTGGAAGGCCCTGGAGCGAGCTGCGCCCCAATAGAGGAAGGCCCAGTAGAATGGGCACCAGGAGCGGTGTCTGCCGCTTGCGGGCCACGGGCCGCAGCCCATGCTGGACCCCTGCTCGGGTCCCCAGCCTCCGGCCAGGGGGTAATAGACCCCATCCCACCGGTCCCGGTGGGTGCCGGCAAAGGCGGCTGGTGGGGAGGCGCAGCCGCGGTCCTCCGACCCGGATTACGCCTCTGAACTGCCCGAGCCGCGCTCGCGGCCGCCTTCTTCTTCGAAGGCATCTCAGTCGGACCTAAGGGAAGCCGAAAAGAGGAAGGTCAGCAGCCAAAAGGCTTCCCAATCAAGGTAAAAGCGACGGAGTAAGAGGGAAAAACTTCTCCGCTCCGTCGCTTCGCAAAATGGCAGCTCGGCTGCCTCGTGGCCACCCCTTTTATAAGGGAGCTGGCCACGCCCCGAACTACCCGGATGCCTTCGTCCTGTGGGGGGGCCCCCGCAAAGAGCGCGGCGGCCATTTTGGCGCCGCGCTTGCATTATTACTGCTTGAACATCTTCCAGCTTATAGACAGAGAAAGGAGAAATGTACATGTTTATTCATCAAATTTTGAGAACAACAAAATTCTTAAAATTCTATTTAGATATAAAATATGTTTTTCCTAAAATGAAAAGAAGGCATGAAGTAAATCATGGAACAAAGACTGGGGTACATATAGAGAATAAAGTGGGAAGGAGAACAGTAAGATGTTCATGCTTATAGGAATGTAATAAGAGAAGTTGATAGAGAAATTTCTGTCAATGTTTCTACCACGGCAGAGAAAAGTATTCTTTTGGGTGGAGTCAGGTTTACATGTGTATTTGTGTCTGGGAGTCTAAAATAGGAGGAGGTGGCAGGAGGACAATGAGGATGACAACAACTTTTCGGGGTGATTATAACTGATTTAATGTTCTCTTCACATAGGCTAGTTTTTCCCCCAGGAAACAAACTCCCACACCAAGCTATCCTGCCAGCATAATAAGACAGCCATAACCGTCCCCTTCTTTTTCTGCCATCCTCTTGCTGTTTTTTTCTACTATAACTTCTATCATTCATTTCATTCATTTCATTTATTCGATTTATACCCCGCCCTACTCGACCAGGGCCGACTCTATCCCTCCCCCTCCCTCACCATTAGTTGCTAGTGAAGGGAAGGTCACTCTCGGAGAGGGCGGAAATGACAGAGAGTGTTTGAAATCAGGCGAAAGTGTTTGCAGAAAGTGTTTGAAATCAGGTGAAGGGTGACATAATGTCAAGATAAAGATTATTTGTGGCTGTGGGGCCAGAGTTTGTCCAATCCCTGCTTGGGGCTGTCATGACCCTGCTAGAGCCATCAGCCTCAAATGAAGAGGAGAACCCCCAGGGCCAGTGGGCACAGAGAAGCAGGAAGCCTCTGACGCCTTTGGACTTTGCCAAGGTCCCATGGCTGGAGTCAGAAGAGATGGGGACCTTCTCCTAACTTAAGAGAGAGGTATCAAAAGCACAAGCCAGACTGGAGGCAACCCAGTACACTGCCTATCTGCAAGGGGAGCTTATTTGGGAGAAGAGACTTGCTCTTAAGTTAGGGGTCTCCCTAAGATAATGGCCTCCTCCTGAAATAGACGATGTTGAGAAGTCAATAGTTGAATCCTGAGTTGATCTACAGACCTGGTGAGGTATAAAAGACTAAGTTGCAAGCTAGAGAAACTGCTGAGCACACTGTGCTTACTCAGAATGACAGCAAAGTCCTGCTTCCTAAACATTTACCACTCCAGTCAGTATCATGTTCACCTTATACACTTTTTCCTTGTTAGATTCTTGTTTAACTTTGCTGGCCTGACCTTGGCTCTTGAATTCCTTGGTTGAAACTAATTCTCCACTTGATAAAATCTGCTAACATATACCTTCTTCCACAGTTCATTCATTTGTTCCTTTGTTCATTCTCTCTCTCTCTCTCAAACAATGAAATCTGCACCTTATGACTCCCACGCACTCCATGACACTATAATCTCAATTGCAATGATTATTTGAAGATGACAATGAATGTCTGTTACCAATCAGCCTCCATCAAATATTGAAATATTCAAAATAACATCACAGATATAAAAAATGTAAGTTTTGAGAAATCAGTTTCAAATTTAATATAGTTGTGATCAGAGATATATTATCATTCCCTTGGTTTGTCAAATGTTGAGTTTACCATTGAAATGAATTTCCTAACCTTAGCAGTAGCTAAAACAATAATGTTTGACTCTAATATAAGCAGTGTTGCTAGAGTCAGGGGCTGCCGGGTCACTTCAAACTTATGACAACCCAAGCCAAGATTTCAAGTATGCACGATGTCCAATGGGGCTGTGGTGGCTTAGTGTTTAAGTGACTGAGCTTGGTGAACAGAAGGTCAGCAGTTCGAAACCTGAGCACTGCATGATGGAGTGAGGTCTCGTCAACTGTTCCAGCTCCTGCCAACCGAGCAGTTGGAAAGCAAGACATTGCAAGTAGATAAATAGGTACCACTTTGGCAGGAAAGGAAACAGCATTACATGGGCTCTGAGTTCTAGTCTTGCCTGCCACATGACCATGGAAATGTCTGCAGATGTAGACAGTACTGGCTCTTTAGATGTAAACAGAGATGAGCACTGAACCCTAGAGTTGGACATGACTGTTTTTCAAGTAAGGGAGACCTTTAAGATGTCCAATACTTGGTTTACTACTGTCATCCCTAGTGAGCTTCCATCGCTGAGAAGGACTTGAACCCATGTCTCCTAGCACAGGTTGTCAACCTGGACCTCAATGGCTGTTAAAATGACAATTAAGGATACAATTTGTCAGATTGGCAAGAAGAGCAGATTTAAAACTTGTGGCAATGAGTAAATGTATTTTTTTCCTCTCTTTAATATACACCCCCTGGATTTTTAAGACAGCTTTGCCATGATATAAAAACATAATATGAGAGATTTTTGTTGGCCTTTTTTTGCCAATTATTAGCATGCACATTCCAGCTCCACTTGTTTCAACTTCACCGCTATTTATGTCTCCCTCTTTCTCCCTCTGCCTAACTGTGTAAATAAAACCAATCATATTTTTGTCTTAAGTGTAGTGTTGCTACAGTCAATTTCTTCTCTTAATCATCATCTTTTTAAAAAAAACTTCTTTTATGAGTGTAAAGTCACCCTGCCATTGCAAAGCTCCTCAGAGCCTTCTGTGTTATTTTAATTATTTTGGCTATAGTGGGAAGAAGACTGACTTTACAACATGGATAGGAACCTATTGCACACTTCATTTCAGCCATCTATGGAGCTATTAAAGACATTATGTTTCCATTTTCAAAGGACAGAATCAAATACATTAAGCACAATGGATAGGTAGATTGTTAATCAAGAGGTTATCAAAACTATCTCACTTTTTTATTAAAGCTGGTTATCAGAGTTATTATAACTGGTTGTGCTATCACGGCTTCATTTTTCATCTTTCTGTGATGTTGGATGTTTGCCAGTACATGCTACAATGACCATACAAACGATCGTAATGGATAAAGCTGAATAGATCCACCGAAAATCACAGATGATAGGTTTTGCTTCACATTACTGATTTACAGCAACACACATGTACACACACAACTACTTTTCTTGAGTGAGCAATTCTACACAAGCATTTTAGGCAATTATCTGGGAGGCACACTTCTAAAGTGCACACTTCTAAAGTGTACCCAAGCAGCACATAATGCAACTAGTAGAATCTGGGTCCATTTCAATGCCATAAAAGATGCAGGCATTAGAAACTGTAATGTATGTAGAACCCCATGAAATACTACAGAGGATGACAGGGTAAGGTCCTAGTTACTAATTGTTCCAGTGGGTACTACTGAGCCTAAACTCATATATATGTTCTAGGATTTGACACAACATATTCCTAGATAGGGTATCCTATGTTTCCACCATAACTGCACAAAAATACTTCTACCATTATCTTTGAAGCACCACATTAAAAAATACTTGGAAGGATCATGTTACACCTTTACATTCTTTGTTAATGACTAACAAAATGTATGATAACTCAAGTTTCTATGGGCTCCTGTCATGCATTCCTGTATTCACCAGATGTATGAAATCAATCCTAGAATTTGAAATATATACAGCACACAACATTGGAGATGGGGACCATAGATGGTGAGGTTAAAAGGAAACTTCATGATAAAAATCTGATAGTAACAATTAGATTATTCCACAACAGGTTCTAGTTTCTTCAAAAGGTCTGCGGTATCCTATAAGTAACGTGGAATATGGGTAGCATATTTCTTGTTGTTCTGTCGCACAGTTGAGTCTGACCCTTTGCAACCCCATGGACCACAATAAATCCATAAAGCTAGACTGCTCCAATATCTATAATATTGATGGTTGAGGATCAAGTAGACACCAAAGAGAATACATGTCTTACAGTTTACCTGTTCATCTTCTTACAATAGGATTTTCTCAGAGATCTGTGTCTCATCTGTTAGACTTGAAAATTAAGCCCAGGTTTACTTTCCAACTACCAACCACAAATGAACTAGATTAAATGCAAGATATTGTAGGTGAAAAAATCATTTGCTATGACAAACATGTTTCATTACTTGAGTAAGCATCTCCTCTAAGTATGTGTTAACTATATAGTCAAGTCTGACCCTGACAGCAGGGCATCATTGATTGCCAGTTTGTACAACAAAGGGAGCAAATAGATGGTTTCTGATCAAAGTTCCTGTTGCAAGTCTAAAGCTTTGGCAATTACTTTTTTAAAGTAATTAGTTCATCTGAAAAGTAAATCATTTCCATTACCTAATGCAATGCAAAAAAAGTGTAATTCATTGTGTTATTCGTATTGTTCATTACTTTTCTGTTATTCTGAACTGTTTTAAAATTATTTAGGATTAAGTACCTCTAAAATGCAATGAGAAAGTACATTTTTAAAGGTTACTAGAACACATGATACCAATGAAATTACTTTCCCCTCTTGTTTCACCACCACCACCACCACCACCACCACTACTACTACTACTACTACTACTACTACTACTACTACTACTGAAACAAGTTCCTTGTGCCTTTGGTACCAAAATAATTTGTTACAGGCTAGTCACCATATTTGCAATTCATTACTTCAAAACCCTGGGTGTATCTTTACAGATATGGCCTTCCCCTTCTGCAAAAAATCACACACATCAGGTCGTTCGTCCTGCTGTTCCTCACCTATTAAATGTGTCAGTGCTACAAAGTTGTCTCTTAGCCCCGAGTGCAGAGCCCAACTTGTTTATTATGACAACAGATTCTTCTTTGCCAGCTACTGCAAGAAAAACACTATGGGCTAAATTAAATTGTTCAAGCTTGGGGAGACACTGAATCAGCTGTCTGGTTTAAGAAGTCTGGTTTAAGAAGTCTCATGTGCCTGTCTGGTTTAAGAAGTCTCATTTATTCAGTGGGCCTATTTTAATTGATGGGATTAATAATTGGATTTTGCCCTAGGTATTAGTGAAATGCATACCAAATGGTGAGATCATGGAAGTATAGCTATACACATGAACTGTACATCTGGATGGAAGAGTGAGGTTTTCTACCTTCCTTCCCTCTTCATCTTTTTGCA
Organism: Bradypodion pumilum; assembly: GCA_035047305.1. Taxonomy (NCBI): domain Eukaryota; kingdom Metazoa; phylum Chordata; class Lepidosauria; order Squamata; family Chamaeleonidae; genus Bradypodion; species Bradypodion pumilum. The sequence continues at coordinate 386,312,011 of JAWDJD010000001.1, read as the reverse complement.
AAGTTACCTGTAGTACATTGGTTTACCAGCTCTGGGCCTTGTCTTCATTCCTTCTGCCCCATTCGGCTGTAAACTATCTATTTGCTGTGACTACAATGTCTCCACAGAGTGGAGTTAGTTAATTTTATTGTGTACAGTATTATAAACATCAAGTACATATTAAATAGCTGGCTGGATCGTTCAGTACAGTCAACCCTCACATAACAACGCGTTCGGATAGCATCATTTTTGCTTAACAACCCATTGTTATGCACCACATGTTCCCCCGCATAACAACATTTTTAGTGTCATTGTCCGGACAATGATGCTAAAATAACCATCATTATCCAGACAATTACGCTAAAAATGTCGTTATGCGGGAAACTCCATAGAAACCTGCATAACAACAAAAATCACTTAGCAACGCTACTTGGGGAACCAAGTAACATCGTTATGCGAGGGTCTACTGTAGTTTGGCTATCTGGCTTCAGAGCCAAAGGTTTGGAGTTTGAGTGTGCATCCTGGAAAGAAAGTCAGACTGTGTAACCAAGGGCAATGTTCATATTCCCAGTGAACCCCCAGAAGATGGCAATGGTAACCCACCTCTGAAAGAGTCGCCATAAGTCAGAACTGACTGCATGACATGCATTTCATTAAAATTACATTGATATATAAAGATGGTTTTATGAATACTGTTTTAAATGAAAGCTCCCTAATGAAACTGAGCACAGTTATGGGCACTATAATGTACAAATGTGTAATCATCCATGCTTAAAAGTTACAAAATTGCTTTTATTATCTCAATGTTCCAGCTCTTAATAGCTTCCATTTTGAGATTACTCCTTGTTTATACAGTAAACTAAATGTAAAAACCAATGTGGCACTGAATAATACTTCAGTACATTTAACATCTCAGTAAAGTGCTTTTTTCTTATATTAAGTCATGTTCCTCATTATAACACTGCACTTAATCAGGTGAGGAGAGTGCAGAAAACAAAATCCAATGGACTGTAACTAGCAGTATGATACACAGCTAGACAGAAAGGCAAATGGAAGAATTTGGAGCAAATGGAACAATTTGGAGTAAAACATGTTTAGGACAAAATAGGATTCTGGGAGACCCCCTCTCTTTCAGCAAAATGAACAAATTTGCTAATTTAATGATCTAGTCAACTAGTGTCCCTTACAACATTCAGGAAAAAATATGAACGACTATAATTTTTGGCTTTTGTTATCAATGCATTCAATTATTGAGATGAAAAGAAAAGAAAAAAGTTGTATTGATCCATTGAAGTAAAAGAAAATCTGAAATCTATAGGTAGTAAAAGTAAAGGTTGCCCTTGCTCAAAGGCCAGTCATATCTGATTCTACGGTTCGGTACTCATCGCCATTTATAGCCAAACAGCCAGTGCTATTTGCATTCACATACATTTCCATGGTCACATGGCAGGCATGATTAGGCCCCTGAGCAAACTGAATGTTGTTTACCTTTCCTTCCAAAGAAGTACCTATTTATTTACTTGCAATTTTTTGCTTTTGAACTGCTAGGTTGGCAGGAGCTGGGTCAGAGACAAGCGCTCACTCCGTCATGCAGAACTTGGCTCTCAAACTGCTGACTTACTCACCTTCCAGTCATCAAGTTCAGCACCTTAACCATTGAGCTACCACAGTCTATAGGGTAGGCATTTGTAAAACACGGAAGCCTTGGGTTCCCCAAAATGCCTCAACAGGCTAGATCAGTGTTTCCCAACCTTCGGTTTTTGGACTTCATTTCCCAGAAGCATAAATCAGTTCGCCAAATCACTGATCAGCCAATGTACTGACTTACGCTTCTGGGAACTGGAGTTCCCCTTTGGGGCATGGCCCCCAAATTGGGAACCACTGGGATACATGGTTTAAAAATAGCTTGATGTTTGCTTGTTAGTTTAATCCTGCAGTCTGATAAAGAGTTTGGAGAACACAAAACTTAGAAGAGACCTTGCATCAATTGCTGTATGGTGAGTCAAAACTTAGGCAAACCCCACTGATTCAACAGGTCTTCTCTAGTTGGCAGAAGCCAATGGAAACAGGGCTAAAACATCCCTACTGAAATTATGCTCTTTAAAATAATTAAAGCCATCCTACCCGGAAAGTTTTGATGCTTGAATTTCCTTGTTTAACCCTCCCCCAAGCTTCTTTTCATTTTGCATCATGTCTTTCAGACTGTGAACCTAAGGTAGAATTGAGTCCTTTTATTAGTACTGAACAATGTTGGAAATTTGAAAAATACTATTGTTATCATTCCTAGGCTAAAAATGCTGCAAAACTGAAGGCAGCCTAGGTCAGATGGGCTTAGCATCACAGCCTGCACGTAAAGGCCTTTGGCACCCCTGAACAAAAGCAACTACAGTCTTGTGTTTGGCATTCCTCAGCTCCCAATTAGCACAGATCACACAGATGGCTAATGACCACATTGGAGCACAAACTATATCCGTTTACTGCTTTTTAAACTCATGCTAATAACATACTGTACAGTGGACTATTTCTCACAGTAAGGTGAAACTGTGGCAAATCTGAATGTCAAAGGGAAAAAAAATATTGATAACTTGGCAGCAGAAAGCCAAATATTTCCATCTGGTTTGCTAACTGGCATGTATTAAATGGCAGTCTGGTCCAGCCCTTCTGTTGTGTAAGAGCACACAGATGCTGCAAGGCAGTGAAAAACAGGTTTATATTTCTTCTGCAGAGACATGGGATACTAGCTGTTAAATGTAGCTGAGTGATGTGGTCCAAATCAGCCATGTAAGATTTCTATTAGTGAAACTAACTCCCTCATCTATCTTGCCAGTTTAAGAGAATATCCCTCTCTCTAGTATTTATCCTGATAAAATATATGAGGAAGAGTTTATTTTGTGTCAAAATGATACAAACATCACAGAGACCTTCAGACAGTGCCATCAATGTGTTTGTATCATTTTATGTAATTATTTCCCTCAGATTCTTCCTTCTTCTCATCCGAAAGATCATTTTGCTGTTCTGACCCTAATATAAAATTGGGAAATACTGGGCATAATAAAAAAATACAGATGGTGCAACTAACAGAGATCCATATCAGCCCATATCTGTATATACATTGTTTTATTTGATCCATTTTCATTTTGCTTTCTATGGAAACCCTTTTGTCCTTGTTGCCCTCTAATCTAGCTGCAATGCAACATTATTTAGCTTCCTAAGATAACTTGGAAATAAGGATATGTTATCTCAGTTCTTCAGATGTAAAGGAATACATGTGAAGCATCTTCACATATTGTACAGAAGCCCCTGCCCTGTAATGAGAGAGTGCTGGCCTGATTTACCATCGGAGCTATTGCTCCAAAAACTTGATGGAGGGTTTCCAATAGCTTCACTCAATAAAATAATTTTAAACTACACAAGTACAGAAAGGTTTGTGGGTTCAGACAAATGGGACATGCTAGCCCTATTCATGTATTCTGCCATGTAGTTAGAGAAACCACAGGGAGGGGAATGCACTAGGGCAATTTTGCAGTTGTTTGTTAAACTGAGACCTGGAAGGCTCATTGAATGCTTGACTTGCTGTTGTCTCACATGTTTGCCAAGAAAACGACAGTTAGCCTTACAATGCTTGTGAAGAGTTTGCTATGACATCTCCACCCCCCCACCCCCCGCTTAACATTTTGTGTTCTGCAACAGGGAAATATATAGAAAATGAGACACCCACTGTAACATCAGCTGCAACGCTCAAAACATATTGTTTTGGGGAAAATATACAATTACTGTTGAATCTGTTCAGCTACGACCTGTTGACCTTACTGTATGTACTGTGTGTTTGGTTAGGCAGTACATAGACTCCGTTTTTCTCTTCCTGTTTTCAAACAGGAGGATTGTTAGCGATTGCATGAAATGTAAAAAGGAAACACAATGATCTGTATCTCAATTAAAAACCAAGCAGTTTTGACAAATTTGGTTCTTTGCTGATTGTGTATTATTTTGCAAACTTAAAAGTGATTGCTTCAATTAATATTTTTGGAGGCAAACACTCTATTGAACCCATCTCTAACTCCTCCATGATAATGCCAATACTGTAATTTAATGACACAGCCACATGGCAGAAAGTGCAACAATTCTGCATACCTACTAATTAGACAATAAATTGACCTGAACTTTATCTTCTAGTAATCTTATTGAGATAAATACATTTATTAAATCTATTAATCATCAACATTAATGCTAACTGGTTCTGTGTATAATAATAATCTCTTAATAATATATTGTCCTGGTGGCAAAATGTTACCTCCCATCAAGAACACTTTGTGTGTTTTAGGCACTCATGAATAACCATAATTGAGTATGATGGAAATCAACTCTTCAGGCCCCCAAAATGATCAGATGCAAATGATCATTTTACTCACACCAGCAGTAATTTCCATAGTTTATTTATTTTCATTGGATTATATCCAGTGAACACTGACTTAACACCAACACCTTCAAAAAGTAGATTATCTAGTTCCATATACAGGAACTACTAACATTAAAAACTGAGCCAGTCGTGCTTGCCCCTTCTCCACTAGCCTAATACTGAATATAATAAACATGAATCTTTATACTGACTTTAGTTAAGGAACAATAAAATAGTCTCCACTCCACCCTACAGGTCTGATATGCCATTCCCTACTAAACCTGCTTGCCATGGATTATCCATCCTTTTGACATTCAAACACTGAATTTGGCCACTCAGTATTTCTCCTAGCTACTCACTCCATCTGCCCATCCACTCACCATAAGCAATAAGCATCAGAACAAAATGCCTGTAAACATGCAAAGATCTTTTTGGGTGGGGAAACTAGCTTTTTATTTCCATCATTGCAGGAGTCAAATTTGTTGATGGAGTGATAGGCTTGAGATAAAACACAAAAGGTTGAGAAACTTGAGGAATTTCAGATAGAACTATTAACCTCTGCTACCAACAGATTCTGTGCAAATGAGAAAACTGAAGGGAGATAAACCAATAGCCATGGTCAGGTGAAAGGAACTGTAGAATGAACTCACCAAAAGTTGCCTTCATTTTGTCAATTTCACATCTGGTCTAGGCATGGAAGATGAAGAAGAAGAAGACCACTCAAAGATAAACATCTAGACCAGTAAAGGTCAAGCAGGTGTAGCTTATGTTCTGAGCAAGAGAGATGGTCCAGCCAATGGGGGTAGGGATATGCTGTGTTCTCTTCAGACCACAAGCCATTCATGTCAAGAAACATTCCTTTAAGCCTATGAAGGCTTCTGAGCCTAGTAACTGCACTGACCTCAGGAGCTAGACAACTGCATGCTTGCTGAGTATGGACCATTTTTACAGGAGCAAAGTCTTTGCAGGCGCACCCCCCCAATAACGGACACAGACAACATTGAAAGTGGATAACAGCAAAGGGCCACATTTATTGATTCAATGCCCTAGTCCGAATTATAAATTTGTATTGGTAAAACGACCAATCATAATTCCTAAGGCAAGCAGGCCGAAGTAACACTGGTAAGGTACCACCCCAAAATTGCCAACGGCAATTGGTTACAATGTATCGAATTGTATCAATTTGTTTGTTAACAACAAACAAATTGTTGACCGTAGTCAATAACTAACTCATGACCCCACCCTCTGACGCGTATCCGTGAAATCACAGGGGTGATGCATGCTGGTTAGCAATCATCATCACCCCATCGCCTGATTCGTCGTTGACCGGACAACGTTTAGCTACTTTATTCCTGTCTAGTGTTGTCCAGTCAATTGCGAACCTGCCGGATACTTGTGGGTCATACTGTTTACCTTACCAGTGCTACCCGCCCATGTGACCAAAGTCAACAATAGGAACGAAGAAAGACCCCTATATCAAACCATAGCAACAGTGTGGGATGGGCAAAAAAGCCAGGACCCGAAGCCAATGTGGGTCCCAACCAAAAATTCCCACCCGGCCCCGAAGCGACCATAATCACACTGTTAACTAGGGAGGGGGTGGAGGGAAAAATTTCTCCGCTCCGTCGCTGAGGCAAAATGGCAGCGCGGCTGCCTCGTGGCCACCCCTTTTATAAGGGAGCTGGCCACGCCCCTAACTACCCGGATTCTCTGTCCTGTGGGGGGGGCCCGCAAAGGGCGCGGCGGCCATTTTGGCGCCGCGCTTGCATTGCAGGCGCACCCCCCCAATAACGGACACAGACAACATTGAAAGTGGATAACAGCAAAGGGCCACATTTATTGATTCAATGCCCTAGTCCGAATTATAAATTTGTATTGGTAAAACGACCAATCATAATTCCTAAGGCAAGCAGGCCGAAGTAACACTGGTAAGGTACCACCCCAAAATTGCCAACGGCAATTGGTTACAATGTATCGAATTGTATCAATTTGTTTGTTAACAACAAACAAATTGTTGACCGTAGTCAATAACTAACTCATGACCCCACCCTCTGACGCGTATCCGTGAAATCACAGGGGTGATGCATGCTGGTTAGCAATCATCATCACCCCATCGCCTGATTCGTCGTTGACCGGACAACGTTTAGCTACTTTATTCCTGTCTAGTGTTGTCCAGTCAATTGCGAACCTGCCGGATACTTGTGGGTCATACTGTTTACCTTACCAGTGCTACCCGCCACACGGAGGGGCTTCACAGAAGACCTGACGCCCCCCCCCCAGACCGTCAGCTCGGTCAACAGGCCTGCTCGCCAGTCACCCAACAGGAGGTCCATACCTCCTCGCGACAGATGGACCCCATCCCCTGCATACAAGTCACAATTTTGTAGACTAATATCGGGGTGATGACTAACCCGTCCCCAAGCCCTGGTGGTGAGAAACCGCGCCACTGCCTTATTGACCGCGCGCCTAGCTCGGTCAAGGGCCAGGAGGTTAACGCCCCCTCTGTAAGAGTGGCGCGGAACAATGTCCGACCAAACCAGGGCTGTGGCAGGCCAGACATAATGCAAGTAGGCGAGGTCCTCGCAAATCGCATGCTTGAGCGATAAGCCGGTGACCTGGCCCAAATCATTGCCCCCCAAGTGGATGATTAGAATGTCAGGCGGGTCAGCCCCCAGGCCAGAAAAAAGGAAAGGCCGCAGCTCCCGCCATAACATCCCAGGCTTACCGTGCCATGAGAGACTGGCGTGGTCACCCAGTCCCAGTCGGGGTCCCCACTCTGTCGCCGCAGCGTAACGCGCTGCCCTGAGCACATAGCTGTGGCCCACCAGCCATACTGTCACCGGTGTAATACGACACCCAGGGTCTGTAAGAAAATTGAGAAAAAGGAAGGTAAGGTGACTGGATTGGTACTCATGGCGGGAGTGGGCGCACATAAAACTGAAAACATTGTGAGCCCCACCTCCCCATGCTGCGTATGTCAGCCCCAGAGTACCCAAAAGCAGCTGCTGTAGAGGCTGCGCCAATACGGAACGAATGTGTGCCATAACGGGCACCTGGTAGTCCCACCCTGGTGAGGGCTCTGGCTGTCACCTTCCAAAACTGAAATTTAGTAAGGGGAGACCCATCTTGGTGACAGAAAAACGGGCCATGGTGCCAGCCACGCAGTGCCAGGTATTCCTGTAGGGCACCAACCGGACAGATGTCTGCCAAAGAACACCGTAGCAGTCTTACTCCACTGCCTACGCCATGCTGATCTGTTTTGGAGGAGCGAATCCTCAACTGGGCCCAGTCTTTGGCAACATATACATCTCCGAGTTCCAGTGCCCTACCACTTGCATCCGCCTTAGACAGCATCACGAGTTCGCTGATGCGGAGCGCTCCAAAAAATGCCACCGTTGTGGCTGCATGAAAAAGGGCTGCCTCATAATGATCAAAACAGAGGCCTGGCCAGCCCCGGGCCAACTGGGTAAGAACCCCTGGGGAAATAGGGTGCCGGTCATCCGGGCAACGCCCGCGCTCGCGCACCCACCCCTCCAAAACGTGTCTCACACGGAAGTCAGAGGTGGTATCCACATGACCCCCTACTTTGGCCATAAAAGCCAACGCCGAGAGCTTGGATGCTATGGTGCGAGGTGCAAGGCCCTGTGCATGCAGGTGAACCATGAACCGCAGAACATGGTCCACCGGGATGGGCCAGGTCTCTGGCCATTGAAATCGAGTAGCAAAAGCCTTATACAAATTGAATGCTTGTTGATACGCCTTACGCGTGCGTGGCGCTAGTGACAGGCCAATCGCCCGGTTCACCTCTCCTTGCCAATAGTCCACATCTCGTCCGGGAGTGGCGAGGGAAATTCCTCCGCATCCGGGGCCAAGGCGCGGAACCGGGAGATCTGCAGGCGGGACAAAGCGTCAGCAATATCGTTATTAACCCCTGGGACATGCCTGGCCCTGAACAAGACGTTGAGGCGCAGGCAGCGCAGCACAAAATGGCGCACTAGGACCATGACCCTGGGCGATTTAGAAGTCTGTGCATTGACAATGTGCACCACGGCAGCATTGTCGCACCAGAAATGCACCACCGAATTAGCCCACTGTTCGCCCCATAGCATCAAAGCCCCCAGAATGGGAAAAAATTCCAGGTATGTGAGATCCCGCAGGCGACCTGTGCCTGCCCATGCCGGTGGCCACCCACCATAGGCCCACTTCCCATTGAAGTACATCCCATAACCCAGGGATCCTGAGGCATCAGACTGTATCTGGAAATTGGGGGATGCCAGGAGGTCAGACCTCCAAAATGAGACCCCATTAAACTCCCTCAGGAATTGCAACCAGACAAACATGTCCGCCCTGATACCCCGGGTAAGCCTGACTCTGTGGTGGGGCCTGGATAACCCTGCCATGGCGTCGCATAAGCGCCGGGCAAAAGCCCTGCCCGGTGCGACCACCCTGCAGGCAAAATTGAGGTGCCCATGTAGCACCTGCAGTTCCCTCAGGGATGCCTTACGCTTGGCCAGCAATTCCGAGATAAGGGTCACTATCCTAGACACCTTATCACCCGGTAACCTAGAAGCCTGTAGTACTGTATCAATCTCAACCCCCAGGAACACTAGTTTGGTCGACGGGCCCTCGGTCTTTTCGGGCGCTAAAGGGACACCCAGTTCCTGCATTAGCGTCTGAAATGTATTGAGGAGACGTGCACACGTGTCCCAGCCCCGTTCACCCCCGAATAAAAAGTCATCCAGGTAATGGGCTACAGACCGGGACCCTGACCTGCGGACGAAAGCCCACTCCAGGAAGGTACTAAAACGCTCGAAAGCCGAGCATGATATGGAGCAGCCAAAAGGCATGGCCTTATCAAAATAATACTCCCCTTTAAATTTAAAACCCAGCAATTCAAAGTCGCCCGGGTGCACCGGCAAGAGGCGAAAAGCTGACTTAATGTCGCACTTGGCCAGCAAGGCACCCGGGCCACACGAGCGCACCATGCGCATCGCATGGTCGAACGATGTATACCTGACCGAACAAAGGTCATCAGGTATCGCATCGTTAACCGATCGGCCGGCTGGGTAGGACAAATGATGAATAAGGCGAAACTCACCTAGGGACTTTTTAGGAACCAAACCCAATGGTGAAACCTTCAGGTTGGGAAAAGGGGGTACGGGAAAAGGTCCGGCGACCCTGCCCGCGTCTAACTCCTTTTTAATGCTGGCCTCGGCTACCTCCTCCCTTCCTCTGAGGGATAAAAGGTTGGGAGCATCCTGAGGGGATCTATCACCCATAAAAGGGATACGAAATCCCTGCTTAAAACCTTGGAGAAGGTACTCCCTGTCCTCTCCCCTTGGGTACGATGCGAGCCAGCGCTCCAGCATGTCCACCTTAATTGGGGAGGGGGCCTTTCGGAGAACTAGTTCCATCCGTGGCAGGCTTGCCAGCCCACTGTCCACCCTTCCCTCTGCCTCGCACCCCCCCAGGCTTGGGACAAGCAGAGGCTGCATGGGGACCAGAACATGTGGGACACTCGTGCTTATATCTGCAGTTCTTCCGACTGCAGGAACCATTGGACGAGAAAGTCCAGCACAGCAGGCGGGCTGGAACCCCCTGCCCCGCCATTTGGCGGGTAACCTGCGCTGGAGCTGCTCGCTGGACCGCATGCCCACAATGGTATCTATCCCCCGGGGCAGGACGTGTGGGCGTCATATACAAGAGCCACAGTCTCTGGCACGGCTCATCCCATCTCATCTCGGGGTGCAGGGGAATCCTCATACGGAATTCCTCATCATATGCTAGCCATGAGGGGCCCGGGAAATCTACCATTGCCCTGTATATGTTGTCCAAATATTGGACCATGGGAATAGCTAGATCCGGCCGCGCCCTCAAATACACCGCCATGTATATCAAATAAGCGGGGAGCCAGTTAGCCCAGGTACGCGGCGGCTTACGGCGGCGTGCCTGCTCCTTGTCCTTCTCATCCTGACCCTCCCTTTCTTCCTTAGTGGGCTCCCTGTTCAGGAGTGAGAAGATATCCACGTACTCCCCTCGCCATATCTTTTCTCTGGTAGCCTGCGCCAAGTGATCACCCAATGGCAGGGAATACCCTGCTGTCGGCAAAGCCGAAAAGGGGATAGCTGGCCTACCCAAAGGGACATGAGTTAACCCTGCCACCCCAAGTACGTTCCCAGCAGTGTAAGAACCAATGCCCACCCCAGCGGGCATGGTGGCAGTAGTTGTCGCCGGGTGGGTCGCCAGCGGCGTAGCCCCCGCACCACCCGCGCGAGGCCAAGGCCACTGAAAGGTCCCCCCTATATTGGGAATGTGTGTGGATGTACTCGTTTGCACCATATACTCACATGCTGCACCCCCGCGGGCCGCCCCCAACGGGGGTTCCGGCCCACTGGGGGCGTCGGAGCTCACGACCGATGTAGAGCTCATCACCGGGGCTTGACCCGCGCCAGGTTGCTGGCTGGGGAGCTGCGAGGCAGTGGCCGGAGCCGCGCCACCCGCCTGCAGCAGCTCAACCCTCCCCGCCGGCCGTTGTCCTGCTGCCGATAGCGCCTCCAAAGGTACCCCGAAAGGGGCACCTGCCTGACTGGCACGAGCCAAAGACTCCTCTAAGGCCGCAATACGGGCCAGTAAGGTGTCTACAGTAACCATGGGCAAAGAGCCGGCCGGCCCACCTGATCCTTGCATGGGGACAGTTCCCAGCACCCCATGGCCCAGATATGGCCATTGGCCAGGGCCAAAGCCCGGTAGGGCTGGTGAGGAAACCTGCCAAGGCAGGGCACCGGGCCACCCCCCGAGGCTAGAGGGCCCCGGGAGAGGCTGCGGCCCAGAAGTAGTCGGCCCAACGGGTTGGGCGGAAGGAGGAGCGGTGTCCACCGCTCGCGGGCCGCGGGCCGGAGCGCCCTCCGCGCCCGCACTCTGAACGGGCCAAGGTGCGATAGACTCCAAGCCACTAGCCCCGGCCGGGGATGGCAAAGGTGGCTGTTGAGGAGGCGGCACCACGGTCCTCCGACCTGGGTTGCGCCTCCTAACAGCCCGAGCTGAATTCGCAGCAGCCTTCTTTTTGGAAGGCATCTCGAGCAAAAAGGGAAGCTAGCTAAGCAAAATCGACCCAAAAGGCTTCCCGGCAATACCAACGAGCGACGGAGGCGCAGGGGGAAAAATTTCTCCGCTCCGTCGCTGAGGCAAAATGGCAGCGCGGCTGCCTCGTGGCCACCCCTTTTATAAGGGAGCTGGCCACGCCCCTAACTACCCGGATTCTCTGTCCTGTGGGGGGGGGCCCGCAAAGGGCGCGGCGGCCATTTTGGCGCCGCGCTTGCATTGTGAAGCAAAGCTGACTTGTAACTTGAAGCCAGATCTCCTTCACTCAGATCTAACATTTATACTCACTATAAAACAGGAATTATTCTCCTTCACAATTTCCTACGTATGAGTGTTTAATTTCAAAATACAGTGGTACCTCATACAATGATTTGTTCCTCAGGGCTCGTCGTTGTACGAAACAATTGCTATATGATGCCTGCATCGTATAGTGATTTTCCCTATGGGATGGATCGTACAATGATTTTTTTCGCTAAGTCGTTTTACCCATTGAAAATTTGTTGTACGGATTTTTTTCCATAGGGAAATTGTTATGTGGGGTGCCATTACCCCTCAAAACCTAATTGTTATGCGATTTCGTTGCTATACAGGGCGATTGTTGTATGAGGTTCCACTGTATATCCATTTTACCTTCCTTGTAACTTCACTCATTTTAATCTTGAATAATGTTATTCATAATCACAATAAAGATGCAAATTTGTTTGAAAGCTCTACATCAGCACCTTCATGCTTCTATTTGATTACTGTACTTATTTCTTGCAAAGCTACTTTTTTTAATAAAAAAAGCCAGACTGACATGCCTATAAACACTACACACATGACACCAAAGGTAACTGTTTTTTATAACTATCAGAAATCTCTTAGCTCCATCAGATGTTGTAAGACTGTTGATAAAATTCCATAAAAACTCGTGGGATAAATAAACTTCTGATTAGAAACATACAAAGGCATACTGTATATACAGTAATACATTGGATAACATTAAAACTTGGTTCCACAAGTCTTAGCGTTATCCAATTTTTAGCATTATCCGATGCATGCATTGGATAACGCTAAAAAAAAAAAAGCCCAGTTCCCTTTCCGAAGAGGAAAAGGAACAGGGGGTCAATCCGCCTGTCTCTTTGGAAAGGGCAACCTCCGTTGCTCTTTCCAAAGAGGCAGGCAGATCGAGCTAAGCCCTAAAGTCGGCAGGACTGGTCTCCGCCTGAGAAGGTGCTTCCCAGGTGGAGACCTGCCTTGCCGGCTTTGGGGCTTGGATCTCCTCTTGCCTGCCTCCTTGGAAAGGGAACCAGGGATCGGACGCTCAATCCCTAATTGGACCGCCGGTTTGTTTGGGGTGAGAGTGGGCAGGCGCACCCTAGCCCAAAACAAACCAGCACTTAGACCAACAGTTTGTTTGGGGTGAGAGCAGGCAAGCAAAAGCGGGCAAGCGCCGGTCTGAGCACCAGTTTGTTTGGGGTGAGAGATAGCTTGCCTGCTCTCACCCCAAACAAACCGGTGATTGAACCACCGGTTTGTTTGGGGTAAGAGTGGGCAAGCACATTCTCACCCCAAACAAACCGGTGGTCTGAGCAGCCGAAGGGAGCACCTGTATGCCGGCTGCCTTCGGGAGAATGAAAGGCTACCTTCCGGAGAAGGCAAGGCAAGGAAGCAGCCAAATGGGTGCTCCCTTTGGCCGCTGCGTTCTGGAGAAGGCAAGGCAGAAGACCCACCTTGCCTTCTTCAGGAGGCAGCCGCCAAACGGAGCACCCATTCGGTTGCTGCCTTTCCTTCTCCGGAAGGCAAGTGGAAGGCCCGCCTTGCCTTCTCTGGAAGGCTGCTGCCGAACAGAGTGCCGGTATGCTGGCTGCCTTTCACCTGCCGGCCCACCAGGAAGGGAAGTGGCCAGGTGCTTGGCCAGTTCCCTTCCCGTAGGGCCAAACATGGATGCATCGGATAATGCAAAAACAACGTTATACGATGCACATTTTTTCAAAAAATTGAATTGTTATCTGATTTTAGCATTATTCGATGCATTCGTTATCCAAGATATTACTGTACTTCAAAATACAGTCCTTTCAAGTGCAGCTGTTGGAAAAGATTCAGTGGTAACCTAGTGACAAGGCTCAATTCTTTAAGAGTTTTACAACAAGTGCTGCCTGCCTGCTCAGGTACTAAAGGTCAGTTTACTAGGGAATGACAATAAGGAGACTAGACAAGGCAGCAGTCTCTTAAAATTATATGGGGTGGAACAAATCTATTCCTTGTTGAACAGGAAAGATTCTCACTTGTTCCCTAGAGCCTGCCACTCCAGGCCGTCAGTGTTTCAAGGCACATGTCACACAAATGGTTTAAAGGAATGTACAGAAACATTTTTATGCCTTATTTAGTATAGAGTACAGAAAGACAACACAAGAGACGATCTGCGACTAATGGTGGATGCTAGTCTGGCTCTCTTTCATGTCTCACATTTATTTTTTGCTCTTTTTAGAAGCAGAAATGAAAAGGGGGTAATGCACACCAGTCCAAAGCAACAATATTTGTATATTTTGCTGCTTGTGAATAAGAATGTAGTTAGGGCTGAGGAAAAAAACCTTGGAGGGCAGTGGTAAGGAATTTTTCCAAGCTTCTTTCTGGCAAAGCTGAGTGATTTGAGCTGGGTCTTTTGTTTTGGGACAAGGGATGCTATAAAAAGGCAACAAGTACCAGAAGTCAAGAAAATAACTCTGCCCAAGTGTGTTTCTGTGACATGCAGCAAACAGGTGAGGTGTTGAAGGTGGATGAAAAATGTAAGAAGGAAGTAACTCAGAAGGTATTGAGTGGAAAGTGTGGCAGAGTACATTTTGAAACTAACAATGCTGGTCCATGCATTGGTGAGGTCAACAATTGACAACTGTGATGCTCTTTACGAGGGGCTGCCTTTGACTCTGCTATGTAAATTGCAGCAGGTCCAAAATGCCTCAGCCAGGTTGATATCTGGAGTCACAAAATTCAGTGACATCACTTCAACATTGGTCTAGCTACGTGGCTTCGTGTTGCACATCGTAACAGGAACAAGGTGTTAACATTAACTTATAAAGCTCTAAAATGTTTGGGACCCTGTTACCTTGCAGAAAATTTCTCCCAGAGGTCCCCTGCCCACACACCTGATCCTCTTCAGCTCCAGGTGCTGACACTGAGGACATCAAGGAGGGTTGTAATTAGGCAGAGAGCCTTTTCAATGTTGCACCAATGTTATGGAATAGCTTACCTCCTGAACTACCCCTCTTTGAATATGTTTAAGAAGCTCCTAAAATCAAGTAACACAGAGAGGCCTTAGGACATCCTTCCCATGGTTAATAAATTTTTGATATCATCAGTTTTCAGACCTTTCTTTCTTTTTTAAGAGAGTTACTTTTTTCTTTAAACTGTTACTTGTTGCATACTGCTGTCATTTAGGGTGGGGTGGGTGGGTTCTATTTTAAGATTTATTTTTAAGTTCTTGTAAGCCACCCAGAGTAGGACTGTCCTCCCAGATGGAGTGGGGGAGAGAGTCTGGATCTTCCCTACATTCCTGCCTTATCCTATCCTTTGTTGTCCGTCCCCACATGACACACTTTGTGTTTATTTACATGCCCCTCTTACTACATGCATCATTTTGTATATATTTTTCACATTGACCAATGCATGATCATTATATTTATTATCATATACATTTTTAAAACCATTTGAGAAGACATTACCTTGCATGCAGAACCTATTAGCATCTAGCAATCGCTCATTCTGAGAAGGAGGTAGGGATTTTAAATATGTTTGGTGGAGGCCTCCAGGGTATTGGATTTGTTTATGTGATTGATTTATACCCTGTCCAAGTAGTGAAACCATAACTACCTTATAATAAAGGTAAAAACACAGTAGACCAAACAAATACAAGCAGAATATTTCAAAAAACAAACAACAGCACATGCATGATAAAATAACCAGTATAGCCTATAATTTCAGCTTATTCCCTATCATCCACTGCATGACTGCCTCCAGGCAACCTTCCAAGGTACTGTCACCATCATCTGCTGAGGTGGAGGAGGAGAGATAAAGTGGTGTTTCATCAGGATACTGATGAAAGCAAATTCCATATCTCCTGATGACCTCTCCCAGTGGCCTTACATAGATGTTGAACAGCATCGGGGAGATGGCCAAACCCTGGGTACTCCATACTGTTTTACCCAGGGCACTGCAACTCCCCCCTGAGTTGAACCCTCTGGACCCAATCTTTGAGAAAGGACTGGTGCCAGACCTAAACCTGGCCAATAATGCCCAAATCCCAAATCCTGTCCAGGAGGATACCACAGTCAATGGTATCAAAGGCTTCTGAGAGGTCAAGAAGGTCCACAATTAGGAGTTCCCTCAGTTGCTCTCCCTGTACAGTACATTCACCAGGGCTGTCTCAGAACAATTTAAGAAAAAAAAATTAAAATGTACACTTTCTATTTGGATCCACACATTATAATCAGAAAGTGGGGAAGAGAAATCCTTTACAACTTTCTGTTACTTTCTTTTTAAAACACTAAATATATGGAAGTACAAATAACTCCTGCCTTTGATCATTCAGATCCATCAAACTCAGAATGTTTGCTTCAAAAAGAGAGAGAGAGAAAAGAGCAGAAAGATGAGTGAGAAGAGACATGAGTGATGTATAGAAAACATTCCAATAATCTTGTAGTATGCTGTATATCTAAGAATTTTCACTCCCCACTAATGCATGGAGGTGGTGATCCTGACCAAAGGAATGTATCGCTTTGTTGATAACCTCTATAAAACCCAAGGATAAATACAAAGTACTGATCAGCACTAATGCACTTACTTCACAGTGCACTCCAATAAAATACTAATGCACTTAAACTGCTGATTTAGTCCTATTAATGTGTCAACCTTTTCCAACCAAGGCATTCTGGGTTTATTTTACAACAGCATCCCTTTATGCTCTAGGTGAAACAGGAAAGTCTTGAAGAACAGAATATCATCCTCACTCACCAGCAAAGCACATAACAACCTCAGAGAAGGAAACATGTTTTCCACTGTGTGCAAATTGGACAGTCAACAAACACAAGTCAAGTGGATCAAGGAAATGAGATCAGGAGCAGTTGTGTTCTGAAACAACTATGTTCTGAAGTGGAAATGAGCATCGTCAGAAATGAAAACTATATACAGTCGCACCTCGTGATACGAATGAAAATCCATTGAAAATAATGCCTTGAGTTACGAATTTTTTTCGAGATACGAAAAAGTTTCCCTATAGATTACATGTATACAGTGGTCTCTAGGGACTGCAGTGGTTCAAGTGCCTAAGACGCTGACTGGAAGGCAGCAGGTCAGCAGTTCGATACCCGAATACTGAAGGATGGAATGAGCTCCCATCTTTGTCCCAGCTCTTGCCAACTTAGCAGTACGAAAGCAAGACATTGCAAGTAGATAAATAGGGACCACTTTGGTGGGAAGGTAAACAGTGTTCCATAGGCATGCCTGACACATGACCATGGAAACGTCTGCAGAAGATATGACTGGCTTTGGAGTAAGGGTTACCTTTACCTTACAGTGGTCTCTAGTGGCCACTTCTGGTAGTGTATTGTGTTCTGCATTGTGTTTTGAGTAACGAATTTTTCATAATACAAAAAGTCCCGGGGAATGCATTAATTTTGTAACTTGAGGTACCACTGTATGCATAAGTCCTGTCTATTTCTCCCTTTCAACAACACTGAAGCCATTTTAAAAGTTATCGATCATTTTTACAGACTTATTTGTCTCACAGGATGTCATGAAAACATGGAGTTTTACTTGAGCACATCAGTGCCCGCCAGCTGAGATCAAGGCGATGGGGTGTTATGACAAAATCCCTCTGACCAAGTGATTAATAAAAGCACAAGCAAAGTAGTTTGGGCTGTGTCCAGGCACTTCCCATAATGAATCATTACTCTTCCTGTGTGTGTTAGAAACAGAACGAGAATTGACTTTCCGTGCTATCAGGAATTGCACTTGTTTTTGCATGTTCAGTGGGGAAATGGTCCAATACATAAATAATACATTTAGCATCATTTAGAAGGTGATGCTTCTTTTAGTGGTGATTGCTGCTGCAATCTTTCCTTGTTTCATAGCTTGCATTCTAGTGTGCTTCATTTTTGGGATTGCTCCTTGGAGGGTAAATATAGGCTTAATCTGCAAATCTAAGTGCTGTGGGTGGGAAAGGGGGAGGTATGGTCCCAGTAAATGGTATTCATTTAAGCCTGATTATTTGTCTGTACATATGAAGTGGGAGGGGGGGGGGACTTGTACATCCAACAAATCTGATTCTAAATGAGAAATGGCAGTCTCAAGATATTAAAAATAAACACCACATTTTATGTCCATTTAAAACTGCTTAACATGTTTAGCCAGAATTTTATGGCTTTTCTTCAGAGGCTGCATAAAATAACACAAAATCATAGGAGGAACAATACTTTACCATGTGTATATTTTTACACTTATACAGTATGACGATATAACCATCTAAAACTTACAATGTTGATTAATCAGAGTGAGTCTGAATAACAACTGTGTAAGATAACACTCATAAATAGGGGATTTTTCTCCCAGAGAGTCATAATTAATCTATTGGAGCTGTGTACAGCACAAATAAAGGGAAAAGATCAAGTATAGACCTAAAATGAAAGGTATGTACAAAATATAATTGCTACATCTGTCAACTAAATGTAAAAGCATGCTGAATGAATGTTCTCATTGTAAACAACATATAAAATTTCAGATGGTTATATGTATCATAATGTAAAAGCATAAAAATGAAAAAATGGTAACATGTTGATCTTCTTTTTTATTTGTTCGAAATCCATTCGGCACTTTTAAACTGAAGTAAACTGTGATTTATTTTCTACATCCTGAGAATGATGTACCCATAAAAGGGCAAAATAACTTTTAACATTTGTGTTGTATTAATGTTTTGATTGCAAGTGCTTAACGTTCTTTCATTTAAGTACATTTTAGCTAATATATCATTTTTAATGGATTAGAAATATAAATTGGAAGTGTTTAAAACACATTTCTAATGGCACCAAGTGAAATGTTTTCTCTTTATTTTTTGGAATTAGCATTATAGTACTAGAAATTTAATTTATAAATGTGGCCTACTGGAAAAATTATAGCGATTATTTACTTAGCTGTGATTAGCATACTAATCAATGGCTGAAATCCCGTTCTGCAGCTCCACATATACAGAAGGGATGATGTCATTAGGAGCAGCAAATCTCCACTAATTAAAGGCAAATTGCTACAGATTAAAGGTGAATTGGTGTACACAACTCATACACAATGCAATGAAGTTCAGGAGCATCTTAAAAAGTCACTTCTGATGACATCATCACTTCTGCACACACAGAGTTGTGCAACAAGAATTCAGCCAGTATGTGTACGAAGACCACACCTTTGGGGGGAAAGCTTCAAAAATAATGCGGGGGTGGTCTCCACTGCTGCTGCCACCTCTGGCGACAGCACCACAAGTCCGACCCCTCAACTCTAAAAGTTTGGGGACCCCTGGGAAAATTATAATGTTTTGCAACCTACATCTTCAAATATAATATGAATGAGCATACATAGAGTTTTAGAAAATTTGCATCCTCTCTCTCTTTTGCCGTTTCACAAGTATAGTAAAACCCCAGCATACGACTGCCATGGGTTACCATGGGTTTACCATGGGTTACAATGGCACGTTTAATTTAAAAAATTCCCTGGGTTACGACCAATTTTCAGTTTACGATAGAAGATTGTGCTACAGTATTTTAAACTCTATAATCTCCCTATCTTTTCCATGCCATATGGGGACCTTATCCAACAACAACGACAACACCTACACAGCAGTAAGCACTGCATTGTGACTTCGAGTGAAGGGGCGACGGCCATTTTGAATTCAGAAATGGTTGTGTTGGCCATTTTGAAATTCAAAATGGCTGACACAACCATTTCAGAATTCAAAAAGGCGACCCCTTCACCTGAAGTCACAATGCAGTGCTTACTACTGCAGAGGTGCTGTCATCATCTTCGTTGTTGGATAAGGTCCCCAAACAGCATGTGAAAGGTAGGGAAATTACTTCATTCCTTTTGTGGGGGTGGGAGAGGGTTGTATCTGGCATTTTTGTGCATTTTGTATTTTTTAATATTCTTTTTGTTCATGTCAGGACTTTTTTTATTTTCGGTTATGTTTGTTTTGGGTTACGACACAGGCTGTTGGAACGGACCTCCGTTATAACCTGAGGTTTTACTGTATCCACTCTAAATTACTCGCCACAACTTGCTAAGAACACAACTTATTTATTTATTTATAATTTAAACTTGTATGCTGCCCCCTCGCCCAAGGGTGACTCCGGGCGGCTCACAGCAATCTTAAAAACAACTTTAAAACCCGTTTAAAACATCCTTCCTGAAACCCTGCCATCTACTCCTCAGTAATAGGGATGAAGTGTCTAAAGAAGCCAACGGGCAGGGGCTAGTCCCCCATCAGCCCCCCACACCTGCCCTGCCAGCCAGGTCTTGAGTCCTTTTCTGAAGGCCAGCAAATCCATCTGCAGGCGTAGTTCTATTAGCAGGAGGTTCCAAAGGGCTGGGGCAGACACAGAGAAGGCCCTCCTCCTTGTGCTAGAGAGGCGAACCCCTCTAGCAGATGGCACAATTAGAGAGCCCCTCCAATCCGCTCTCATTGGACGGGCAGAAACTCTTGGGGCAATGCGGTCTCTTAGGTATTCTGGCCCACTACCATATAGGGCTTTAAAAGTCATCACCAGCACCTTGAATTGCACCCGGAGGCAGACTGGTAACCAGTGCAGCTCCCGTAACAGAGGCGAGGCACGGACATAATGCCCGTGCCCCATCACTACCCGGGCAGCTGCATTCTGTACCAGCTGCAGCCTCCAAATGGTCGTCAAGGGCAGCCCCATGTAGAACTTGCTGACATGTGTGGTGTTTTTTCCACCACAGAAAAAATGTTTTTAAACTTGATTTCTGTCTTAATGTGCAGCTCAGAAAGGGAAATGCAAGCATCCAGAATGGTTCTTTGTATGCCTTTCTACACAGCTTCTATAGTTTTCTAATTATACCTAACAATGTAGTTTGTCACTTACAGAGCTACCTATGTTTGGTAAAGTTCTTCTCCAATTTAATTAATACACTTGCAAAATAAGTGAGCAAAATTACTTCAAAAATGAGAGGTCAAGAGTTTTATCAACAATCCAAAACTCACTAAGCCACCATTTATTCTTAAGATTTGTATAGCAAACAATTGACATTAGAGCTAATGAAAAGGCAAGGGATAATCAAAGCACACATTTTAGAAACTCCCCACAGATCATCCTGCATTTCAAAGTGTCTCAATGTTTTTCATTCAGTCCTCAGTTTTGTTTTCAATTTCCTCTGTAGGATTGGATTGCAGGATTACACACTGCGCTGGCATCCCCAGGTACCACTAAAACACAGCAGTAAAGCATCTGAGGAAGACAATTGTTCATTACTCTGAATTGCCACTAGCCATTAACTAGAGCAGAAGTTGACAAAGGAAATATCTACTTTTCTTCTGTATTCAGAGTTGTTCTCCCCATTCTTGCAAGGGAGACATTGGTGATTTCATCCAGAAAGCATATCTTCCAAGGACTGCCACCTGGTTGCTTGCTAGAATTACACACTAACTAGTAAGAAAATTACCTGGCTAAGTTTCACTGTCTTGATATCTCTGCTAGGGGTGGGTAGGTGGATCATTCTTTTTCTAGTCCAAAAACATTTTTATATCCAAAATCAGATAAGATCAGGTGTGTTCAACATATATTAATAATTATATTTGTATCAATATATTAGCTCAGAAACATGAAATCAGGAGAGTTCAACTTAAATATGTTGATGTAACAAAACGTTTGGGCATAAATTTCTTTTTCTAAAAGGCTTTAAAATTAAAAAGTTCTTCAGTTTCATTGGGCATGCATGCACAATGGAAGTGAGAGAAGGTGGAATTCTAGTCAAGGTGGGGTATTATAAAAATCTGGGGAAATAATATTATTCAATATTATGGAACTTGATTGACTGACTGACTGACTTTAGGCAGTCCAATGCAAACAAAAATGCACAGAAGCTTGTGTTAAAGATTTACTTATAGCTCTGGATGGTCACAATTCTGTGGGTAAATAATAATAATTTCATGTCAGTAATTATTCTGGGTTGAAAGGATTTTTGCTGGAGAAACTCCGCTCAGGGGCCCCCAATTGAGGCTCCTTTCATGTCCCCAAGATCTTTTCTCACTGAAGTGGCCCCTATTTATCTAATTGCAATTTCTTGCTTTCGATCTGCTAGGTTGGCAGGTGCTGGGACAGAGACGGGCGCTCAATCCATCAGGCAGTACCCAGTCTCAAACTGCCAACTTGCTGGCCTTCCAGCTAACAAGACGGGCTTCTTAACCACAGATAACAGGCAGCAAAGAGAACAAATAGAAGCTGGGCTGGGCAGCACAGTTCCCTTGGAGTCTGTGAGACTTTGGGATTGACCATTCCCACTGTTTAAGAGATCCTTTAACAAGATCCCTTAACATATCCTGAATGGGATTATATTGTTGGATTTTAGAATTTCTCACCAAGCTAACCTGCTCTGTGGCCATGTGAACTGTATGATTTTTGAGTGCTATAGTACAAAAAGGTAACTTTCTCAAGCTCTGCACCATCAAAAGTGTACAATAATTGCAGAAACATCCAAGGCTAGCAATGAAGATGTGGAATAAGGACAAGCTTTCATTTGTTGTTTGTCTGAGAACCAACGCGAATGAAAGGATATGTGTGCATGAAAGGGTTTGTATTTGTATGTAAATAATGTATAGAAAGAGTAAATCATATTTTACAGATGCCTAATTTCTTGATTTCTTGGACTGCAGTGGCTCAAAGGGTTAAGACACTGATTGGAAGGTGACAGGTCAACAGGTTCAAGACCTGAGTACTGCATGATGGAATGAGCTCCCATCTCTGTCCCAGCTTTTGAAAACCTGGCAGTTTGAAAGCAAGAAATTGCAAGTAGATAAATAGGTACCACTTTGGTGGGAAGGTAAACAGCATTCTGTGCACTCTGGTGTCTAGGCATGACTGCCACATGTCTACGGAAACGTCTGCAGATGCAGACAGCACTGGCTCTTTGCTATAAACAGTGATGAGCAATGAACCCTAGAGTCGGCAACTTTTGCCTTTAATTTCTTGTTTTGATTAAAAAGGGGGGAAGGGGGAACCACAATGCCCTCATGCACATGATTTCCCCCAATAAAATATTGGCCATTGTCTTAGTGTTAGCCAACTCAACGCTGCTGGTAAAACATTCTGTTACTGGACCTTTCAGTTCTTGCTTGGCACTTCTGTAACAGCTGCTATGATCTTGTTTATTCTAGGTTGATGTGTGGTAGCTGGGGATTAGTCATTAACGGTATGATTCATTACCTGGTGGCTCAATTGCACTCATATATCACGAATTGGGCTACACTGCAATGAATACTGTAAGAATCAGTTGCTTCATAACAGATCTTCGCTAATCTCTTTTAAAAATATATATTAGGAAAGGATATGCCAGAACTTTCAATCTTTTCTCTGAGCTCATGAAAGCCAAGATCCATCATGTCTTCTCCTATATGTTACACCTCTAAATTCCTTTCCTATCTTTCAGCTTTCTTCTGCAGAGTATTTTCTCATGTTTATATCTTTCTCCAGAAGGCCTTACCCTTAATGAGAGTTGCCATTCCATCCACGTTCAGACAGCAATCCTTACAGTAAACCATTTGAAAATTATGCTTGGCTTCTCTTTGTCTTTGTTGTCCTGCAGTGAACTTTGCTCCAAGTGAATTGTGCTGTTTATTTGTTGATTCCAATGTGCCACAATTCTTCTCATCCTATCTGAAGTACTGGTAGCATCAAGCTAGAGGAGATAGCCCTTTCATATACGCCTCACCGCCGCTTCTACTAACACAATCATTTCCTACCAAGTCAGTGATATTAAAATATACACATACAATCTCTTTTCTTCAAAGAGTAAAGCTTAGCTTCAAAGATGTTAATGACCGGCCTAATATGCAGAGACATTGTCTTTACAGGAGCCAGGACCAATAAAACTGCCTTCTTTCCTCTACCCAGGCTAAATGCCATTATTCAGCAAGGCAATAATTACCACAAGGCACTTCAAATTGGGTGGATGCCAGAAGTAATTTGTAGAGAACCTCTTCTGTTTTGTCTGCCCTATTGTATCCTAAATACAGGGAATATAATATGGAACTATGAAGCACCCAAACACAGAATTATACTCAAATGACATAAAAACCAATCGCCAAAAGGCAGTGAAGATTTTGATTAAATAGCTGAATTTCAAATGTCTTTGCATACCTTTTAAATATGAGTTTGCAATGCAAATGTGAATCCAGCATTCTTCAACTACTGGGACCGGTTGTTTTAATTAACTAGTTCCAAGAAAATGGTTTGTATTACATTCTAGACATCTTTAGGGGTATGGGGAATTCACACTAGTGATTATTAAAAATAGAAAGAAAATAAAAAAAGCTGTGTGTCAGATTGACTAGCATTCTGCTCAGAAGATACAAAAAGTGCTCTAGGCTGCAATATTTTTTGTGATGCACTCTGAATACATGTTATGAGAACTCTAAATATGGAACTGCTTCTCTCCCTGTCTTATACAAAAGTTGTACATTTTTTCAGAGCAATAAAGGATCTTTGAAACCTTGGGAAAAGATCAAAAGATCCTTTCCAAAGAATTATAAAATTGCCATTGAATAATTTCCATGGGACTAACGGAGCACCTACATAAACCTAAACTGGGCAATATCTGCTATGCTAAATTTGAAATATGGGAGACTTAAATTCTTTTTGAGGCTTTTCCAATTACATTCCTTAAAATACACATCACAAAGTACTAGAGCAATCTTATTGCACTGAGATTTTACTCTAGAGCTAAATTTTTGTTGTTTTTTTTAAAAAGCAGAGAGTGAGAGTCAACCCAGGCTGTTTTTGGCAGATTTAGCTGGAGGCATCATGCCTCTGTCTGTGGAGAGGCATGTTTCAAAGTTCTAAACACCAGTAAAAATTGATATTTACTATCAATCAATAAACAGTTTTGTTGTACACCAGCAGCTACTGAAATCAGAGAAGAGGAAACACGATCATTTCTACTGCAAACTTTTTGATCAAGGGACTATGAGGCCCCAGTGCAAATCAAATCAAAACCAAATTCAGCAACTTCTCTCCTGCATGTATCCAATGTCTCAATTTACTTATTTTTAAGATGGTGCAACCTTGGTCTCTTTTCTTTAGTTATGCTGTACACTTTTTGTTTTATATTGATTGATATCTCCTTGTTCATTTAATGTCCTTTCTTCATATGACACAACAAAAATATCCCTATCATTTCAAAGCTGGTATTCTTAGTAGAAAAGATATAGTACCAGCCAGACTCATAACCAGCCTTTCTTGTTAAGTGAAGTAACCTCATTTCTAGGTGGTACGGCTTCTCTTGAGGTAGAGGCTCTTAATTCCAACAAGCTTGTGCACTGAACTCACCTGGATGGGAGGAAGGGAGGGTCAGGTCCTTCCTTCCTGCTTTATAAACACATGGTAGATAACACTATAACATTCGCCACAAGTATAGGTCAAGTATAGGTAAAAATATGGATAAAATATGGTAAAATATACATGTATACATGTCCAGATTCTTGATCCATTCAATTGGAGAAAGAGATGAAGTACTGTAATAAAATTTGTCACATCTCCCAAAAATGCTCTGTTTATGCATTCATGGACTATATGAGCAACAGTTTGGCATGGATTCCCTCAGCCATATTGGGCTGTAGGCAGCTTCCTCCATTTTTATACCTCTCATAGCCAGTTCTTATCCTGTTAGTTATCTTCCAGTTATGTCATGGTAAATCAAAACCATTGGGCTCTTGATTGGTTAGCATATACATATGAATATCAGATGGCATGGACTGCAGCCATACCTCCACCCATTTTGTTGCATGTCAAAATTATTAGCACAAAACTCTTCAGCTGTTATAATTAAAGGTTGTCAAGATTTCACCCTGTGGACAGATGTGCTGGCAGCAATGTGGAGGGCCCCAGCCATCTCCCTAGTTGCTGTGTCTGAAGCCCATGCTCTCACTCTATTTGCCAGGCAGACCTGGTGGAGCATGTTGAGGACAGAAGGCTGTCATCAGGGCTCCCAGTGCTACCCACCCCCATGGACCGGTTTGGGAAAGCCTGTGGCCGAGTACCGGTCTGCGGCCCAGTGTTTGGGGACCCCTGTTCTAAGATATGGCAGAGGGGCAATATGGCTGAGTATGGGAGCCAATGTAGTGGTGTAGATTTAATACATGCAGTCAAGATATGCATTGTATTGTTCAGTTGAATGTTCAACCTATGAGTGTGTCTACTACTTAGCCACACTGGAACTCCATACTCTACAGTACTGTAAACAAGGAACACCATACACTGAAGCATAGTTGCCATCACATCCCACAGAGTTTTTGTACATATTGTTTCTTGTTCAGAATTTAGCCGCAATGTTAATGAGGTGTTGTTTATAGGAAAGGGTATGGTTAAGTTGCCATAGATCTCTCCCACAAAACCGGGACAGAAGTATACTTGACAAAAATGGGTGGGTTATCTAGAAAATAGCCTTTTAAAAAACATAATAATAAAACATATATAAACTGTTATAAAACACTTTCACATTAAATATATCAACACATAAATGAATTTATTTACAAGTTAATTCTTACTGTAAGATGATCTGTTGTACTTCTGAGAAATCAAGTCGTGGCCAACTCTTAACATTCTCAGTTCCAGGAAACACACTGGTCACACTTATTGGGTGGTGGTGTGAGGCAAGGATGCTGAGATTTGTCTCCAAGTATACTCCAACTCCAATGTGGTAGGAAATTGCTCGTTTGATGGCAAGAGTTTGAATTTATTTTAATGGTATGTTATAATACATAATCATTAGGTTCTAAAAATCCGGGACTTTAACATGATTTTTATTGAACTGGCCGGGACAATTTTTCTGACCTTGAATCCAGGACAATCCCAGTTTTCTGGGACATATGGCAACCCTAGGTATGATCCATAGTGATACCCAAATATTTTGGACTGAAATTATATTTGAGCTGAGTACCATTAAAGAAGGTTGTAAGTTGTTGGTTGGCAAGATTATTATTTAGATGGAAGCAGCTACATTCAGTTTTAGTTGAATGGGAGGGGTGTCAATCTCCATTTACGGCAATTTCCCTCTAAAATTTGGAGATCATTTGCTAAAAATTGTTTTGTGAGGAGCTTCATGTCCCATCTGGCAGCTAGCACCATATCATCTGCATTCACAAACTTTTGTGATGTCTCTGGCATATCAGCTATATATAGGTTTAAAAATTTGGAGCTAGAACAGAGCTTTGAGGTAAGCCATTCTGCACAGTAGACATAGTATTATTATTATTATTGAGTTGTTATTGTTATTATTGGGTTATTATTGTTACTGTCTGCTATTGTATTTTTGACCTTGCTCTTTGTTATATTGTATTTTGTTTCTGCTATATGGTGTATCTTGTATTTTGTTTGCCACTTTGTATTTGATATTGTATCTTGCATTTTGGCATAACTTTGTAATGAACTGCATTTGGATATTTTGTATTTAACCTCGCCTCCAGCCGAGACACGGAGCTCCTTCCGCCAGTCCTGTTGGCTGGGGGGAGTGGGAGCACCTGTGCCGGCCTGTATTGTATTATTGTATATTTATTGTATATTGTATATTTTGTATATTTATGTGTCTTATTGTATTTTATATTCTGTATTTTATAACTTGTATGTAAATAGTTTTGGATCTTAACCTGTATGTAAACCCCTTGGGTTACCTTGGGGTTATTTATATGTTGATCGCCGCCCTGAGTCCGCCTGTGCTGAATAGGGCGGGGTATAAATCAAATAAACATAAACATAACACAAACACATAGTAGGACTATATAAAGATCAAGTTAACAAAAAAAATTAATATGATCAGGAATAAAATGATGGGGAGAAGGGAATTTTATTTCATAAGAAAAAGGACATTCAGGATGCAATGATTACAGTGATGACAAAAGGCATAAAACAAACAAACAATGGTTTGTAGAATCATAAAATAATGGAAAGAGAAGAGCCTATAGGATCATCAATTCAACCCCTATTCAGCGCAGGAATCCAAGTTAAAGTACTGTACTGTATATCTGACAAATGGCTGTCTAACTTTCTTCTTAATGTCTCCAGTGTTGGAGCACTTCCAAGATAACTGGATCCACTGTTGTACTACTCTGACAGTTTTTCCTGACATTCATCTGAAATCTGGCATTCTGTAACTTGAGCTGATTATTTCATGCCTTGCATTCTGGAATGAGTCAGAATACATCCTCTGTTGCCTCTATGTGACAACCTTTCAAGTTTTTGAAGAGTGCCATCATATATTCTCTCAGTCTTCTTTTCTCAAGACTAAACATGAAGCATTCT
Source organism: Bradypodion pumilum (assembly GCA_035047305.1). Lineage (NCBI taxonomy): Eukaryota > Metazoa > Chordata > Lepidosauria > Squamata > Chamaeleonidae > Bradypodion > Bradypodion pumilum. The sequence goes on along the minus strand of JAWDJD010000001.1, from coordinate 386,283,994 downwards.
CTCAATCATTTCGCATAGGGTGTGGTTTCCATCATGCCCTTCTTTAGACCTGCTCCAGTTTAACTGCATCGTTTCTCAAGTGTAGTGTATAGAACTGGATACAGTACTAAAGAGGAGCCCTAACCAGTACTCAATACAGAAGAACTAGTACCGGTAGTTATGATATAATCACAAAGTTAAAATTTTATATAGAGATTGTTTCATCAAATATTCAGTTTCAATATCGTATCAGAACACTCACAAAGACAAAAACAACATAAATTTAGAGAAGGAGTTCTAAACCTTTTTAAACTGGGGACCAGGTCACGCTCCCTCAGACAACTTCGGGGGCCAGGCCGGCCGGCCATTTTGTCCTCCCTCCACCACATGGCACTTCCTGGTGTGGTGGAGGCAGTGGGGGGGCACTTGAAATGGTGCCGAGGGCCGCATCCGGCCCAAGGGCCTTAGGTTGGGAATCCCTGATTTAGCGAGTAAGAATATACACAACCATAGTGTAGCACTAGTTGAATAAAATCTCTGAAAAGTACACCCAGAGAAACACTCTATATATAGAACCTTAAAAAAACTTTTTAAAAGTTCTAGCTCTCATTTTTCCCTATTCTTTTTGTTTAAAAATGTGGCAAAAATCAACTTTGCTAAAAGTTGGTGAGTCCTTGAAATACACTGTGGTTGCTGATTGGAGTTAAAGCTTGAAATATTGACTCACAGATGGCTGAGCTGCAGCCAAAGTTTTTGCAGTATCCAAAAACTGATATAAATCAGAAAAGGCCAATCTTTGCTGGTAATTTTCTAGAAACTTACATGGGTACCTATTTTTTCCTCAAGAATATATATATATATATATATATATATATATATATATATATATATATATATATATATATATATATATATATATATATATATATATATATATATATATATATATATATATATATATATATATATATATATATATATATATATATATATATATATATATATATATATTATTTTTTGCCAGGGAAACGTTTGAAGGGGTGTGTGTCAAACTGTGATTTCTACAGCGCTAACTGGATTTACTTGCTCATAATTAAAGTAAACAACAGATGCTAGTCCAATGATTATTTTACCATTTCCAGAAAAACTGCATGCTCATTTTAATAAAAAAAACAACAGTACCAATAACTTCAAAATACATTCTTTCTGTGATGTAAAAACTGCAGTCTAAGAACTAGTGATGGCTACCGTGTGTAAAAAAAGATTCACACACCTTGTGGATTGTATATAATTGTGAGGTGTCAAGTCAGTTATGACCCTTGCAAGGAATTCCTAGGTTCAATATTGGATTACCATTCTGTTCTAGCCATGCCCTGGGAATGTTCAGCTTGCCGATGGCTACACAGACTGGATCTTCTCCCAGGAGACACAGTGGGGGAATTGGCTCCAGAGCCAGATATCTAACACCCTTGTTAGATATATACAATTTGTACATACTGGGTTCATAAAAATAACATATTTACTATAGTTTTGGTCTCTAGCATAATAAATGAATATACTATAGGACAATTGACATATTTCATTTATTACTATGGCCTCTCAAAACAACTTGTGCCATGATGTCTATGTTTTAATTAGGCAGTTCTGGTGATGGTTAGTTGTGCTAAGTGGAATGCATTTACTATTTTCTGCCCATTTTTCTTTTCTTTTTTGACTTGCAAATATATTAAAATATATGTCTACTAAGTTACGTTTCCATTGCTCTTCATGTTTCCTGCATAGCTAGCTCACTAATAATTAAAATTAAAGCATCAACCACTGAATTTAAACAACACATGCTGCTCTTGAGAACTGTAACATAGAGTGCACTAAGCGCTATGGCTTGGTATATAAGTGTAATTGCTATTGCAACTCAGGGCAGTGCACAAAAACATAAAAGCAGCAATAAAAGACTCTTTAAAAACCATCCCATATCTAAAAAGACCCTCCCTTCCCCACACTCAGTAAGAGGGACATATAACTCTAACAGAGCCAATGAGCGGGAGTCAACACCCCGTCGGCTGCCCAGACTTGCCCTGCCAGCCAGGTTTTCAACCCTTTCCTAAAAGGCAGCAATTCTGACTGTAGCCTTAATTCTGCTGGCAGGAGGTTCCACAGGGTTGGGGCAGACATGGAGAAAGCCCTCCTCCTAGTGCTAGAGAGGCGAGCCCCTCTAGCTGATGGAACACTGAGGATGCCCTTCTGGTCCACCCTGGTAGGACGTGCAGACGCTCTTAGGGCGATGCGGCTTCTTAGGTAACCTGGGCCACTACTATGGGGTGCAGCTGAACGTCACTTTTCTTTGTCAGGTTATAAAGACACTGCTGAAGTACGGACCGTAGATATAGCATGTTCAGTATACATCCCTTTGAATATGATTTTGGGAAAGATGGTCAGTAAAACTGTTGTTTTTTAAATAACAATACTAGCCATATAATTAGAGGCTGTGGCATAAACAGAAGATGTAATAAGGTGTGAAACACCGTCCAGAATCCTGGACCAGAACCTTGGAGTACATCTGTCCCTAGTGGTTTTGAAAATAGGTCCTTGTATGCATAAGTAAAGAGGGTTGGAATAACATGAAATGGCAAATTGTGCCCATCAGAGGATGTGATTGCTAAATTTTCGAGGAAGGGGGTGGGAAACGAGGTGAGACAGGCCAAAGAGAAGTAGTAGGACCCTGAAGAGGTAATATGTGATGCATGAGCTGTACTCTGCTCTTCTTTGTGCCTGGATCTGGATTTCCATATAAAGCTAGAAACAACATAAGAGTAATACCAGGATGGTTCTGCTATGCAAGTGAGAGTAGCACTGAAGTGAGAAAAACTGAAAATGAAAAAATAAAATAAAAATTTCACCACATTCACATTTTTCAAAGAACAAGATTTTCCATTCTGTTTCTCTACTGCTTTGGTTTTTTTTTAAAATCTGAAATGCCTTCATAAAAATCAATACACATTTTCATGCACACTAAAATTTGCATGTGATTTCCTATGCATTTGAAAGCACATTCTATTGCATTGCAAAATTTGGGGAAATATGGGGATTATGTACTGCATCATGGTACAAGAAACTGGGTCTGAAAATGTTTGGCTGATGAGATTATATAGGATGGATGAATCATAGGCAGAGTTTTCATATCAGTGACTCATGTACAATGTTGACAGAGGAATTTCCATACAATTCACCTTCCCTGTATTGCTTTCTCAGCCAACCATTGTCAGTATAGTGCTAGATTCAGCCATAGCAAAATTCTCACCCCTGCAAGTAAAATTCAAAGTGGTTACAAATTCTCTTAGTTGAGGATAAGTAAACAGATAAAGCTAAATGTATAGAAAATCAACAACAAAACTCTGCCACATGTTATACAAATATTTATGGCATAAAAAATTGAAAAAATATATATGTGATTTCTCATGTAACTGCATGATCCGCTCATCTGAACTTTTAGTTCATTGTTGTTATGTGCTGAGATGTCACTTCCAATTTATTATGTTCCAGACTAGGCTGAGATGTTCAAAGAGTGGTTTGTCATTATCATCCCTCCCAGTGAGTTTCCATGGCTAAGCAGCATTTTGAACCGAGTTTCTCTATAGTTTACTAGCAGATTTTGCCCGACAGTGCCAGGCTGTTTTAAATGGTTTTGGAAGGCTTTTTTTCTTAATGTTGGTAAAGAGTCGGGCTGTTTTAAATTGTGTTGTAAGGGATAATTTTTTTTGGTAATTTATGTAAAAAAGAGGTGTGTTGGTGGTTAGGGGTGGTTTTGGGTGTGCACAACCACCACTACCCATACAATACCACTCCAACCACCAACACACACATTAAAAATTCCTGGCAAGGCAGGAGTGTTTTGTGTGTGTGTGTGTGTGTGTGTGTGTGTGTGTGTGTGTGTGTGTGTGTGTGTGTGTGTGTGTGTGTGTGTGTGTGTGTGTGTGTGTGTGTGTGTGTGTGTGAGTGAGTGAGTGAGTGAGTGAGTGAGAGAGAGAAAGAGAAGCACGGGACCCTGCAGAGAGGGGATCCCCCCCGTTATTAAAGTAAAGAAACCAAGCTCTTTCTTCTCTTTTAAAACAGAGTGTTTGGGAAGGGGAGGGGTGTATTCGATCTCCTCTCCCTGGTCCCCTGGGTTTGGTAGGGTTGGGGGGACAAAAGGAGACCCAGCAGAGAAGGGATCGTCTCCCCCTCCAAAAAAAAAAAACCCACTCCGTTTTTAAAGAGAAGAAACCAAGTGGTTTCTTCTCTTTTAAAATGGAGTGTGTGTGTGGGGGGGGGGGAGTGTTCAATCTCCTCTCCCTGGTCCCATGGGTTTGGTAGGGTTGGGGGGACAAAAGGGTCTGTCCCCCCAACCCTTCTGGACCCAGCACCTTTCCTTGCCTCCCTCACCCACCCCCTAACCCTTACCTAACCCTTACTTTTTCCTGGCTCCCTCCAGCTGGGTCTTTCAAAGTCTTTCCCTCCGGCTCCCACCGTTTTTTTTTAAAGTCAGCGTGCATTCCCAGCCTCCTCTGTGCTCGTATCCCTCAGCCTGATTGGCTGAGGGGTTGCACAGTGCAAAGGACGCTGGGAATTGAAGTCCTTTTTCTTTGTTCACTTCGGGGGGCTCCTGCCCCAATGCCACATTTCTCAACCCGACAGTTACCTGTGAACCCGGTTTGGGTGAGTACAGGGAGGCTCGGTCGGGGCTAGTGGGGCCTGGTGCAACATCCTTTGTCACATTCCAACGGTTAACGCACAGATTTATAGGTATAGATCAGGTCCAGCTACAATGAAAAACCTTTGTATATCATTTTACATTTGATGAAAGGATACAGTATCTGAAGGCCATAACAAAAGCATAGTTTAAGACAACAGAACATGGCTTATCATGCCATTGGTTTTTACATCTCTCTTTCACACACATTCTTTTGAATAACAAAATTGTCTGACTGAATGCCAACTTTCAAGGGCACCTCGAGGAATAAAGACAGTCTGTGCAGTAGGGTACTTTGCTTTGACTGGCC